>JABTXL010002926.1:2360014-2450433 GCA_025134845.1 Neodon shergylaensis | reverse complement strand
AGCAGGGGGAAGGGGGGTTGTGCTCTCCCCTGGGACAGACCGCCCCTCTCTAAATCTTAATTTCTTATTCACTAAGAGAATTGCAATAATGTTTAAATCACTGAGTGTCGGAAGATTTTGATACAAAATATGCAAAATTTCTAATGTGTACCATATTCCTAAACTGTGTTTACAGTGGTATTAATAATTCGATCTCTGGGCATGAAAAATATTAGATATGTGTGATATAAGCATCTATGCATGTATTAATTCTTGGTGAGTGAAGATATTCTCTGAAATGTATGACTTTTTGATAATTAAATTGTGATTGAATAGTTTAACTGATAGAATTTGACAAGTTATTTTATTTGTTGTGACTATTAAAACTGTATAATAGTGTACTTTGCTCCATGATGTAATACTTACTCTCATCTTTTGATTCTATGTTCAACAAGAAATATTTCAGTTATAATTTGATATTTTATATGTTTTGTTCAGCAAGGCAGAAAGTATTTTTAAATAAGCTTGATCAACTTGTTATTGGCTAATGAAATGCGGTTGATGCTGCCACTAACAGTTTGTTTTGGATACGCTAGTTTTCTTGAGTCTAATTCTTTGACTTTGAGCCTCTATACCATGTTTTACTTCTAGGTAAGAAGTTTTAAAAATTAAGGTATGAATTTTTACATTGCAGCCTTTTACCTAAAAACTGTACACACACACACACACACACACACACACATCAATTACTTGGTGCTCTGTTTTGTCTACTTTGACATATAGGTCTCCAAAGATAACAGAAAAAAGGCATTCCTTATCCCATTAGTACACTGTACTGGCCAGTTTTATGTCAGTTTGATACAAACTAGAATCATTGGATATGTGGGTACCTTAATTCAAAAAATGCCTCCATAAAATTGTAGGTTACATAGACTGTTGGCAAGCCTATAGGTCACTTTTTACACTAGATGTGGGAGGGATCAGACGGATATGGGTTGTGCTATCCCAGGGCTGGTGGTTCTGGATGCTACAAGAAAGCAGGCTGAGAAAAGCATGAGGAGTAGTCCAGTAAACAGCACCCCTCCACAGCCTCTGCATCAGCTCCTGCCTCCAGGTTCCTTCTCTGTTTGAGTTCCTGTCCTGACTTCCTTCGATTATGAACTATGATGTGTAAGCATGAGTCATATAAACTCTTTCCTGCCTAAGTCGCTTTTATCATGGTGTTTAATCACAATAGTTACCCTAACACACACATAAAGTCATAGATGTTAATGTTTTAGAACCTCTCTTATTAAAAACATACATCATAGCACCTAATATTCTACCATTTTCTCAGATATACTCTCTGTTATACAGAAAAAAAATACAGTTTTATTCTCTAGAAGGCTTCTCAACAAATCAATGCCCAAGGTGTATGTTTCAGAACAAACTCAATTACTTCATGGAGTTAAAACAAGCATATGTTATTTGCCTTTCAAGTAGTTCTTAGCCATTATTCCAATCAATCATCTCTAAGATCCATAATCCATTTATAGGACTTTGTATAAAAAGAAAAATGATTTAAAGAAAAGCTTTAAACATTTTTCTGTACACACACAAAATGGAAGATGGATGAGATGCTGCTTCTTAATTATTCAATGTTATAATAAAACCTTTCACAATGTTATACAAAATTCACTTATTAATTTATTACTTGTCATAATTATTTGTGCACAGTGTAATGCTCGTTTATCTAAAATTATTTTGTTATTAATTAAATATTGTATCCCAATATGAGTAATTGTCTTTGAATAAATCTCTTATGTTTGGACACACATGTATGCCATGGGGGTTAAACAGGTGCAGAAGAGATTGAACTATATGCTTCCTCTCTTTTTGAGTGTTAACAGCCTGGGGACCTGAAGATGACAGTGGCGGCTGGTGTGGAAGCCAGAAGGACAGAAGCCTCAGCCATGGAAACATCCCCTGCTGAGGTGCATTTTAGTGAAGCTGCAGAGAAGATGATTTATTACACAGTATGTTGCCTTTCACTAAACGCAATTCCCAAAGAATCGAAGGGATATGATGAGCGTGAGGCATCCTCAGTGCTCGTCCTTAGTACAAGGCACACTTGTGGAGCATTCTTGGTAGGAAGGTAAACAGATCATCTGATGAACATGTAATACAAAATATTGACTGAATGTTTTCTTCCTGAATGACTTAAACATAATATTTTCAAAACAATAACTACCTAGTATTTGAGGAATACTCACTAAAGAAAACTGAGAGTTTTGTCTTGGTAAAATAAAATCCTACTCTTGATTTGTTCATTCCTGTGTATCCCAGACTGGCCACAAACTTATGATCTTTCTGCTTCATGTTCCCCATTTTGTGAATAAAGTCATGTTTGTCTGATGAGTGCTTTAATAGGAAACATCATTTTGTGTAGGAAAAATTAGAATTCTTTCTTTTTTGCTTGAAATTGCATAGTAGTTTCTCCGCTTTTGTATTTTATTCCAAAGACATTGAGTAAGTTATTTGTTAAATTATACAATCTAATAGAACGTTCAACATTGTATGTAATATACATCTGTATAATGAAGTAACTGGATAGCTGATTATATAAATTAAAGCAATTTTGTTTTAATTTCCTTAGAATATAAGAATAACAACCAAAATGTATAAGACGTATAAGAAGAATAGTCACATTTGGCAGTGGTTGACTTTTGAAGGCTTATATATTAATGAGTGGTGCTCTTAATCAAAGAAATATGGGGCTTTATTAATACTTGCCTCTTTGGGAAAGAATTGGGGCAGTGGTAGGATATTTCTGAAATTGAAGCCATTTTTCTAATCAGTAAGAATTACAGTGTGCTGTTGGAGTAACTATTTAAAGCTTGTTGATTTAAATTACTCAGGATACAAGGAGTAAAAATTAGATACTCACATGAGCGAAACATAAGATCAACTTTCTGGATGATTCACTTTGCGCTGTAGCAGGCTATCAGTAAAATGTTAGGAACTCTCTGAACCATATGTAAAAAAAAAAAGACAGAACATGTTGCACACACGGCTAAATTGAACAGTGCACATTGTTTTCCTGTCCTTTTTTAATAGTTCTAAAGAGAATCCTCGAGAGAACAGTGAATGAAGCTGGTGAATGGGTGGCAAAGAAATAAAAGGAATGCTAGTGCAGCTTGTTTTATTAGGCTCTGAAGTCACTGGAAATGGCAAGAGAATGTTTCAAGGGCTCTCTAACTTCTGGGCCCTAAGCCTATTCTATAGTAAAAATCTTTGTGCATTTGTTCATCCTAAAATGCTAAAAATTCCAAAATCAAGCCTTACACCATGCCTCTCCTCCTGCAATCATTCCAGAAACAGCAGGGACTGAGTGTTTAGAAGAAAAATCTCAGAAGAATGAAAACCAGATCCAGAGCATCAGCTCGCAGTCCTGTTCTCATTGGACATAGAGTCACACAGGCTGAGTCCACTTCTGCCCAAGAAAGCAATGCACTTTAAGGACAACATTACAAATGACATGATGCAAAACCATCTGCTCATTTAGGCTTCGTATCTTGTGTACGTGGCCCTTTAGCAGGGCAACCTAGGAAATGTGTTAGTTTTTTATAGCCACAGTGGTGCTACATATAAACCAAGAGAATGTAATCCCCACAATATACAGCAGTAAAAGGTTATGCTGTTCACAGTCTAGGCTGGAGGAAGCTTTGGCACTTGTCTCTGCTTGTGTGTTCCTGGCATACCTTCTAGAAACAGTGGACCACCCCCAGGAACATCTTCCTGTGTAAATGAATGAAGGAAGATTTATTATTCAGAGAGAAGCAGTCTCTGCTATTCACATGGCGAAGCCTAGCGGACACTGGCATAAGGAAGCTGCCCAGGCTAGGTGGTGGGAGAGCACAAGAACAAATTTTTCTTTCTTTAGAGGGACTTTTTTTTTTTCTGAAACAGGGCCTGACCCTATAGCTCAGGCTCAACTGGATACTTCTGTGTAACCCATTCTGGACCAGGGCTTGGATCAGTCTTCTGTTAACCTGTTATATGCTAGAATCCTAGACATGCCCCCATACTGAACTGACCATTTTTCTAGTCAGCACCAATCAAAGAAAGTTTTGCTGAAATGCATCATTTACACAGAGACTGCATGGACCTACCTGTCTCCATCCCAACTTTGGGGCTTCTCTGTTTTGTCTAACAAAACAAAACAGGAATCATTCCCTTACAAAATAAGAAAAACCCAACAAATATTAATAACATGGAATTTCTTTAGTTTATACAAAAATTAGCATAAGGGAAATACAAGGATAAGAATGTGTAACTATATGTTTTAACTCAGTTTTAAGCTCTGCTTGCTTTCTTTTGCATAGAAGATGGAGGGGAGGATGGAAGGAAGTGATGACAGCTATTCAACCGAAGAACAAAGGGCATGTTTCGTGGTGCAACACATCCTTCCCAGTGACCCATGAAAAGAGAAATGAACTCTGCATGCAGTTCTAAGACAACAAGCCCAGAGAAGGCTTAATGCAAGGCTTAATGTAGCAGGAAAAGAGCTGAGTTGAAATTGGAACCATCTCTTTGAGGTGGTAGATTTTGAGTTGCTTTAGCACATTCCTCTCTTATGTTACACGGTGCGCATGAGGGGGTCATTTCATGCAGTTGACAGGTCCAGCGATAATAACTGCAGATGATCTGGAACTGAAATCTGTGACATACCTTCCGGCAATGAGTGCCAGAACACACATGAGGAGTTCAACCTGAGCTGCTAAACAAGAACAGATCCCACATAGAGAATTATCCCGCTCTAAACCCTCTAATCCCGGGTTAAAAAAAAATTCATAGAGAGCTGGTCTATTTATTTTGCTACTTTCTTGTCATAATTTCCTCAGAACATATTGAAAACACATATGTTAAACATTTTGCAATAATGATAATGATACAAGAATTCTTCTTTATTATTAACTTTGAGGAGTATTAAAGACATCGTTGAATGCAGTTAATGGTCAATGTAGTAATTTTACACCAAACTGCTCTCAAGTTTTTTTTACTGTTGACATTGAAGAGAAAGGGTCTTGGATTTTTAAGCCACTTTATCTTCTCAAATAGATGATTAGAATACATAAGAACGGTGGCAGGTGCATGTCTTCAAGGACACTCTGGATAATTCTTTTGGAGAAATCTTGTTCCCTCTTGGTGACATTGAGATGATGTAACTGCATTGCTTTTGGCTCTTGTGTACAATGTTTGTGTGTGTTTGTCTGCAATTTCTCAAGTGTATTACCAGAAGGAACATGCCCAAAATGTCTTCTTTTTCTAATCCATAATGCTGAGAAGTGAAAATTAGATCCAGGATTTAGTTTTACGTTATACAGCTGCAAATGAGCTAGGTATCTCTTGATAGGTCACGACACTGAAATGACAATTCTTTTTGTTTGCTTTTGTTTTTGCTTAGTCAAGACAGTGTCATTCTACATAGTTCTGGCTGTCCTGGAACTTCGTGTGTAGACTGGACTGGCCTGAAACTCACAGAGATCCTCCTGCCTCTACCTCCTAAGTGCTGGGATTAAGGCTGTGTGCCACTACTCCCAGCTTGGCACTTGAAATCTCACCTCATCCTCAGAGTTTGCCGAGCTGGAGGTAAGAGCAACCGTGTGGAATCCGCTCAGTGTAAGACTCTGAAAAAAACACATTGTGCTTCCCGTAACATGAAGTATCACGTGTTAAGTGAAACCAATCCATACACAGCATCTTTAACACACCAGATTGTTGTTCCGTTTCTGAAAGAAAAGTTGTCACCCATAAACGAAAGCATGTGACATTTCCCCAAACAGTTCATTCAGAATCCTAATTACAATTCTACTCACTTAGTTTATATTCAGTTCAATAGACATTTGAGTGGCTATTTTACTCCGAGCATCAGAAACTCCATTAACAAATTCAGAGTCAAGGAGGGAGGATAACAACAAAATAAAAATGTCTGCAATGAACAGTATTGTTAGCGCTTTGCAAAAACAGCTATGTCTGGGTTAGCTCTGAGTGCACTGGCATTCACATCCTGGTTTCTGCAGAAAGGATCTCCATTGAAAAGTAGAATTGGAAATGAAGGGAAAATAACATTTCTGGTTGATTATCTACTTCAGAATTTTTTTATTCACTTTACAGCTGACCCTTTCAACACAAAAACTTTTTTGGTTAGTTTCATGTCCATTGACTTTTTTTTTTAATAAACACAGTAAAACTGAATAAATTGTATAATAAGAGCTCACAAAGAGCTTGCTCAGAAACTGAAAAATAGGAGTGACCCTGTGGACTGAGGCAGAGACAACACAGAAATAGGATCATTTCCCCTTGAAATTCTTATCAGCTGTATTTATTTCAACTTGTAGTTCTGGCAGTCCTTTGGGGTGGAAAAAGAAAGCAGAAAGTAAATACATTATATCATGAATGCTCCCCAGACTTAGCACTTCTATTTTAACATACAAAGCTGTCAAGGAAATAATACTGCTTCGATTCCTTTAAATTTTTAAACATAACATAGGATGGATTACATAAAATGTCGTGGTTTAAGGCAAATGAATGCATTACGAATAACCCCGGAGCAAAAGAAAAAGTCTTAAACAGTATAAAGCAGGGAATTTTCTTCTTTGCTATTTAAAGAATGAAAACTTTGGAGGATTCACTGAGAAAATATACTCACGGTGGTACAAACTAGAGTCAATTTTGGGAACTGAGCCATCCATCTCAGTAAATATATCTTTTCATTCACAATAATAAATGAAAATATTTGATGTAAATGAACATTGCTACACTCATGTGTAGATTTTTAGCACTACTTTTTCAAAAATGAATAAATGATGGTATAAACTCAAATCATAAATTATAAAATTGTCTTGGATGTTGCATTTTGGATGTGCCATATCATAGATTTTATAAATTTGGAGTCTTCCAATCTATTTAGATAAAAGCTTTGGGTTGTAGGTTTCCAGCCTTACTCCATTTTATAAGGAGGTGCAACTGTCCATAATATCAGTTCCCACATTTCCAGTCACACCGTTGGTTACACAGGTCACACATTTGAGAAGTGTTTCCCATAGTGTGTGCAAAATACACATTTTGAAGTACAATAGTCTTATGTATTTATATGACAAACCCAATTTCTTAGAATTTTTTCAGTTTCTTATCTTACCAATGTTTCTTAGTGAATTTGCTTACTGCTTTTAAATAAAGTGATAACTTTTGTCTTCTCCGTGAAGTATGGAAAAATTAAATAGTTCATAAATATCACTTAGCTTGGTTAATATTTTTAAATTATCAGTTTATCACCACACTCATTTTTATTTCTATTAGAATTTTTTTATTGAAAGGTTATTGAGATGTGGTCATGTATTATTGAATCTATGCTTTAAATACCAAAATCATGATACTTTGATGTACTATTAATAACAGAAAAGATAAGCCATACATGGTGGCATATACCTTTAATCCCAGCACTTGGGAGGTAAAGGCAGGCAAATCTCTTGAGTTCAAGGCCAGCCTAGTCTACAAAGTGAGTTCCAGGACAACCAGGACTGTTACATAGAAAAACCCTATCTCGAAAAAAAACAAAACAAAACAAAACAAAACAACAACAACACAAAGGATAGAAAAGATGTTTGTAATTAAACTATAATAAAACAGACATCGTCATTAAAATTATAATGAATCTTAATCCCAAATATTTTAAGTATGTTTTAGATGTGATGAAATTTAGAAATAATCAAAGTAATTACAGCTACTAAAGGATAGAGCACAGATTGGCTACCTCCCTCTTCTTACTATATTACTTTACCCGCTTGTCATCGTAATTAGTTATGGTCATGTGACTGAGTTTCTAACTGTGGATGCAGTGATATATTATACTTAAGGGTACATTTCTAAAGACCACCCCTAAGCAACTACCCATCTTCTTCCTCATTCTGCTTGGTGCTGTGGTCTTAAGATATACATACATACATACAAATATATATATATATATATATATATATATAATGTATGTAGCTCATACACATTTATATTTCAGCCCATGTTCTTCACATCATGGGTATAGGAATAGAGTTGTGTACTACTATATCCTGCCAGCCCCATGATCTTGAAGGAACTTACTAATGTAATAGAGTTTTCAATTTTCAGACTCTGAAAATCACATGCTGTTGAATTCATTTTCAAAGTACTTGTAAGCAAGTAACAACAGTGTCATTTATTACTTGTGAGCAGACACTGCTACAAAATAAATCAGGAGATGCTGTGAGAATAGAAACTGTCTCTTGAAATGCACAGCCTTCTTCTCAGTACAAAGGACGCCTCATACGAGTGTGCATCCACAGCAGTAAACAAACTCTACAGGCTGTCACAGAGAATAGTTCGGTGTAATATGAAGAGATTCGTGGAAACATCTACTAAATTCATAAAGGGAAGAAAGGAGAAAAGACAAAAGAAGGAAGGTGAAGAAGAGGAAGGAGAGGAGGTGGAAGAGAGGAGGTAAAAAAGGGGGTGAAGGAAGAGATTAGAGGGAGAGGAATAGGAATAAGAGAAGATCGGAAGGAATCAAAGCAAAAGTCACCACCTGGTCCTTTTGAAGATACTGCCCTAACCTATTCTGTCTTATGGGAAGGGAATTTGATTAAGTTTTAATAGACACTTTTATTAGTTAAAAAGATTTCAGTTCCATTATCCATGACAACAAAGTGTTCACTTATATCTAGGTTTTCTCATACACGGTAATATATTCCACAAGGAGAAATTCCTGAACATATCCCATATGACCCATATTTTTAAGACATAGAAGCCATAGGAATATCAGCTCTGTGTCTCCATTGTCTTTCTTCTTTTTTATCTCTCATCTCCTTCTTCCTTGCCCTCCTCTTCTTCTTTCTTTTGGTCTTCTTGTGAAGCTTTTGTGCTGGAAAACAGACACGGTGGAACAATTTGTTGATATAGGATGCTGCTTTCAGTTTGCACAGGCAAGGGTTTGCTTGCTGTCACCTGCCCATGTCATGCCGGCTTCTAAACTGCCTCCACTGGAGCTACCACTGGGCTTTGACCCTTCAGGGAGTTTGTTCTAGCCCTGTACCTGGCTGCAGCTTTTTGTTGTGTACAGTATTAGTTGTGAGTATATTTTGCCATTTCCCCAACTTGGTTTTGCTTACTATCAGTTTAAGGAGGAGTAGAAGGCTTCTAATTTTCAAACCCTTAAGTCTCTCAGTTTTTTTTTCTAATAAGTTGCTTTAAGCACATGACTTGGCAGGACTGTCCTGTTTCAACATTATTTATATTTCAATACTCAAGACAATGCAAGGTTATTTCTGGTTCCCATCCTTTTTAGTTACTCCTGTTACGTTTTTATTGAAAATATTTTTATACAATATATTCTGATCTGGTTTTTCATCCCAGATGCCCCCTAACTTCCCAACCATTCAACGGCTGGGGAATATTATTTTCAGGTGTGTAACTTTTGTTTATACTGAATTTGTTTAATTCTGTGAATGTGTTTAATTGTGCTACTGTGCCTGTCTAAAACACCTGATGGTCCTAATAAGGAGATGCACAGCCTATAGCAAGGCAGGAGCAAGGATAGGTGGGGCTGGCAGACAGAATAAATATGAGAACAGAGAATGAGGAGCAAATGAGAAGGAGAGGAGGATACTAGGGGTCATCCACCCAGCAAGCAACCCAGCCATCCTGCCAGCCATGGAATAAGATGAAAGTAGATACACAGAAGTAAGAAAAGGAAAATGCCCAAAGGTTAAGGTAATCGGGATAATTTAACTTATGAAAAGCTGAAGAGAAACAAGCCAAGCTAAGCTGACATTCATAACTAAGAATAAGTATCTGTGTGTGATTTATTTGGAAGCTGGGTAGTAGGCTCTTCAAAAAGCCAAAACAGCAAAAACATCACACAACATCCAACTTACGTCTTCTTTCTCTTGCTCTTTAGAAAACAAAAAGGCAAATAAAATTAAGATCTATAAAGAGAATGCATAAGAAACACACACACACATACACACACACACAAGCTCATACATAACTTATAAAACACCCACAAAATTGGTACGGTTTAACTTTCTTTGCCCTTCTATGTTCCTAGCCATTCTAGAACAATAAGAGAGGGGGAAGGTGGAAAATTAGAAGATTGTTCTTTAAGCTTCATTTGGAAATTATAAATATTTTGTCCACACCTTTCTTGCACTCTATCAGCTTAAATTATTTCCATGTCTTCATCTAGTCAAAGGGCCCCAAGAAACATACCCCCACTTGGTACACACCTAACAGTTGGACATGGAAATCTTTGCAGACTTGTGAGCTACCACATACCTATGTGAATGCATAATGTGAATGGGTAATAATACAGTAGACCATGAACAAAAAGAATTAAGATAAGGATGTGACCAGAGATAGCCCCCTTATGGCATATTCTGTGATTCCAATCAACTTCTTCCTGGTGAATATAAAAGGACTGCAGTTGAGAAAATATCTTAGGGTTACTATTGCTGTGATGAAAAACCATGACCAAAGCAACCTTGGGAGGAAAGGGTTTATTTCACCCACAGTCCACATAACAGTCCAAAAGCAGTGAAAGCAGGAACTCAAACAGGGCAAAAACCTGAAGGCAGGAGCTGACACAGAGGCTACACAGGAGTGAAAGTACTGGCTTGTTTCACATGGCTTCATCACCCTGCTTTCTTATAGAACCCTGTACCACCAACCCAGAGATGACATCATCCATCATGAGCTGACCACTCCCTTGTAAATCCCTCATGAAGAAAATGTCCTTCAGGCTCACTCACAGCTCAATTTTAGGGAGTCATTTGCTTCATTGAGGTTTCCTCCTCTCAGATGGCTTTAGCTTGAGTCAAGTTGACATAAATCTATCTAGCACAGGGAATGGAAAAAAACAGCATTTAGCAAAATTTGTGTATTAATTGATGATACAACCGAACAGATATACAAATGCAAGCACAATATGATTCACAAGTCACCTATTGCTTATTAATGGGCATGAATTTGGTCACTTTCATTTAATCTTTTTTTTTAAATAATAAGGCGCTCAAAAAATTACAACTCCAGTTTTGTCTGACTATTAGGTACTCCTGGACAGTTGCAACCAAATTTCTGAATCAATTTTAAATTGATTAAATTAGAAGAGGTGAATAATAAATGAACAAACACTGTAAAGATATTTTGTTAATTTTATTTAAGAGTGCAAATATAAAAACATAAAATGCATTGTAAATTATATTAAACTATCAAGTGTATTAGAGTAAAGAATATTAATCCTAGGGTGACTTTAGCAAAGTTGTAGTTAACTATCATTATTTATTTTCTATGTGTTCTAAGAAATACAGAGATGAAAAATTGCAATAATGCTTACCACCCACAGCACAGTTTAAATGGCTAATATTTTATTAACTAAATTCGTTCTGGAAAAGAAAAAAAACAACAAATTTCATAGTAATACAATCATATGAGGATTTTTCTCAGCCTCTAGGAATCACTCATATAAAACTGTGTGTGCCTGGCCTTCCTGGAGAAGAATTAAACCTATACTGTAGGGACTTAGCACTACTGTAGCACGCAGTCATTCTGTCATGCCTCCTTCATCTTCAGCACACATTGGTTCATATCAGTGTGAACTTTATTTTAAAGTAGTGCTGCCCCTTTGCTAGTCAGTGTTCACTGAATCACCCTCCTCCTCAGCTGCTTACAAACTTCCTTCTTGAACACCGGCCTCTGCCTTTCCTTTTCTTGCTTTCTCTTGACAGCTGATGGCCTGTCGTACCCTTCTTAGGAGTGTTTCAGCTTCTCTGTCATTCCTATTTGGGTTGAAAAGTATATTTTGCAAAGCCTTACTAGCATACAGATACTTGTTTTTATATATTGGTAGCATTTTTTTTTGTAGTTTGTGACAGCACTTTTATGTACCTCATTTTCACACCGTGACTGAAATGAGAAATTCAAGAAAGTTTCTGTCAAAAAAAAAAAAAGGCTTCCAATGATCTCATGTTCTACCAAAAGACAAGATAATTAGAGGGAAAGGTGGAAAAAGATAGCAGGAGTCTGTCCATAAAACCATGCCTAAAAGAAACAAAGAGACCCACATTAAAGTATCATCTTTCAGCAGGATTTAAGAACAAAGATAACAAATAAAATATCACAAAAATTTTTATGCATTATCCATAGGTTTTTATTAGTGATTTAAAAAAATTGAATCACTTATTTACATCAGAATCATGGCAATTTAATATTTATACTTTATATAATTTTCCTCATTTTCTGAATTTGATTTTGGTTATACTTAAATAACGAATAAAATTATGAGTAGGGCTGATGGTTGCATTGTAGGAATATGCAAATAAAATTTGCTTCCTGTTATTGCTGGTGATCAGCAAAATTTTGTTTCAAAGACATCTTTGATCTTTTGTTTCAGGTTTAAATTAAACTCATTAGCATCTGTCAACCCCAAGAAAAATTTCAACACTAATCAAGACAGCCTCTAAAGGTGTTGCTTTTCCTTCATTTATCTTGTTTCCAGAAGGTGCCATCAGATGAAAACCTAGATCTATGGCAACTTCTCATTTGCTAGCTATGATTAGAATGCCATTGCACAAGCATGAACTAATGTTGTTTTATGCTGGCAAAACAGCTGTCTTTACTTTTTAAAGGAAGGAATGAAGAAACATTGCAAGCCATACGTGACTGTAGGCCTGTATTTGACAGATCTTCTATACTGCTTGCCACACAGCCGTGGTGCATTGATTTGGTTCACTGGCTCTCTCGAAGTAGTTACAACCTACTGTTATCAGGGCGCAAGCTCAGGCTTTCCAACTAACAGACTATGTTCCGTAAGAGACAGTAATTTTCACTTAGCTTTATGCAGAAGATGTTCAGTGCCCTGCCATTTCATGTGTACATGCCTTATCCATTTCTGAGAATAAGGATATCATTCAATTTTGAAGCTTTATTAGAAAAGTGTGTGTGTGTGTCTGTCTCTCTCTCTGTGTGTGTGTGTGTGTGTGTGTGTATTGGGGGTATGTATACTCCAAAGCACACATGTGGACCCCAGAGAACAATCTCAGATGTCAGTTCTTGATTCCATTTTGTTTATTATTTTTCTATTCTGTTTGGTATGTAGCTGACTAGCTGGCCAGAGCTTCAGGGATTCTGCTATTTCCCTGTGCGAATGATGGGGTCACAGATATTTGCCCTATGCTTCTTGGCTTTAATGTAGGTTCTGGATATTTGAATTAAGATTGCTCCCTTGTAGAATAAGCATTTTTATCCCCTTGGTTGTCGCCCCAGCTTTGGAAAACTTCTTAGTGTCTTTAACAGCCTGCATCTTTACAGCTAGTTTCCGATTTTTCAAATTGAACTAATGTTATTGGAACACCAGTGTGTTTTATCATTATAACGAAGAAACATTTCTATTTCTAAGATAAATTCAGTGGGTAAACACATAAAAACGAAGCTAAGATCTGATTTGGGAATAGTCCCTTGGATCAATTCTATTTTCCTTTTCTAAAGCAAACAAGTATTGTGTCTGTGTAAATTGTCAAATGACCATTATGAAAAAGTTGGAAGGGGAGGATATTTGAATTAAGCAAAAGTTATGCTCATTTCATATATCTTGATTACAGGTTCATTGAATTTCAGAAAAGACAACCAAAACAAGATCGTTTTGTTCATTGTTCTCAATTCGCAAAGTCGTATTTAGGCATATCAAGTCTAAATTATTTATTTTAAATCTATCAGTTAATTTTAGTGAATCTAAAACAAAGCACAAATGTTGTCCATATTGTTCTTCTTCAGATATTTCATTACATTCATGGTTCTGTTGTTTTTCTTTGCTGAAACAGCTAGTGTTGAGTGTTAATAATATGCTAACATGGATCAGATTCTGAAGGAATTTTATTACAGCTATAGTTTTCATATTAGGAACCTGAGGAACAACACAATTCAAAAACTTGCCCAAAGTAATTCAGACAAGTAATTGTTATACCCACATCTTTAGAAATTGTTTTCCAATGATAAATAATTTTAGTTTATAGCAACCTCATTGTACATAGATTATTGAATAGCCATATTAAACTCCACAAATAAAAGACCTTATTCCCAAGAAATGAACTCAGTTAACTATAGTGATCAATATGGTCACAGTGCTGGCCAGTTTTGTGTCAACTTAACAAAAGCAAGAGTCACTGGAGAAAAGGGGCCCTCACCTGAGAAAATGCCTCCATCAGATGGGCTAATAAGCAAGCCAGTAAGGTAATTTTTAAATTAGTGACTGATGTACGAGGGCCCAGCTTATTGTGGGTGGGGCTACCCCTGCGAAGATAGTCCTTGGTTCTCTAAGAAAACAGGCTGAGCAAGCCCTGGCGAAGAAGGCAGTGAGCAGCACCCCTCCATGGCCTCTATGTCAGCTCCTAACTTCTTTCCATGATGAACAGTAATGTAGAGGAGTAAGTCAAATGAACGGTTTCCTCCCCAGGTTGAATTGGTCACGGTGTTTTATCACAGCAATAGTAGCCCTAAGTAAGACAGCCACTAATACATGAATTTCACTAAAGTTTTCTGCACTGGGCCTCCTGCTCATTGTGTAATATTATATATTATATAAGGATAAATTAGCATGGTTTTGTCAGTAGCTAATTCTGTAGAGCTGAGTTTAAATAAGTTTAATAAGTTAAAATCAGCCAATAATGCAGTAGGGGTTTTTGAAAATTAGTATAAGAAGTTATTATAAGTAAATATTAAAAACGAAGTATAACTGAAGCATTTAAAACACGCTTAAAATGAAGATATAAGTTTTATTTTAATGAAGCAAAAAAATCAAAGTTGTTTTTTTCATTTCTAAATTTCTAGAAATATATTGCCGTTATTGCTGTTGATAAAGCAGTTGATTCCTATCATAGAAATGGGAGCTAAGCTCATGATAAAATGTTAATGTAATTAAATAAAAGGTGAAGCAATATGATTTAGCTCAATATGCTTTGTTATGGTCTTAAATTAAACCCAAATGAATCTATAAAACAACTCTGAATAAAATTAAGAGAACTTATACTTACAAAATATAAAGATAGGTATTTTTTTAGACAAAAGAAGTTAGGTTCAGAAAAGTTAACTGTCTTGTTCCAAAGTGCATGAGAACATCTGTAGACTTGGGGTATAATTGAATTCAAATTTTCAGGTTAGTAAATTTTGAATACGATTGTGTTGCATTCTTAGTATAAAGGTGGACACATGGGTAAATAGTAAAAATGTAATATTTCAGAATATGTGACAGAACAGTTATATATTCTTTCATTAGATTTTTCTTTAAGTTGACAATTCTTTTACTTTACAATATCAAATGTTACAAATGGGTCATAAAATGTGAAATTCCCAACAAGCCAATTAGATCTTTCAGAAGATCAATATTTAATAGATTATGTAAAAATTCCAGTAATATTTTTAAGTCAGAGAAATGGGGCAAAGACTAAATTTTTGTAGAATATAAAAAATACATTAACAAAAATGATTTTTTAAAAAGGTGGAAGACTTTCTGAATTATCATTTCTATTGCTATGAATAGATACCATAACTATTGCAAATTTTATAAAGTAACACATTCAATTGGAGCTATCTCACAACTCAGAGGTTTAGTCCATTATCAACATAGTGGGGGTAAGCACAGAGTTAAGAAGGCAGACATGGTGTGGGAGAGAAAATTGAGCGTTCTACATCTGGATCCTCAGGCAGCAGGAAGAGAGAATAACACTGAGTCTGGCTTGAACATCTGAAACCTCAAAGCCCACCACCAGTGACATACTTTCTCCAATAAGGCCACACCTCCTAATAGTGCCACTCTCTATGGGTCAATAAGCATCACTTTCAAGTAAACCACCACAAAGACTCAATTTACTTTAAAGACATATATAAAATTATACAGTTTCTGGAAGTGAAGTATTAGCTGAAGTTTGTACCTGTATATCAATGAAACAGAACTTAGTGTTGATAAATCCTATGGGTGTGGCCTACTGACTTTACGAAGAGCAATGGGTTTTCTATAAGAACCTGGGATAGCTAAAACATCCTGAATAATAAAAGAACTGTGGAAGTATCACCATCCTCAACCCACAATTATACTACAGACCTTTAGTAATAAATGGAGCATGATATTGATATAAAAACATACACATTGATCAATGCACTTGAATTGAAGAATCAGACATAAATCATATACCTATGGACACCTGATTTTCAACAAAGAAGCCAAAATAAACACCAGAAAAAAAGACAGCCTTTTCAACAAATGGAGCTGGTCAAGCTGGATGGCTGTCTGTAAAAATAATTAAAAAATGCATACTTATTACCCTGTACAAAACTCCATTTTAAATGCACCAGAGACCTCAACATAAGGCTAGCTATACTGAACCTGATAGAAGAGAAAGTGGGAAATAATCTTGAAATCATTGACACAGGAAAAGACTTTCTGAACACCAATAGCCCAGACACTAAAATCAACAATTAAAAGTGTGACCTCATGAAACTGAAAAGTTTCTATACAGAAAAGGACAATTGTTCTGACTAAGCGGCAGGCTACAGAATAGGAAAAGATCGTTACCAGTTGTATATCAGGTAGAGGGTTAATATGTAAAAAACAAACAAGCAAAAATCCCAAGCATCAGAATAACAAATGAGTCAGTAGACAATGGGGGACAGAAATAAACAGAGGTGTCCCAAAGAATGAAACACATGTTACTGAAAAACAGTTAAGGGAGTAATAAGAGATATACAAATCAAAACTACTTTGAGATCTCTGCTCGTACCAGTCAGAATGGCCAAGATCAATAAAAATAAGTTGCAGCTCATTCAGGTGGGGCTGTGGGGAAAGGGAACACGTATTTATTGCTAGTGGAAGTGCAAACTTTTAGAGCCACTGTGGAGATAAGTATGGCAGTTCTATCATTACCATTCTCAGACATAACCAAAAGACTCAGCATCTTATTACAGAGATGCTTATTCATCCCTGTTCGTTGCTGCTCTATTAACATCCTGAAATTCAGAACAGCCTAGATGTCCATAGACAGATGAATGGATAATGAAAGAACACACATTTACACAATGATTATTCAGTTGTTAAAAAGAATATGAAATTCATAGGAAAATACATGAAACTAAAAAAAAAAATCATCCCAAGTAAAATAATCCAGACCCCAAAAGACAAATATAGTATGTATTATCTTAATATGTAAATGTCACATTTTAAGCCTTCAATAGGCATACTACCAATTATATAACCACAAATGTAAGATATAGATTAAGAGATTATCTGGTGGGGATGTTCTCTCAAGAAAGGAGAAATAGAATATATAGTTATAGAGAGACAGCCAGGGAGACTGGAACAAGAGGACTAAATAAGGGGAGGTGGAGAGAACAGAGGGAAAAGGGAGGGACTACTGGGAGAGACAACTAATGCTACTGGCCATTTGAGAGACTGTACGGAGTCCTAATGCAGTAGAAGCTTCATTTCATATATAGACATAAAAGAAATCTAATGAAGCCACCAAATAATGGGGGAGAGATGATGACCAAACTATATCTCTCTTGCCACTAAGAGAAATCGTCAATGGCAGTAATGAATTAATATAGGTGAGTTTTTGGCCAAAGGGTCCCCATACAAACCTCCAAACAACCTAGACTACTGGCTAGGCTATTGTTTTCTCTAAATGAACTAATAATGGTAAGGCCTTCTTCTTGACGACAACACTTACACATCTCAGTAAACATAAGAAAGTTGATCTGATGCCTACCTCGAACTTTCGCCGTTACTAACTAGTGTTCATTAAACTGCAAGGTCCCCTGCATGCTACCAGAGGAGAAAGGAAAATGACAATCCAGCCACAAACTCTTCAGTCTTTAATGGTGATCTGCTAGCATGATAGACTGACGAAGTGGTGTCACCAAATTTGTGAGAATAGCCAACCGCTATCTGACTGTATTTAATGTCCACTGCAAAAAAAATGCACCAGTGTCGGACAATGTTTGAATGGCCAAGAGTTTGAGACCACAGGCCATGGACCCAGTGAAAAAAAATCTAATACTGATGTTCTGCTGAAGGAACTAGCAATAAAATGGTTCTAGCATGTTCTGTTATACCCATAAATCCGGGTCTTGATCATATCACCATCAGAGAAGTTGCCTCTTGAAATAGTTGAAAACTAAGACCAACGAGTGGACAAGATTTCCAGAGTGGGAGACTTTTGGAAAATCAGTCCTGCATGGGGTGTGTTCATTAAGCCTCTATGTAGGCAGTTGTCAGTTGCACAGAGCTTCTATATTAGACATAGGAGTTCAGAGTCAGGTCCAGTTCCTCCCTCAGAGCTGGTGACTTTTCCGGCTTGAACCAGCTCAAGGTCTGTACCCGCTGCCACAATTTCTTTGACTTTGTATATGAGACAGTCTCTTATTGTTGTTGTTGTTGTTGTTGTTGTTGTTGTTTTGTTTTGCTTTTGCTTTTGTTTGTTTGTTTTTGAGGCAGGTTTCCTGGAACTTGCTCTGTAGATCAGGCTGGCCTCGAACTCACAGAGATCCTTCTGCCTCTGCCTTTCAAGTGCTGGGATTACAGGTGTGTGCCACCACCGCCCCGCTTGTCTTATATCTAAAAGACATTGTTCTTTGGTGCCTTCCATTCTGGCTCTCAGAATCTTTCTGTCTCCTCTACAACATAGCTTCCCAGGCCCCAAATGGAGGGATTTACGCATTTTAAATTATTATATGTGTCAATAGTTTCCTATTTTAAACACTGGTATCTGCAATTATTATTGCTGTTATTCCTTAAACAACATAGTATGATATCTACTTATGTAGCAATTGCAGCATATGGATTAAATAATTAAAAAATGATTTAAGGTCTATGTAGATCTACTTGTGAAGAAAAAGCCTTTTTGTAAGAGAGGCTTGAGTATCTGCAGGACTGTTCTGGTACCTTCCCTACAGATGCTAAAAGGTGAGTAAGGTAAGGTCACTTATCACATATTGAACAGAAGCACAGTAAACAACACCTGATTTGTAATTCAAGGCAATTTACGTCTTAAGATTTTATAATTTGGACATCTGTTTACACTATGAAGTAAATCATGTGTTTATTGACACAAGAATTAGCTACAATACCAGAAAGCTAGAAGTGAGAGAATTGCTTAAGGCAAGCTTTGTAATTTTTTTCTTAAAAAAAAAATCCCTACAAATTACACTCCCTGCTCAAGATCAAACTTGTATTTACAACTTCTTTATTCCTTTCATGCAGTTTAATGTTTAGGGTTTAACAGAGGAGGAAGGAACCACAATAAAAAGGACTGATTTTAATTCTCCTCTACTCTGGCAAGTGAAATGAATCAGGCTTGTGTTGGAGTGTGAAGCCTTTTGCCCAATAAAGATGCTAAGAAGCAAGGTCTTGCGTTTGTCTGATCTTCAGTATAATCATCATCAGTGTGATGGGCACTGGGAATGCAAACAGAAAATTTGCATGGAATTTAAATGAGAAATCTGCATTCCTGTAACTTACAGTCTGTCTCTGCATAAGCTTAAACAGAAGTGGGATTTCCATTGCGGTATAATGCTGGGGAGTGCTGGATGCTTTTTGCCTCCTGGGGTGATGCAGAAACGGATGGCTTCTTCAAGGAGAATGTCATTGGACTGAACCCTGAAACATGGATATCCCTGACTGATGTGATGGGCCCATTTAAACAGGGGAAAGGCAGACATCCAAAGGACATGGCAACAGAACTGTAGAAGGTAGGGTTGGTTTTTCCTCCCTTGCCCTGAGATACGCATTTAATACAGAGATTCTTTCCTTTTAGAGGGTGTGGGTCTGCGCAGTGTGGCTTTAGTTCATTCATATAAAATTCCAGCCAGTGTGGTGGCAGCATGTGTGGGGGGTTGTCCACATAAAGACGCCTTCTGCTTTCCAAAGTATATGCTTTTAAAGGAGTTGGAAGCAGTTCAATGTTCCTTTGCTGACTCTGTTGTCTGCATAGTGAATTAGGAAAGACAGTGTTGGTCTTGCTAGATTTTATCTTAATCTTCAGATGGATTCTTTTATTACCTAATGTTCCTGAAGAATGGACCAACACAGGATGCCAGAGTATCTGCTTTTTTCTACTCCTTCCCCAGCACCCTCCCCCAGCACTCTGCCTTTTCTCTCCTTTGACTGTGCACACGGAGAACACAGCAAACATCAGGTTCTAATTTATTACTTTTTTTCAAGAAGTGACCTTAAACATAAACTTGACTTTTAAGTTAGATATATTACCTATAAGAAGGGTCTGCTATTTATGGTTGTGTGTATTTCACGAACCTCTGCAGGTGGGACCTGAAAAGTCTCTTTTTATTTCTCGGCTTTGATAGAAAATTGCTAGTATTATAAAAGTGATTACCCCAAGAGGGCCACATAAGGTGGATTTACCAGGCACATATATGTAAAACGTGAACCTGACTCACAGGTGGATGGCTGCATGAGCTTTCTATACAGCAAATTGCTTGTTAAACATATACTTCGATTTCAACATTTTTAAACAATTCAGTACAGTCCAAAACATCGCTCACAAAATCTCATTGTAATGAGCCAACACGGCACAAGTCAGTAGCCCAGCCTCTAGGTGCTGGGACGCAGGACTACAAATTTGAGGATGAGGACATCCTAGCTATAGATTGAGACACTTTTTCAAAGTCAACTTCACCTCCAGGAAAGAAGGAGGAAGGAAGGGAGTCAGGAAGGGAGGGAGGGAGAGAGAAGGGGAGGGAGGGAGGGAAGGAGTACAAAGAGAGGGGGAGAACAAATGAACCTCACTTATAAGAAAACTTAACCACCAAATTTAATTCCTCTTAGACTTCATTACTTTCCACTCTGTCTTCATGTAAAATATACTAAACTTTCCCCTAATTGCCAAGTGAGTCCTTTATCTGTTTGTCCTCCTCCCACTCCCAATAGCTTCTACATTCTTATGCATATTTTCCCAGTTTTAGAGTGTCATTATGCAGCTAAAGGTAAACTCAGGATACTTAGCCACATAAGGAGGTCTTTAGGATTTCCTCCCATCACTTCCTCTCCCTTTTGTTCTCTGCGTACTGCACACTCGCACGCTAATATTAGCACTAATGCCTCAGGCCTAAATAGCAATAATTACTGGATGACATACTGGTTTCTATTTAAGTTGACAACTCAATAACTTGACATATGCATTACATCTCTATTACACCGGAATGGAAATGGCACTTTGCGAAGCATTCCTTTTATATTTAGTTCACTGGCTGATGGCACTGGAACCTGTGCTCCTTGGGTGTCTGTTAACGACTGGTGGAGGTGTCATTATCTCTAAGTCCTCACCAGCTGCAGATAATGGGTAGCTCTATTTACAGAGAAATGGGGTCTTGATAATGTATATTTCTTGGAAAAGTAAGAGACGAAAATAGTTTTATGTGAGCGATATAAGATTTTTCTAACTTTGAAACACATTTTAAAAATTTATTCTGACATATGAGGTACATCATTGATGTGAATAGGTCTACTTCCCTTTTGAATTGAAGGTAGAAAGATGTCCAATAAGTGAATTTGCTTGAACATATTTTTTTGTGATTTAGGTCACTTTTATTTATTTATTTATTTATTTATTTATTTATTTATTTATTTTGGTTTTTCGAGACAGGGTTTCTCTGTGGCTTTGGAGCCTGTCCTGGAACTAGCTCTGTAGACCAGGCTGGTCTCGAACTCACAGAGATCTGCCTGCCTCTGCCTCCCGAGTGCTGGGATTAAAGGCGTGCGCCACCATCGCCCGGCTTAGGTCACTTTTATTATGGCAGTATTTCAATTTGAAAAATATACAGAAAAAATAGGTATAAATACCTCAATTCATGTAACCTAAGCTTCAAAAACTCTATCCTAATAGATAATAGAAGTTAAAATGTGATCATTATGTCTGTCCTTATCCAAACTCAAATCCTTTCTCCCACGCTTCTGATAGCAAGTCTCCTGGCTTCTCAGCCTGTCTTCTCATGTCTTCTTTGAAAGACATTAGTTAGGGTTTGAACCGATGATGGACATACAGTGAATGGAAGCCATGAAAGGTTTGTGTGTCAGTAAAAAGTGGTGAGCAGTCCTGAGGGATTAGCCGCACATAAAGGCTTTAGCAAATATGTAAATACATTAAAGCTAACACAAGCCAGAGTTCTCGCAGACAAGGTACAAACGCTGAGACTGTGGCCTGAGAGCACCCCATTAATAAGGATTACACCTAGTGTGCATTTGATTTCTCAACCTTCAAACAGGAAGGAGAACCAGGCACTGTTGGAACTGTAACTGATGCAATAGGACAGAGGACAGGAGGGAGGACTTGCTGTGCTAAGTCACTCAGAGAAGAGGAGTGAAATAAAGGGACCCAGACACTATGAAAATAAGTTACAAGTGGAGCAGTGTATTTACAGTGTCAAGTTACCACCATGGAGAATTCTCACAAGTCAGAAAGGAAAAGCAGACACTAGATCTGGCCGACAACATCTTCTTTCGATGAACAAAGGTCACAACAAAAATACTGAGCCGAAATGTAGGCTACCCGATAGGATAAACTACACACACACACACATTCACATAAACAAACATCCACACACACAAACATCCACACACATCCACATCCATACACACATCCACACACACACATCCACACACACACACACAAACAAACATTCACACACAAAAACAAACACACACACACACAGTTGTACTTCCTGGATATTCCTGACCAAAATATATAGAGTGAGTATATTTATGAGGAATAATCTGACAAACCCTATAGAGAAGTAGTCTAGAACATTACAGTCTTTCATACTGAAACCCATGAATGTCATAAATTTGAAGACTGAGAATTGAGGAAGGAGACAGGAAAATGCTGAGTCTTTGAGTCTATGGTCCTGGTCTGAGGGCTGTGTTATATAGGACACAATTGAGATATGGGTTTCAGAAAGGCTGTGAGTGATTCTCCACAGCTTTGCCTGTAGTGTTGTGTCTACTTTCCAGCGGGTTTGGAATCATATGAACAAGAACACATTAAAAATGAAACCAGTGTATTTATTTCTATTACTAAATGCCGTTCAAATGCTTCATTGAGAGATAACTCACATGCTAAATTAAATGTATCTGTTAAGCTTAGACATAAGTAGGCATCCTTAAAAGTATCACCTGCAAGGAAGAGGATAAACAGATCTAGCACTCTTTGAAGTCTCTTGCTGAGAAATCAACTAATTTGTTGAAATCTCTCTCTTTATAACTTTCAAGCACAGCACACAGAATTGTCAAAGAGAAATGCTTTTCCTTTCTTTTCAGTTTTCCAGCTTCTCTCATTTGCCTGACAGGCAGCATAGATTTTGCCTCATTTCCAGCGCAAGCTTATGCCTACGCTTCCCACGACAGAGCAATTGCGATAGACTATCAGCAAGCATGGGAGGAGTGCTTTTGAACTTCCCTTTGTATCCTTTGACCTGGACACCTGCATCCGGAATGGTATCACCCAAAGTTCGTCATGACAGTTCAATAGGAAATGGCAGTCTTATCAAGCTTCCTGGAAAAAGTTCCTCCACTAAGGTTCCCTTTCATTACCTCTCACAGTGAATTTCACAGATCCCCTGGAGCGACGTTGTTAATTTAATGCAGAAGGCAACAGCGTATACATATTTATTAACTGCCCTTCCAGGAGAGTGGCAATTTCCCTTGAGATTTGCCCTCCCAAACAGCAGAAAATAACATCTAACTCTTCATGTAAGACATGTCATTAACTGCAGACCTATTTATCATGTGGTCAGGCTCGTTGTGTGTATTATTTTGCTGATGCCAAATGAACACAGAATTTCCCAGAAGGCAGTAACTGGACGCCCACAAGCACGGGGTGCAGAAGGCCATTCACACGCCTTAGAAAGTGAGAGGGGAGTTGGCAGGGCCAAGGGGAAAAACAGGCTGAAGGACACGTGGAAGCTGAGCTTTGAAAAAGACTGACGGGCAATGCGAAGTGTGTCTGCCTGAACCACCACAGCGGATCGGATATAACATTTGTGTATCTGGCAGTCTGAAATTGGCCAGCAAACAGTCACAGAGCCGTTTGATGCATTCAGATGCATCTGAATGACGGGTGTTGGCAGGCACCTTAAAGATGCCATGAGAAGTGGTACGTCGGTTCATTATTTAAAACTGCTGTGACCTCCACACATGCCTTCCCTCGTGTTTCCACTGCTGAAGCATCATGGGAGTAAAGTGGATCCAGAGTGGGTGTGGTACAGTTTCTGAGATGAGAAAGCTTACAGTCTTTGAAATGACATTACCACACTGAGGTGCAGAAAATGATCCATTATGTCTTTTGTGCTAGACTGAACCTTCAGAGTCAGATATTCCTGAACAAGTAACTCAGAAAGCTGTTGTAAAATCTGAGCAGACCCCACAACGATGACATCTGATTTGCTACTCTTGACAGTGGGATGATGATAGCCTTAAACTACAAAAAGAAAGAAAAAAATGAACAAACCTGTACATGTATGTGGAAAAGAGACTGACTTTTAAAAATACCATTGCAAAAGATGTAATATGGGGGTAAATACTACAGGAACTATCGAGTTTAGGGTAAAACACCTTTTTTTTTTTTTTTTTTTTTTTGGTTTTTCGAGACAGGGTTTCTCTGTGGCTTTGGAGCCTGTCCTGGAACTAGCGCTGTAGACCAGGCTGGTCTCGAACTCACAGAGATCCGCCTGCCTCTGCCTCTGCCTCCCGAGTGCTGGGATTAAAGGCGTGCGCCACCATCGCCCGGCTTAAAACACCTTTTTTTTTTCTGCCTTTATCAGTCAGTGGAGCATTCTCAAGTTTGTCCAAATATTCACGTCAAAGGTGAGGGGTGTGCCCCAAAACCAAACAGTTGAAAACCCGTGGGACTAAGTCACAGTCTATGGAAGTGAGCCTGAAGAATTAAAGCTGGCCAACCCCTGATATCGCCCACAGCAGGGGAAGTGCCCTATCTGTCCTAATGAAATGTGGATTTCTGTCCATAGAAGACCCGCTTCACAGCTTACCTCCCTGTACCCTCCCTCCCATGCCAAGTACCTTCAGGGTTCTGCTATTCAGGCTGCTTAATAATAAACATTTTGATACAGCTTCTGTTAAAATTGGGTCTTTTTATTATTAATATTACTCAGTTCACGTTATTGGCTAGGTTTTGTGTTGATATGTATCTCAAGATGACCTTGGGTTTGTCCATCATCCTCCTGAGTTCTGGGATTATAGGTGTGGATCATTTTGTTTAGCTTCTGCGACATTTAAAAAGTCTCTAATGTGTTCTCTTAAGATGTTAACTGTAATTTTTAAAAAAAAATTGCACTGTTGGTATGTATAATGATCACCTGGTAGAACTGGATTCTCTGTAATGAAGCACTTTCTTATCCTCCCATGCTGTTGTTGCTTGTGTGTGTCACTGTTTATATATTAACTGTGCAAATAAATATGTGACGTTTAAGAGCTTGGTAGGGAACACTTGTCAGTGCAAAGCAAGAGAAGAAAGCACCTCATAATTCTCTATAAATAACCATCAACATTTTCTCATATTTGAGATACTGAAAGACAACTGGTTATAAAAATATTGACCACATGGAATTTCTACAGTTACGCTTTGCATCGTGTGTGTTTGGAAAGAAAGACACTCTACAGCAGGAAGGATATTTTCACATTTATTTGCAGTAACGTTTCTTATAAAGCTGGCTGTTTGCTTTATTAACTGTGACTCTTAAAAAAAATCCAATTTTCAGAAAAAAGAAGTGGGGGACAAATGTAATGTACTTTAGGTTCCCAAAAGAACTGCAATCCCTATGAGAAAACAGAAGTTAGATAGACTTCCAGGTAGGCACACAGGCAGGGAGAGAGCCCTCTCTAGGTAATAAAGGTGGCAAATCTCCAAGATGGCCAGCTTCTTCCTCAAACTCTTGACGTGAGACAAACATCTTCCAGCGTTTGTCTCCTGTCATCAGGGATCCTGTTGGTGGATCTGTCCATCAAGTCCAAGACTGGCTCACAATTTGTCAGATCATAGCTTTAGGCCAGCCAACCGTACTTCAAACTGACCAAGCCTAAATTAGGGAGGGACACTCTTCAGAGGCTGTAGAACCCATGAGAAGAGAGTGGAATTTTAGGGTTACCAGTCCCCTTTCTGCTTTGAAGAGGGCAGTTTTCTCTGTGTGCTTCCTCAACACCCTCCGCCACAAAGAAAACAAACTCAACCACACCTTCAGTTTGTGCTGCTAGAGATGTCTCTGCTACAGCCTGTTGAGTTTAGATTTTTCCTGACTTTGAGTCCTTTAACTGGCAGAGCAAACGAAACCCATCAAGAGCCCTAGACTGTATCTCCAACAAAAGTTGTTTCTGGAGCCATGATTGTAATATCCAGCAAGCATTCCTAACTCTGAGGGTACATAATGCTCGTTCGGAGCAAGCCAATAAAAAAAAAGATCACTTTAAAAACTCTCTGCGAGTCGAACAGTGGTGTCACACACCCTAATTTCAACATTCAGAAGGTAGAGGCAGGAGGATCTCTGTGAATTTGAGGGCTGCCTGATCTACAAGAGCTAGTTCCAGGACAGGCTCCAAAACTACACAGTGAAATCCATTCCTAAAAACCCACAACCAAAACAAAACAACAACAAAAAAATTCTTTGGAAAAACAGAAGAATCTGTGACCTAAGGAATTGCTCAGTTAAAGATTAACCTCAACACTGTCTTTTCCATAATGCTACAGGTTTACATTAGAGATTTCAAATTATTCTTTTTGATAACTACCATGATCAGATGGTCACAACTCTGCTTAGGTATGGAAGAAGTGTAAGCACACAAGTTATTGTCATGCATTTTCAAGAACACTCTAACATATATTAATAGTTTTCTACTGTTTTGTATTTGTGTGTGTGTATAGCTATAAATTTTCGTAGGAAAAACAGATACATAATTTTCCACCAAAAATGAGTTTACACTACATTATCTGCATTCTATTTATATATCATACATTGTCATCATATTTGAGAATTATATCAATGGGAAATACATAGCATGGATTATGTTATATAATTATATCTTCTGATAATTACATGGATTAGTTAATTTGTTTTTTGATAAAGGGATCCACTATGAAGTCAGGACTATAATAGATTGTAACATGCACACATGCTGACCTCAAACTATTTTCTTCCTGACTCAGCCTCTGGAGTGCTAGGAGTTACAGGTTTTCATCAGCTTGTCTGACTGTGATACTTCTCTTATCTGTTTTGGGTGCTTCATTCAGTATATATTTTTGTTATTTATGTGACGTGTGTTTAGTTAATTAGCTCACGTATTATGTATGCGTTTATATAAATATAATTTCTGGGCCTGACAGCGTCTCTTAGTGGGGGACAGTTCCTGGACCCCTAGTCTGACAACATGAAGAATCAGGCTCACACATGGTAGAAGGAGAGAACTGACTCCCACAAGCTGAGCTCTGCACATGCGCTGTCACATATGACTACCCTCACTTTTTAGGTAAATGTATATATATATATATATATGTGTATATATATACACACACACACACACATATATATATATGTATATATATATGTAATATAAATTCTGCTTCAGAGCATTGGCTCTCAGCCTTCCTAAGGCTGTGACCCTTTAATACAGTTCCTCATGTTGGGGTGACCCTCAATATAGAATTATATTTTTTGCTACTTCATTACTGCTATGAATCATAATGTAAACATCTGCATTTTCCAATGGTCTTAGTTGACCCCATGTGAAAGTGTCACCTGATGCCCAAAGGGATCATGACCCACAGGTTGAGAACAGCTAGCTACCTTAGAGTCCTGCCCTTCAATCAATTAGCTTCTGGGGCTCTTGCAGAGTAGTCAGAGTCATGCTTCTGACTCTGCCTATTTGCATCTCGATGGAGGATTACCAATTGTCTTTGTTCTCAGATGCTTCAGAAGTTTAAAGTTGTATATGTTTGTAGAATAGTATTTTGAATGAGAAGGGTAAAATTTAGCATTTGGCAGGGGCTTTTATTGAGGAAAATAAATTTTAGTAACTTGGAATTAATTAAGATTTTCTTTGCAACTATTTTTATGTATTATTTCAATGATGAATTTTAAGAATGCTCCTCTTATCCCTCCACTTTCTTCTTCCTCTTATTTCTTCTTCTTCTCCCTCCCCCCACACCATTCCTTTATAAGAGTACCTTGGTTTGTTTTTTTTTTTAACACACAGCTTTTTGTTTCTGTTGAGAAAGGTAGACTAATTCATGCAATGTTTTAAGCTTCTCTTAGTAAGTTAAAAATGGACTGAGCTTAAACAATTTCTTTACCAAAAGATGAAGAGACCTCATGAACCTTGCTATGCTTATCTTCTTCTTGTGTGGGAATTCCCCCCCTCCCCCCTTTTTTGACTCAGTATGTGCTCCTCTGTTCAGTTTAGGCTCATGTGAAAACAAAATGCCCCTAGCTTCCTACAAGCGTGACCTGGTAGGTAAGGGCTGCAGTCTTTCCGCTAGAATAGGAGGTGTTGTTGGGTTTGGCTCCTTCACTCACATCAGCTGCAGTTTCGCTCAAGTGGCCACGTGCACCCACTTGCCACAAAAGGTGGAGCTCATGAACTCTGTTTCTGTCTCCTGCACAATTCTGTGCCACTCGAGCTAGTTGTATATCTTCTGTTCACAGAGTGGGTCTCTCCCTGGGACAGCACCGTCTGCTTAAACATCCACAGTATGAGAAAAGAATACTGCTCTAAACATTAGAGTCTAGAGATTTTCTCTTTTAGAATTTATGTTCTCCCCAATACTTTATTATTTTTGAGCCGGTTTTCATTTTCACTGTTTCACTCTCTTAATCCCATATTGTAAAACATCGTGTGTGTCTTTTCATTACTGGGGTTTTGTTTATAAGAGACCAGACAGTGAAGGTGCTTTTGAAACTACTTCCTCGGATATGAATGAACTCAACTGCTTTCTTATCTTCAGGCAACATCCATTCCTTCACAGGGTTGAAGTTATTACCTGGATATTTATATTATTTATTTTTAAAATAAACCATTTCCCTATTCTTCCCCTCCTGACGCAGTATTCTCATTCAGTCAACTTATGATATCTGGGGTTACCCACTTAGTTAGCTCTGGGGTATTTTCAATAGAAAGAATTAGATTTCTCTTTGTCCTATGTTGCTATTATTTTTTACTTATTTGAAGATTTAAATTGTAAGTTTTGTCTTCTTTTGTTGTTTGATAGGCTTCACAATGTGACCCAGACAAAGCTAAGACTCATTATTTATGTCAGACAGGGCTGAATTCACTCTAATCCTCCTGCCTCAGTCTGCATAGTGGAAGGTTAAGAGGCATAAGCCACCATGCTTGGCCATTTGCTTCCAGTTTTAACTTTCTTGAGTCTATTATATCATCTTCTAAGTCTGCTGTTTTCTGTTTCTTCTGCTTCATGGATGTGAACAGTTTCTTTCATGTTAATGGGATATCTAGGTAGTAAAGTAAATAGGTATTTTCAACCCAAGCAGCCCCATTTCTTTTCTTTTTTTCTTTTCTTTTTTTTTTTTTGTTGTTGTTGTTTTTTGTTGTTTTTTTTTTTTTTTGTTTTTCAAGACAGGGTTTCTCTGTGGTTTTGGAGCCTGTCCTGGAACTAGCTCTGTAGACCAGGCTGGTCTCGAACTCACAGAGATCCGCCTGCCTCTGCCTCCCGAGTGCTGGGATTAAAGGCGTGCGCCACCACCGCCCGGCAGCAGCCCCATTCCTATCTAGTAATTTCACATATGAACCTTTCAGAACCAAACTTTTGGTTATGAGCCTAGCTTTAATGGTTGATCCATCTCTCCAGGCATTCATAGACAAATCTTATGCTTTATCAACTTTTAGTTTTAAGGGTCATCAGGTAGAATTTTGGATCATCTTTTGTTAGAAGTTACTTGCAGATATGACCTTCTATTGACTTATACCTGATGCTATCAACACATAACACTATGACTACATTGAAGGACTTGCACAAAGCAGTTCAGAAGTGTCAATCTACTTGAGTTCTCTCAAGAAATCAGAACCAACTTGGGGAATAGGAAACATAAAGTATAACATAGAATTAGGACTGGAAGAAATGTTAGAAAAACTAGAAGAGTGAATGTTAAGGAATATGTTACTACAATGTTAGGGAAAGAGACACGGGAAATGTCAGTTTGAAGGACTAAAGTGAGGAGTTGTCAATATCATAGGGAAAGTCTGTATACCATCAACAGTAAAAGAACCAGCCACTCACTCTCTCACTGTGGAGCTCTAAAGTGCATGGTCCTCAGATGCTTGTAGATGCTCTCTGTAGATACGCACCTAACTCAAGAGTGTAGTTGTACAGTAGACTTATCCTGCTATCTGGATCATACATGTGCACATTTGAATATCGAACATGAATTAAGGACCACAGAGAGCAAATTTTTGTCACAGTGTAGAAGAATTTGTAAGAAGTGAGCTGAGTTAGCATCAGTGGATAGACAGAGACTATAAAGGGCCGTTTGTTCTAGCGAGTCCTGTGGTTGTAAGCTTGTTTACAATGGTATTTGTGGGAATCCATAATGACAGGACTCATCTCAAGAGCAATGATCAACTGAGAAAAGCTAGTGAGGGCGAGGACACAAACCAAAATATTTCTTCATATATACATATGGCATATAAAATGTTTCTACCTTTAAATTAAGGTCAATTTTAAGAATACAGCCAAAATAAACAAACATACAAAAAACAAAAGCAAAAATCTCCTTCAAACATTTTTTTGGTATGAGCAGAGAAAGTTAAATTACTGTTGAGAAATGGAGGGAGGGGAACTCATTAACTTTTGGCATCAAGCTTCTAGTCTAGTGATCACAACTAGACCATGCAATTTACAAAAACAATCTGTTACACTGTCAACCTCAAACAAGGGTATTCCAAGGCCATGATGAAGTGAGACAAAACAATGTTAGTTCATAATTCTGTCTAAATGTGACACAAACAAGGCCACGGTGCCAGTCACAAGTATCAAACACCTTGTCTTTTTACCGGGAATGATTGATTGCTTATGATTCGTTAACAATCAGACTTATTCCGATTCTAATCTCTTCCTGTAACGAAAATGTATTGAAAGACCAGTCATAAAATTGCCCTCCTTTTGCATGGCATTCAGTGTAGTGCAAACTCTCTCTACCATGACTTAAACCTTTGCGAAATCACTCAATGAAATCCTAACAACTCCATAATAGATTTTTACTAGCATGCTTTTAACTGAGACACCCGATGATCACCCATTGTGGTGGTTAATTTTATGCTTGGCTGGGGGCCTGATTGTTTGGTCTAACACCAACATGGATATTGCTATGAAGGCATCTTTTTAGATAGGATTAACATTTAAATCAGTAGGCTTTGGAAAAGCAGATTATTCTCTGTAATGTGGCTGGGCCTCATCCCAAGGTGTCTGTCCTTAGTACAGCATAAAGTAGTAAATTCAATGTGTTCAACATGCATGCCAGTGATCATTTATTGATATTGGTCTTTCTTAGTTCTCTCACATAATCAAAAGGATGGAGGATACCTTGTCTCCCTGTTTAAACAAAGAAAACTAGAATAATGGGAAAATCTTTGCCTTTAGCTTTTATTTTGTTTTGTTTTTTTTTTTTTTTTTTTTTTTTTTTTTTTGTTTTGTTTTTTGAGACAGGGTTTCTCTGTGGCTTTGGAGCCTGTCCTGGAACTAGCTCTTGTAGACCAGGCTGGTCTCGAACTCACAGAGATCCGCCTGCCTCTGCCTCCCGAGTGCCTTTAGCTTTTAAATGACTCCTCTATAAGATGTTTAATTTTAAAAAGATGTGTGTGTGTGTGTGTGTGTGTGTGTGTGTGTGTGTGTGTATATATATATATATATCACTTAGATGTTTTTGTAATTAGCGAACCCTTCAAACTTAAAAATAATTAGAAACTGTATTGTGTTGAAGAATATTTTATGCTGTCTTCATTATTTTATTTCAGATTGTGCACATTAAGGACCTTGATTTTGCCAAGCCTAATGGAAATACTGCTGAGCAGATGACTGGACAACATGAGGGAATGCTGATGGTACCTTCCAGAAAATGACAGATTTCTCATCACGATCCTCGTGTTTGCCTGTCAAAGCATTTGCAATATTACAGGAATAACACATTTTGCTGAATTCTGTTCAGCGTACATCCTCTGTCCTAAACATTTTTTGACTTGCACTTCCTGCACTCATAATTTGGACAATTTGTAACTTTCCATTCATTCACACGACATTTAAAAAAAATATGAGAGTATTGAGGGCTATGACTTGTGTTGAAAGTCAATCCCAAAGGGAAATAGGTGTGTTCACTTGCAGCCAGGAAACTAGTAAGGAAATTCTGTTTTAAGAACTTCCATTTGGTCATATGTTAGAAACCAGTCAGTGATTAAGTCACTCTTGATGTAGCCATTAAAAATAAGAGCAGCTTGCTGTCACGTAGGTGGTTCAGTGTCACTCACCCCACCATGTGATCTTATCAGCTCTGGCAACCCATCAGCATCAGAGAAAATCTGTGTCTCCATGGAAACCTTCCAAGAAAAACCCAGCTGCTACAGGAAGTGATGTGGGTGATACAGTAGGTGCTGAGCATTCTTCTGAGTCAGTTCTGGACCAATTACCAGAAGGCAAGGAAGCAAGCGAGCAGTGCCGTGTGACAGCTTGTCACCGAACTCAGTTCTCTGGGGCGCACAGTTTTTACAGCAAAATGAAGCAGATTTGTTGCATTGCTGATTTATTATGTCTCCGGGGCAAAGTTTTTATGTACCTTGTTTTATGCATTTTGTTTATTATCTTCATATTTAGTAAGAGTTATAAAACTTGACAATGGAAAGTTTAGCCTTGAATGTTTGTTGGTAATGGTCTCAAAGATGCTAAAGGAATCGTTGAGTGGAGCCTTAGTTCTGCAACTGAAAGGACCTCACTTGTGTGGGTTGGGACTTGGCCTATGTTTTTTCACATTTTCACTACTTGGTCCCTGCAGTCTCTCTTCTATCATATTTCACTTTATTTTTCCACTATGATCTTAACAACGTATTTATTTTCAATTCCAAATGGGTTTTATTATAGGCACTTGATAAATAAATAGCACAGTTGTTGATTTTTACAACATTAAAAGGCTGAATTTTTCTGCTTGGTCTCTTAAAATTGACAAATCCATACTAAACATAATTTTTGATGAAATTCAAATCTCTAGTAGCATCACCAACAGTTGTCAATCACTCACTTATTTCATCATGAAAATAGGTAAGATTTTAACATTTACTCAGTGACCTCATCTGGCAATCATTTGATTATTCTTGAAAGGCAAACATATAGAAAGACTTTACTAACACTGATAATTCTATTGAACACCAAAGATGTTTAGGATAGGATAAATTTTATAAGTATATTGGTTATATATATTCTTTCTTGCTATCCCTTATAATTCAAATTATCCTGTTTCTCTTTATCTATGTTTTGCTTCAGAACTTTTCATCTTTCTTTCCTTTGGTGTATCTTACTTTCACTACTTCTCATGTCTGGTTGGTGGCTGCTGGCTTCTGTTGTTCCTCTCTTTCTCCCTCGTTCTCGCTTCTTCCTTTTCTCTTTTTTAATTCTTGGGCCTAGATTCCTCCTCTTATTTATTCTCTCTTTCTTACAGGCCCACCCATGCATCTCCTGCCTAGATACTGACTGTTTAGATTTTATATTAGACCAATCAGCAAAGTGAAACAACAGCACATATTTTCATAATAAAACAAACACAGCCTAAACAAATGTTACTCATCTTTACATCATTAAACAAATACAGCAAAAGCAAATGTAACACACCTTTACCTAGTTAAGGTAATATTCTACAGCATAAATGAATATAACAGACCCTTACATAGTTAACTATTCCACAACAGGAGATGAGTAGGGAGAATGTGTGATGACTTCCCTTCTGATTTAGGTGAAATGAAATCGTAGGTAGTAATACTTTTCTCATGACTGGTGAATTTAAACACTTGTTTTATATATTTATTGGTTCATTATATTTCATCTGTTAGAAACTGTCTATTATCCCAGTTACAGATTTGATTGATATGTTGTTTAATTTTTTTGAGTGTTTTATACTCTAGGTAGTAATTGTCGGTCAGAGATATAGATAGCAAAAATGTTCTCCCATTCTGTAGGCTGTCTCTTTACATGATCTGGCTACTGAGCCTTTGCTGATCAGAAGCCAGAATGGCAATCAGTAAGAAAAAACAAACAAACAAATGAACAGACAAAAAACCAGTAACTGTTGGTTCGAATATGGACTAAAGGAAACCTCTATAGACTGCTTGTGAGAATATAAACTAATCTAGTCACTGTGGGACTTGTCATGGTGATTCCTCAAATTAATAAGAATTGATGTTCTGCATAATCTAGCTATATCCCTCATGGGTGTTTGTCCAATGAATTCTTTTTTTTCTTTTTTTTTTTAAAGATTTATTTATTTATTATGTATACCCACACACCAGAAAAGGGCACCAGATCACATTACAGATGCTTGTGAGCCATCATGTGGTTGCTGGGAATTGAACTCATGACCTCTGGAAGAACAGTCAGTGCTCTTAACCACTGAGCCATCTCTCCAGCCCCCAAAGAATTCTTAGTAAAAAATGTTTACACAGAGATACTTATACATTGATGTTTATTATACAACTATTCATTGTAGCTAAATCGTGAAAGTAAGCTAGATGATCAACAGAGGCATGCATAAGGAAATTATGGTGAATATACCTATAATTGAATAATTTATCTTTAATGAAGAGGAAAGCCTTGTCTTTTCCAGGAATGTGCATGGAATTAGAGATAGTCAAATTATGAGGATTGAGATAATTACTTTATACCTTCTCTCATATTTTGTCGTAAGATATTATATAAGTACACAAAATCATATATGTATATATCACATGAAAGAAGTAAATTTCTGAACAGAAACTAAGGAATGAAAAGAATGGGGTGGGCTAAGAAAAAGTAAGAAAGGAGTGAAGGTATTTAATAGACAATGTAAGTGTACAAAAGCATTAGATTTAAAAAGGTAACAAAGTTTTAGAGGACAGAAAATTATTTTAAAGAATTATTTACTTTGATTTTATGTGTATAAGTGCCTTGCTTGCATGTTTATATGTGTACCATGTCATGCCTGATGTCTCATGAGGTCAAGAAGTGGACACCAAATCCTCTAGAACTGGAGTTGCAGAGGGTTATTATTTGTCAAATAGGTGTTGGAGATCTGGCTTCTCTGGAATAATAGCAAGTACTCTTAACCACCGAGCAATCACTCCAAACCCAGTACATGCTTATTTTGAGAACAGTATTAAATTAGGGATAAGGAGAAAGGAGAAAGTTTATCGCCACCTAATATTCACCTTAGGAAGGCATTCTTCTAAGGAGGTATCATAGATACTGAGCCAAATGACTGCTTAAGGGTTATATCCTTACACTTTGTGCTCAACACAAGATTCTGACACATTATGTGGTCATGCATCATTGCATTAGCTCCATTAAACGTAAGTAAACTAATAGCGAATTCATGAGGAAGACGCAAAAAGTGAACAAACAGAAAATATGTAACAGCATCCAAACAATGTAGACTAGTACACTGATTATTGTAAATGGTTTCCCATTGATTATGCGGGACATCAGAACACTTGACATTGAAAATTGTGATGTATTTTTTTGGCCATATTTCTGGAAACAAACCATATACATCAGTCTCAGAACTAGCAGAAGGCACAGGGTTTTTATATCTTATTGCTGAAACATGTCTTGCAAGTCAGTATACATAGGAAAAGGCTCATTATTAATTTCTTGGAAGACAGGCATGAGAGTTCAAATTACCATTTACAACAGAAAATGTTCATAAGGAATGCTATTAATAAAAATTAAATGCAGAAATTATAATAAAAATATTTATTTTATGTATGTCTATACAATTGTATTTTTCTGAACATTTTGTCTGACTACATTCTGACATTGTCTATGGTTTTATCTCATTTTATGAAATTATTTAATTACTTAAAATACAAATATTTTATATGATAGACATCTTAAATATTGATGGAGGAGGGTCATCTTTCTATCTGTTGTTTCATTGGTTAAGTAATAAAGAAACTGCTTGGCCTCTGATAGGGTAGAATTTAGATAGGCGGAGTAAACAGAACAGAATGCTGGGAGAAAGAAGCCGAGTCAGGGAGTCGCCATGATTCTCCCACTCCAGACAGACGCAGGTTAAGATCTTCTCTGGTAAGCCACCTCGTGGGCTACACAGATTATTAGAAATGGGCTAGTCCAGGTGCGAGAGTTAGCCGAGAAAAGGCTAGATATAATGGGCCAAGCAGTATTTAAAAGAATACAGTTTCCATGTAATTATTTTGGGTATAAAGCTAGCCATGCGGGCGGCCGGGTGGCGGAACGTAGCCAGCCGCTCGTATTACAACAAAATATAAATGTATCTATAGTAAAAAATTTATTTGATTAATTTGTTGACAAATATTTAGCTTTGGTTCTTAAAGTTGCTCTATCTACTAGAGCTGGAGGGAGTTTGGGATACCTTATAAAACACCGTCTGCACCAGATCATGGACAAGTATGTGCACATTGTTATTTTTTTTTTCTAGATGAGCAGTTGTAAACCATTAAAACGCATGAGGAATGTATTTGGAATTCTTTTTTATTTTCATGCCAAATCCTACTGCCATACAGCTAGATATGCTTGGGTGATAAAACTACACATTGAAGAAAATCTAAGCCCCTATTTGCCAATGGTCTGCTGAACACAAAGTTTAATTGCTTTGTATTTCATAAAAATGCCAGAATTGAGACTTTGGCTTATGAAAACTTTTTATTTTAAAACATGTTATGACCAGTGAAATAAGGTGATTTTTTAATCAGCATTTTTGACTGCTCAAAAGAACCAAAAATTTTTATGCAAGTGGAATTCTTTGTTTCCAGATTCATTTTAAGTAAAATGATGGGAAGCATTTTAAGCATTAAGATATTCTTTTTTCTCTATGGAAAGACTTTTCACATTAGTAAGTCAATACATCATTTCTGCATTTTTAAAATAATTATTTTTACTTGAACTTAGAAGAGTATGGCATGGGATCTTTTCATACAACTGGGGGACATAAAGGTACTGTACCCAGACAAATCTGCTGCTGCTCAAACAGATGGAATGAGGAGACCAAGATGACACTGTGGACAACAAGACTAAAGCACAAATAACCATCAATGTTCAAAAGAAAATCTGTGAAGGTAGAGATTCCAGACAGTAAATCTTCTTTGGTCTTCAAATATTGCCAATGCGTAGGTATTGCAGTGAAGAAGGTATTTTCAAAAGGTCCCTAAAACTGCACGGAGTATTACCAGTTTCATTTGTCAACACTTTTATTACACTTAATGATTTCTCACAGAAATAAGCTCGTTTATTATTATAGAGAAACAAAAAGATGAGTCAACAAACCAAACTAGCTACAAGCCTTTATTAATGATTAAAAAGCAGTGTCAGAAAGCATTGAATGACAAAGCACTGAAAGAAGTCAAGTCACATTGTCAGTTAACTCGTTCTATCGCTCTCTCTTCCCTGATCATCCCCCAAATTTATGTTTCCAATTCTTTGTGTTCACTCTCCAACAAAGCAAAGAATTCCCTCTGTTCCCAACATTCTAGGTACATTTGTTGAGAAAGATTATTGTTGCTAATTCCATGAGACTATTCTACTATGTTCACTCACTGAGTAGGCATCCAAAGAGAAAACTCTAATTTTCATCCGTGCACAAACATGTGCTGTAAGCCCAACATATCAAAAAGCCTGAGGAAGTCCTCTCGGATATTCCGTCAACTGCCATTTCCCAATTTTAAGACACTGCCCTTGCTCATCAACCTATTCCTCTTCTCCTTGCTTTCCATGGCATCTGCATCCAACCAAATGTTTCAGTGGACTTTGTTCTTTACTCCTCAGTACATTTTATCGTGCCCACAAATCCTATCAATGTGTTTGGAACACATACTCATGCTAGTGTATTTATCCTGCTACTTGCACCGTCTTTCATTCAGAATGTTTCTAAATTCCTCAAATATATTTAGTTTTTGGTTATCAACAGAGCAATTTGCATGGTATCCAGAATTGTTTTTACTATCCCATATTTAATTATCCCCTTTTAAAAAAATAAAAGATTGATAGGCCTCCATCACCAACGCCCTCATAGTTTGGGGAATTTGCTCAAAGAACCTGTAACTTGTGATCATGGAGGTCCATACCTCTTTTCTGGAATCTGTGGGTACCTCCACATGTGTGTGTGCGTGTGTGCGCGCGCGTATGTGCACAACTAATTACCTAATTAAAAATACAGATCTATGAGATTCCATTTGAGAAAGACGTTTTATTAATCTGCTCATAAAATAGAAGCCATTAACTAGAAGATGCTCAACACTGTCCAATTGTCCTTCTCATGATTTCAACACCTTCATCTTGTTCATCACCCAACAACCTAGCTTCCTACTGTGAGTTTTAACCATATTAAGTGGCCATCATTTAATCAGACAGTTTATGCTCATGTTCATCACTACGTAGTAAACTCCTATTTCCTGGAGCAATTTCTATGCTTCATTGCAGTTTTCACCAATTTGTACTTTGTTTCAAATGATGCCCACTCATTTGAATTTGCTATGCCTAGTATGCTGGCTTGTTTCTTCACAAATTTTCTTGATTTCACACCAGATCTAAATACTTAAATAAAAGGGTCCTCTAATGTGCGCTCTATTCAGTATGATGACATTTTTTTTCCTTTCTACAACTGAAGGGAGCATAACCTTCTGAGAAGGCAGACAGTGTCTTTCTTTTGTGTCCCTATCTCCAGTGCATAGCATTGACCCCAGGGCATACAGGATGTCTGGCATTTGTAAATCCATGGAAATTATGGAGCATATAACTATGTTCCTTCCACTGTAAAACCAATTCTGATCTACCACAATCATTGTGCAAAACAGAATAACATACTCTGCTCAAATAACATTTCCATGTCTATGACTTAAAATTACAAATTATGAAACAATCAGTATTAAAAGTTAGCCCACACTTAGTATGGAATAAAGTATGTGAGAAGGAATGTTTAGAGACACGTTCTAAATCAATTTGCTCATAGTTATGAACAGAGTAGTGATATCATTCAGGAAATTAATTTCCATCGCTAACCAAAGAGTAAAATGTATTCTAAAATAATTGTACAGTGCTTGTAAACATTTATCATTGCTGAACCAGTCAACAATGCTATAGTTTAAAGAAAACAATTTTTAGAAAAAGTATTTGAATTTTCTTTTGTCATTTATTTGAACATGTATCTGCTTCTTAATTTTGGATTCCTTTTAGAAAGAGTGACTTTGGTTTCTGTAATAGTCACTATATTGTCAGATATTGGATTTACCATTTGTTTGCATACTATTTAATATTCTCAAGTAGGTCAATCCAAATAACAAACCTACAAGATTTTCAAATTTAAAAGAATTAAAATACATAAGAGCAGCAGTCACGAAAAATTATTCCCAATAAGCATTATATCATCTATCATATTATTTCTATGCAGTTGAGTATTATGAGACAAAGGGATCAGATATTTTATAGACATCCATGGGATTAGCGATTTTGAGTGAAGTCATAAATATCTGGTCACTTATATAAACTATCGTATCATCAGCAAATAGTGAGTGTTTGACTTCTTCTTTTTCGATTTGTATCCCCTTGATCTCCCTTTGTTCTCTTATTGCTCTAGCTAGAACCTTAAGAACTATATTTAATAGATATGAAGAGATTAGACAACTTTGTCTTGTTGATTTCAGTGGGATTGCTTTGAGTTTCTCTCCATTTAGTTTGATGTTGGCTATTGGTTTGCTGCATATTGCCTTTATTATGTTTAGGTATGTTCCTTGTATCCCTGCTCTCCCCAAGACCTTTATCATGAAGGGATGTTGTATTTTGCTGAAGGCTTTTTCAGCACAAATTTGGAAAACTTAAAGGAAACGGACAGTTTTCTGGATAAATATCATTTACCAATATTAAATCAAGACCAGATAAGAAAACTAAATAGTCCTATAATTGACAAATGAATAGAAACAGTCATAAAAAGTCTCCCAATCAAAAAAATTCTAGGACCAGATTATTGCTGTGCAGAATTCTACAAGATTTTTGAGTAAGAACTAATACCAATACTCCCAAAATTGTTGCACACAATAGAAACACAACAAACATTGCCAAATTCTTTTTATGAGGCTATAATTACTCTGATACCCAAACCACATGAAGACACTACTAAGAAAGAGAGTTACAGACCAATTATCTCACTCATGAACATTGATACTGGCAAACCGAATTCAAGAACACATCAGAAATATCACCCACCATTACCAAGTAGGCTTAATCACAAAGATGAGGGATGGTTCAACATATTAAAATTGCTCAACTTGGGAGGCAGAGGTAGGCGGATCTCTGTGAGTTCGAGGCCAGCCTGGTCTACAAGAGCTAGTTCCAGGACAGGAACCAAAAGCTATGGAGAAACCCTGTCTCGTAAATCAAAAAAAAAAAAAAAAAAAAAATCGATCAATGTTATCCACCATATAAACAAACTGAAAAAAAAACATAATTATTTCACTAGATGCTGAACTCAGAACATATTTAAAAAGATAGTATAGCAGAAAAGTAGTGTGGATATTCATAAAATTAACTCTGTTTATTTAATCAATACTTTAAAAATGTGGACTGATTTAGTGAAACTCTTATGGGACATAACAAAGACATTATTAAGAAAAATAGCGTAGCAATTAACCTTGACATTAAGGAAACAAATGGATTCAAGTAAATAACATACCATTGCATTCCTAGGAATGACATAAATGTGAACAAACTAAGCCCATACATAGTGAACAAAGACAAATCAAAGATCACAGCAAAAATGTATGAAATAGAGACTAATAAAACAAACAAATGGTCAATGATACAAACATAAAAACTAAAAAAATGCTTGGTTAGACTAAAAATAAAAAATAGAACTCAGCAAATAACGTGAGAATTGAAAGTGGAAACATTGCGAATGGCAACAGAGAAGCACAAAGCGTCCATAGTAATAATTTTAAATAAATATAAACTGGCAAATCTGATAATCTAAAATAAACGAAAAACTCCTGGCATGTATGGCTTGCCAGATTCATTCTAGAATATGTGAAAAACAGAACAAAACATATAGGCATCCTCCTGAATATTAACCTTCATCAGGCAATGAAAGGAGACAGAGACAGAGACCCACATTGGAGCACCAGACAGAAATCTCAAGGTCCAAATCAGGAGCAGAAGGAGAGAGAGCACGAGCAAGGAACTCAGGACCGCGAGGGGTGCACCCACACACTGAGACAATGGGGATGTTCTATCGGGAACTCACCAAGGCCAGCTGGCCTGGATCTGAAATAGCCTGGGATAAAATCGGACTCGCTGAACATAGCCGACAATGAGGACTACTGAGACCTCAAGAACAATGGCATTGGGTTTTTGATCCTACTGCACGTACTGGCTTTGGGGGAGCCTAGAGAATTTGGATGCTCACCTTACTAGATCTGGATGGAGGTGGGTGGTCCTTGGACTTCCCACAGGGCAGAGAACCCTGATTGCTCTTTGGGCTGACGAGGGAGGGGGTCTTGACTGGGGGAGGGGGAGGGAAATGAGAGGTGGTGGCGAGGAGGAGGCAGAAATCCTAAATAAATAAATAAATAAATAAAAAAGGTTAACAAAAACCAAGATCAAATTTGTAGTCATTTTAGTCTCCTGTCAAAGAAAATTCCAATAAAAGACTTTCCTTGTGAATGTTACCATATGTTCAAAAGATAATTGATACCTTTTCTTTGGTTAATTTAAATGTAAAAGCAAAAAGATCATATCTAAACATGTTTCATGAGATCAGCAATACCCTGATATTAAAAACAAGAACACAACAGAAAAAGAAAATTATAGAATAATATCCTTGATGAACATGGTGTCAGTGTCATCAATAAAACAATGGCAAAGTAAACCTGCATAGCACATAATGAAGATTATTTATTAGGATGAAGAAAGCTTTATCCCAGTTTTCAAGTAGGGCTAAAAGTGTGTGAGGCCATTGCTGTGACTATTTATATCACAGAGTACAGGACAAACGCCAAAGGATTATATGTGATGAAACTGCATCAATTCACGGAGAATGCCATTTTCACTATCTCTTTCTCAAGGCACAATGTTCTCACCCAAGTTGTGATATTAACAGAAATAAGAACATTGAACTTTACCATTTATTTAATTTAATTTTTTTATTATTCAATTAGTTTTTGAGATAATAATATAATTCATATTATAATTTCACAATCACCATATTATTTCTATCATTTCCCATTTCTGTCTCCAAACTCTCCCACAAACCGTCCTTACTCTCTTCAAGCTCACGGCTGTTTTAATAATTAGCTGTTACATAGATGTACACTTACTCAAAAACAAATAAATGACATTATTTCTTCATCCATTTTCTATGGCACTTATGAATATGACTTAGTGTTGTTTTATTTATTTATTTGAGAGCTCATTTAATTTTCTGAATGTTTCAATGTTACCATACTGTTCTTTGTTTTTCTCTCTGAATTATTGAAGTTTTCTTTTTCTTATACTATCTTTTTGTTGTTGTTAATTTAAAACAATGTTTAGGAGCTAGTGAGGTTGGTCAGCAGTTAAAGACACTTCTAACCAAGCCTGAAAATCTGAATTCAGTCCCCGAAACCAGCATAGTAGAAAGGGAAAGAAAGATACGTGTATGTGTGTGTGCTCCTGTTTTTTCGCCCCAAATATATATTGCAGCAATATTTACACTTCTCATTGTAGAGACATAAACTAGATTCCCTATCACTGTTTCTACATTTCTAGGCAGGTACTAGAAAGAATCTGTGAGTATTTGCCTGCCTCCAACAGTCTAAAAGCAGATTAAAATGGAGATTTGCATGTTCAGTGAGCACATCCCTTTGCTTTCAGTACTGCACCTCAGCCTTCAGCCTTCCCCTCCACATTGCTTCAAGTCAAAGAGTCAGTAATACCAGCACTGAAAAACCTCCAGACCTCTGAAGAAGGACTGCATTTGGCAGATACTAACAGTAGAAGGTTAAGGCTTGACCTTAACCTCCTTTTCAAACGTGAGTCCTTTCCTCTGTCCCTTACTGTATCCCCCTCCTCTTTCTCCCTCCCTCCCTCTAGTTCCTCTCTATGTACCTCAAAAATGCCTCTGAACAAATACTCCCCTATTCCTGTCTCCAGAATGCTGGTGTCACAGGTGTAGTATATCAACCAGCAACCCTTTCCCTTTCTCAATGTCTCTAATTTCTGAAAGTTACAAAGCTTTGAAGCAAAATGAGAGTCCTTACCACTGTAAACTGTAAAAGTTGAAAATTCCATCAGAATGTCATGATTAATGGCTGGAAAAATAGCTCAGTAGCTAAAAGTTCTTGTTGTAAAAGCATATCATGAGAAGTCATACATGCTGGGGAGCCATGGCAGCCCACTGGGTTCTCAGCACCAGGAAATGTGGGGAGCTAGGGTCCTCAGAGCGGGGGCCCTTATAGCAAGAGTGCTAGACAGAACAGCCCAGTGATCTGTCTTTGAGTTTGACATAGAGACATTGCCTTTATATGATAGGTAGAGTCCAATTAAACACACTTGATATCAACTCCTGTACATATGCTTGTACACACTGGGCACGTGCACATGTACCAACATACAAGTGCACCCACATGTACACATGTCTAAACACACTTAAATATGCATATACACAGGCACACATACCACAGAGGAACACACACTTATACATGGATGCATAAAAGTTATGATAAATCAGTGTGTCTCCTGGAAGAAGCTCATAGATACAAATTACTCTAGAGGAAAGCCACTAAATCACAGGCCCTGCCTCCATTCAAGTGTACCATCTTCTTTCTAATATTTCAATGATAGTCTCCAGAATGTAAAAAGATTTAAAAACATAACAGAAACGATGCAGAAAATCATAAGTCATCCTCTGCCTACAAGGCTCCAGTATTTTCTGGCACACCACCTTTCAGAGAAAAACAACTGTCATTCCCAGCATCATTTATTAAACTTTCATTTACCATGTCAAGGGACTTAGCATGTGAAGCACAAAGCCAGAGTAGGTAAGGTTCACATGGTCCCTGCCCTCCATAAAGTAAACTCAGAAAATACTGAGCCTCATTATGCATGTATCTTTCTAAAGTCTCAGAAAGGCAGCATTTCATTCTATAAACTGTCCATAATGTAGCGGATAGTAAGGAACCGTAGGAACAACACCATGTAAATTCGACATGATGTGGCTTGTCATAGTCTGCACTCTGGAAAACCCCAATAAAAATAAAAAGCACAGTATCTGTTCCTTCCTTTAAAATCTATAAAGTGAGGATAACTATACAACATGCATAACTGCAGAAATTTCACAAGCATGGCCTATCTCTAATGCTTCTCGGCATGTATGAGGTGTGTCATAATGCACGAAGTTTAGGATTTCATCCCCATCCATTCATGACTTTAGGGATTGACCTGTCTAGGGCAGTTAATGAATGAAGAAAAGACAACCAGATGGACACAAGGACAGAAACTGAACAGATACAGAGAACAGACAACCAGATGGATACAAGGACAGAAACTGAGCAGATACAGAGAACAGATGGTCTAGACTCTAAGCTTTAGAACCCTCAGCCACCATTCTTCCTCCCAGAAGCTTAGAGTGTTTATTATAGGGTTGAACATACTGCTGAGATTTTTAGATACAGGTAAACAAAGGAGCAGGATTTATGGTATATAGTTGGATCAAGGAGGCAGATTTAGCTAAACTTTGTAAGAACAGTCTCTCCAGGGAAGCAGTCTTCACTTGGCAAATTTCTGGAAGGAGAAACCATGGTGAACATTTTCTGCATACACTGTCAAGACTGGCACTAAGTCCACTGAGGAATGATTTGTCAAAGCTCTTAGCCTCATTGCAGGTGGAAGACTTTGCCATTCTTCCAGAATGTGCCTGCCAACAGCACACATTCACTCAAGACTCAATCATCATGGCTTCTTCAACTCCATACAATTTTATCTGATACAACAACCATCTGCCTTGCAGCAAGTGTATTTCTTAATCTATGATTTAATGCGAGATAAAATCCAGAGTCAAATGTCAGGGTCTGTTTTGGTGCTCTTTCAGAATCAACATTACTCTTTGTTTAGTTCCTATAAATGTTGTAGGTTTCTTGTGCTGGAAATATTTTGTAGTGATAATAAATATTACAATGTTATTCTCACAGAGACCATTAAAAACAGAATTATCAAATCAAAGCATACTATTCAATATAAGTCCAGGATACGAAGGGTAGGGGCTTGACCCTAGCATTGAGGAAAGGATGCCCTTGGTAATTAGAGCTAGACAAGGACCTATGAGGAAAAATTAGGATCCATCAGCTAAGCAAAGAAGTGATAATGAAGGCAATACAGGAGAAAGGTCTACTGAGGGGAGGTGCATTGTGATTCAACAGAAACAAACAAAGCAAAATATCCCTGTAGTGGAGAGATGGAAAAATTCGAGTTTGATCTGGAGAATAAGCAAAGGCCATGTTATACAGAGCACCGTGAACAGTATCATTTTGGCTCTTATTTTAAAGCATAATCCATGCATTGGAAAGAATTTTAAAGAAGATTATATTGATTGAATTTGAGTTTAAAATCACTACTTTCGTTAAAGGTGAAAATGAATCAGAAGAAAAAAACGTGGTATAGGAAGGCACTGCTTCATGCTTTGTAATGTTGCAGGCAGAAGCATAATCAAGGAGTTTCTAGTGTATATGTCATGTATAGGTACCAAAGAAATTTCAATCATTTGACAGAGAGACATCTTGACTAAATTTGAGTTTAAAGTGACTGCTTCCATTTGCTGTTATATCTAAATTCTTCGAATACCATGCAATATATATATATAAGTATTCATGTCATCCCTCTTTTTTCTTTAGGTCTATTCTCAGCATTTTCAGGGGAATTTCTTTGCTCTCCTTCCAGAAATCTTGATCAGACTAATCAAGTTGCCCTTCCATAACCAAAAGAGAGCCTAAAAAAATTCCTTGGATTTTGAACAATTAGATTGTTAGATAAAGAGACAGAGAAAGAAAGAGAGATTTTTAGCCCTTGTTTATTCTCAGTAATTTCTGTGTGTGACTTTTGTGACGTGTCCTCTTGTAGAATCCTGATTTTGCCCTGATTTTAGTTTCTTTTAATTTTGCTCTTCACCCCTGGGGGGAGGGTGTTTCAAGCATTTACAAAAATTTCTCATTTTGCTAACCTAGGCTTAGTCAATTGATTGCAGGCAAAGTAGCAGGATGCTAAAGTGTTTGGATATCAGGTAGACCAAACACCAAGAGCTCCCACAAGAAACAAGAAGATCTGTAACAGCACAGCGGCTCCAAAACTTCTGTGAAGGTGACAGGTCATGAAACTTCCTACAGGAATTCATATAGGCACAAACATACTAGTATTGTATGCAATCTCAGGTAGTTCATGAACTCCCAAAACCCTTCCTTACAACTCCTAGGTGTGGAGCATAAATTAAGAACAGTTGTCCAAACATACGATTCTCTCCTCAAAGTAATAAAACATAAAAGGCAGGGTTCACATTCATTTTGATCCTGACATTCCTTTCAAAAAGGAGGCGATGAGGAATACACAAGAAGACAAGAGACAGTTGACCTGAGATAGAATAGCGCTAGAATGACTTACAGTGTCAGATGAGAAAGTCTTAAACAAGAGCTTGTAGTAAAGTCTTTTCTTCATTTACTCAGAAAATATTTTAATATTCTATGCTTTATTTTACACTATATTCTTATATTTTACATGACATTATCTTGATCAACTAAGATTATATCAGGTCAGGGCTTTAAAATGAAAAATTGAGTTGTACTTAGAAGCATGTGACATATATTAAATGTTTATACCAATCTCTTTACAAAGATTCTTCTGTTCTTTGATTTGGAAACTTCAATGTAAATGCCTTTTGGTGTTAATATAAGGTATCAAAGAAAACAAGTAGAAAAGAAGAAAAAATTTACTGATGGATTTTCTAAGAAGCTTGCTACTTTTCCCAGTTTGAGGCTTAGCAATTATTACTCCTGTATTAAACTCATTTTTAATTTACTGGCATGATCTTATAATTATGTAACTTTGAACTAACACATGTTCCATGAAAGTGCATGGTGATATACATATTAGGACTAAAATGTGGAAAGTTGGGGAAACCTGCAAAATTTTACATAGGGAGAAAGAGAAGTAAAGAAAATTACGGTGACAAAGCTGAGGTAGCAATTATATTTAAGAGTTTGAATATAGTTCCCTATCATACTTCAGCCAGAGAGAAATCCAAGTTGATAGGACCAAATCTATGATACCATTAAGATTTTATTGTTGAGTGTTTTTACTAAAATTCCCTTGAGTAAAAATTTTAAGTATTCAAGATGTCTTGCAGTTATATTTATTTTTTAAAATGTCAAATGTGTTTAACATTTATATAAGTACATATACAAATAAAATATGTATTTAATTCCTCATATTTATTTTGTGCATATGCAAATTAAATAAATTATACTTGAACATTTTTGCGGTAGGACTAGGTATCGCTGCACATTTAAAATGCATCACATATTTTTGACAATCATAAAAGTTGTCAATGTTGTAATTCTATCACATATTTAAAGTAAATATGTAAAATGCATTTCATTAGACATGCCGCATATGCAGCCAATGGAAAATAAAGATTGTTTCCGTATGGTGGCTCTGTACTCTGACTGCCTTCAAAAAGATAACTCGAACCTACTAGATTAAGATCATTTTACAGCCTGGATGGTAGCATTTGGATTTGGAGCAGACAAGCAGACCTGCTTATTAAAGTAACTATGTTACAGCCACTGTGAGGGGTACAAGGGGTCCTAGGGCTTTGAAGCCAAGATTTTGTGTACGTGTGTGCTGAGACAATGCTCAGAGCCATTATATGTCCTGGGCTTGAGGCAGAGGTGCCTTTCCCCCACAAGACAGATGTGGTTCATCAGGACACTGGTCTGCAGCTCATCAGAAAAGACTGAACCATCATTGTCTCCTGTTAGTTAAACCAAACTTCTTTCCAGGGATTTGTGATGCAGTAAGACTCTCCAGACTCTGGGAACCTTCTTGTCTTGCTTTATCTGTTGAGCTGAAAACAATAAAGAAGTGTAAAAGTGTGCTAATATTTTACATATGAAAATTAGGACTTGGATCACAAAGACATTCTAATCAAGATGCACAGAACTGAACCGTGGTTAAAAGAATAATCTTTAATTTGGAGAAGATCTCAGATTGAACACTAAGTCTTAGAAACAGCCTAAGAACATGGAAAAGAAGATATTTAATCTCTGGGCAGAAGCAGCCGTTCTTCAATTTACAAGTTCCACTCTAAGAAATTATCTGATGTATGAGGGAAAACCCTATTATTTTTTTCCAATCCATTTCTATTCTGTATTTCGCAAAGCCCCTTATTCCCATTGTACAGTCTTTAATCATGGCATGGCTTCAGTTTTAGTCTGTGATTTCAGGAAATTGCACAAGTAATTGCCATCACAGACTTAGCTTAATTTCTACTGTAGTGATGATATAACAACCTGCCTGAGGCCAAACCGAAGCAGAAAAGTCTGCTGCAAAATGATGGGTGGCTTCATCCATTGTTTGATAATTCACGGTGATAATAGCAGAGATGCTAAAAAAATAGAAATGTAGTTTAAGCCCCGTATTAAAACCTTAATGAAATTTATTTCATAATCAGTGTGATTATGATGCAGAAGTTATAGTCTCCCTCCTCACAGGATTTTTAGTTTTTAAAGAAAAAGAATGTTTCTATATACACAAAAAAGGAAAAACAGTAATAATAAAATAAATATAATAATAATAAAATATAATAATAAAAAAGCCTTCAAATACTTATTCTTGACAACATTCGCAGGTGGAAGTCAAGGATGTGGCTCAACTACTTTGTTGCTGTTCAATAGATGAAAACCTTAATGAATTTAACTTTGGGTTATCAACATTGATACTTCAAGATGTGGAAACATATGTAAAGTCTTGGCATAATATTTGGTACTCTTACAAATACCATAAGAGATAGTGAGTATATGTTTATAATATTGGATCTTGCAAGGTGTGTGTGTGTTTTCATGCAATGTGTGTATGTGCATGTTGTGTGTGTACATGCATGCATGTGCACATTTGTGCATCCATGTGTGTTTCTGTATCATCTGTGTGCTTCCAAGGCAATCAGGACCAGGCACATACACCAGTGAGTTATCTTTGAGACATGTTCCTATATTTAATAGTATTTAACTTCCTGTGTTTAATAAAAATTGAAGTGAGTGGCATCTAAGAACAAATTTTTAGAACGAAATGTTACATGTAATCAACAACCCAATATGTCTTAAACTTAAAGAGAAAATTATGTTCTTTGAATGGAAACTAATTCTGGTGTTTATCATACTCCAGTCCTTTCTTTTCTCTTTGATCCCCTAACTCCTGGATTTTATTTCATTGCACACACTGGACACCTTATTGATTCTTATTGGCTCTTTTAAACAAAGTTGCATTTAATAAATTAAACAAATAAATACCTATTGAGGGCAATGATGACTAAAGTCTCATATTCATCAGAGAGCAGAAAGCACTGACAAAATACACAGGAAAGTAAGCTGTTGAAAGCCCTCGCAAAATGTACTGTCCATTAAAAGTCTCCAGAAATATGAAGACACGCAGGCTTCAAAAGGAGTTTGGAAGGCAATTTGTTTTGCCTTTCTGCCTTACAGTGCAATGTTCTCTAAACAAGCTCAGCCATTTGGCAATCCACTTTGCTTTGAAAGGGTTCCAAGCAGAGCAATTCTGCCATCTCTCTGGGTAATCAATTATAGCACATGATCACTCATAATCCATTGGTTAATTATATCTCCAGAGAACTATGTTGTCAGCTCTCCACGATCTGCCAAAATTCCAAAAGGACTTGACTGGAAGGCGTAGAGCAATGTTTGGTTCTTCGTTTGAGTGGTTTCAGTTCATGGTCAAGAAACTACTTTATTGGATTTATGATGAGGAAGAACTTGAAGGAAGCACATGGTGGAGGAAAACCTATTACTTGTGATGACCAGAGAGCAGAGGTGGAGGGCAATGTAAAATATGTTCCATAAAACATGTCTACAGTGACAACCATTCCTAACTAGGCCTGCTTTCTAAAATTTCAGCCATTCCTCTGCAGGCAACTGTGGTGAGAATTAATGCATGAGTTAATCTATTCATACAGCTCCAGCCCTCACTCCCCAATCACCTACAAAGACTCCAGTTCTAAATCGTATTGCACGGGGGACTGAATATGGTAGTAACATGAAAAATGGCAAGATACCAAACTCCCTGAGTTTGGAGTAAACTCAAAGACATTAACATAATTGAAAGTTCTGTGAAGACTTGTTTTGTAACAGAAACGTGAGAATGACCTGCTTGTAGAGAGCATTTGAAGCCACTGAAATTAGATTATATGAAGAAAGTAAAAGTGATTAGCAGAGCATGGAATCATGGAGGAAACATGCTTGTCTGTATGATGAAGAAGGATCTGAACAAGAAAGGTAAAAATAAAATCAGCGGAGTTTATCATCTGTGAGGACCAAGGAGGAAGTCATTTAAAAACATAAGGAATTGACAAATGTGATGGAAGTAATTAAAGAAGAGCCAGAGAGATGGGTCAGTCTTTAAGACATTTCCTTTTCTTGTAGAGGATCATGGTTAGGAGTTCAGTATTCATGTAGCAGCCCACAACTACCTGTATCTCCAGTGGCAGGGCAATGTGATGCCTTCTTCTGTATCTGCATGCATATGAGGCACACACATAAACTCAGGCACACCCATATACTCATAATACAAAAAGGTAAAAAAAACTTACAGGAAACAAGGGAGATTGCACTGGAAATTATTGGTAACTATATCAAGGTCAGTTTACATAAAAGGTGAGTGTCTTCAATACTGAACATCTATGCACCAAATACAAGGGCACCTTCATATGTAAAAGAAACAAACACTTCTAAAGCTTATATCATACATTAAACCCCACACTTTCACAGTGGAAGACTTCAACACTCCATTCTCACCACTGGGCAGGTCAGTCAGACAAAAAATTAACAGAGAAACAAGGGAACTAACAGATGCTATAATTCAAATTGACTTAACAGTAATCTATAGAACATTCCATACAAACATAAAAGAATATACTGTCTCAGCACCTTATGGAACCTTCTCAAAAACTGATCATATGCTAGGTAACAAAGTAAACACCAACAGATACCAAAAAACTGGAATAACTTCATGTATCTTATTGGATCGCCATAGCATAAAATTAGAATTCAACAGCAACACTAATTCCAGAAAGCCCACAAGCACATGGAAGTTAAACAATGCTCACCTGAAGCATCAATGGGTCAAGAAAGAAATAAAGGGAGAAATTAAAGACTTCCCAAAATTCATTGAAAATGACCAACATAGCCAAATTTATGGGACATAATGAAAGTGGTATTAAGATGAAAGTTCACAGTACTAAACGCCTACATAAGAAGCTGGAAAACAAATCCCACAATAATGAATTAACGGAACATTTGAAAACTTTTAGAACAAAAAGAAACAAACTCATCCAAGGGAACTAGATGGCAGTAAATAATCAAACTGAGAGCTGAAATCAACAAAATAGAAACAAAGAAACTAATACAAAGAATCACTGAGGCAAAGAGTTGGTTCTTCAAGAAAATCAACAAAATAGACAAACCTTTATCCAAACTAACCAAAAGGCAGAGAGAGAATATCCAAAAACAAAATCAGAAATGAAAAGTGGGACAAAAAAAAAAAAACAGACACAGAAGAAATATAAAGAATCATCAGGTCATATTTTGGAAACCTATATTCAACAAAATTGGAAAACTTAAAGGAAATGAACAACTTTCTGTATAAATATCAGTTATCAAAATTAAATCAAGACCAGATAATCAAATCAAATAGACCTATAACTGCTAAAGAAATAGGAGCAGTCATCAAAAGTTTCTCAACCAAAAAAATAAAAAAAATCCAAGGGCCAGATGGTTTCAGCTCTGAATCCTATAGGATTTCCAAAGAAGAACTAATATCAATACTCCTCAAATTGTTCCACAAAATAAAACAGAAGGACCATTGCCAAACTCTTTTCATGAGGCTACAATTACTCTGATACCCACACCACATAAACACATTCCTAAGAAAGAGAATTATAGACCAATCTCACTCATAATCATTGATGTAAAAATATTAAAATACTGGAAAATAAAATCCAAGAACACATCAGAAACATCATCCACCATGATCAAGTTGGCTTCATCCCAGACATGCAGAGATGGTTCAACATTTGAAAATCTGTCAACATAATCTACCACATAAACAAACTTAAAAACAAAAATCACATGATCATCTCATTAAATTCTGAAAAAGCTTTTGACAAAATACAACATCCCTTCATGATAAAGGTCTTGGAGAGAGCAGGAATATAGGGAACATACCTAAACGTGGTAAAGGCAATATACAGCAAGACAACAGCCAACATCAATCTAAATGGAGAAAAACTCACAGCAATCTTACTCAAATTAGGAACATGACAAGGTAGTCCAATCTTTTCTCTCTATTCAATATAGTTCTTAAGGTCCTAACAAAAGCAATAAGACAACAAAAGGAGATCAAGGAGATATAAATCTGAAAAGAAGAAGTCAAACACTCACTATTTGCTGATGTTATAATACGCGACCCCAGAAATTCTACCAAGGAACTTCTATAAATCATAAATACTTTCAGTATTGTAGCAGAATACAAGATTAACTAAAAAAAATCAGTAGCCCTCCTTTATGCAGATGATTAATTGGCTGAGAAAGAAATCAGAGAAACATAATCCTTCACAATAGCCACAAATAGCATAAAATATCTCGGAGTAACTCTAACCAAACAAGTGGAAGACTTGTATGACAAGAACTTTAAATCTTTGAAGAAAGAAATTGGAGAAGAAAAAAGGAAGTGAGATCTCCCATGCTCTTGGGTAGGTAGAACTAACATAGTAAGAATGCCAATCTTACCAAAAGCAATCTACAGTTTCAATGTGATGCCCAGCAAAATTCTCCAAAGGAATCAGTATCAAATCTTAGTAATTTCTACCTTATTATTATTTCATAATATCAACACTCTGGGAATAGCAGTTCATTAGATTTAATTTTTTTCTTGAAGATTGTGGTATTTTCTAAAGGCAAAAGATGATATTTGAAAGAGGGTATTTATAAATTGCCTTTGATACATAGTTCAGAATAGAACTTTTTAAATACTAATTAAAATTAAAATGTTTTGGAGTGCTTTAATGGTAATATATTTTCATTTCACTTTAAAGTTAAATTGTGACTGATTGCATAAATTGATCCTTTTATCTTTTTATAATCCTCATTCCTTATAAATACTAGGATACTGGATATTAAAGATAATATTTGTTAGAAGGCATTAAGAAAGTCTAGGAATAATACAATGGAATAAATCAAGACATTATTGACCTTATTTATTAATGGACCTCAATAACATGTTACTATGGGTACAAAAATATCCTAAGAACAATGACTGTATGGAGCATCAGTGCCAAACTGTTAAAGTTGTTGTATGTGCATAATTATGTATTGCTGAATTTCCCCTAAACACAGTTTATATTTTTATTTGAAATAACAATTGGGGATAAAGTATGGCTCAGAAATTATAAATACTTTCTGTTCTTCCAGAGTTCATTTCCTGGCATCTGTATTGGGGAGTTCACAACTGTCTATAACTACACAGAGCTCAACACCTTCTATAAATGTGTATGCCCAATGATGGTGTGCATGCACATGAACATACACACACCTAAATAAGTAGAAAAAGAAATTAAAAAATAAAAACTGTGATGAATATGACTTTTCTATACATTATAAATCTTTAAAATAAAATAAAAAGTTTCTATTTCAAACAATTTGGAAGGAAAGTATCATGGATTCATGACATTGTTTTCTGCTATTCAACCATGTACGAACATGGCACTGTGTGCCTATACCATCCTCTTCCCCACACATAGACAAATAAGAAGAAAGAGCATTGCAAAGCTATAAAATAGCTTAATGAAAATGAAAGGCAATGTGAGCCAGTGCTCTTGAAGTCAGTACCCCCTGTTAGAAGAATCAACAAGGAGGAAGGGAGCAGGAAAATGAGCACACATCAATGAAGGAGTCCCTAAGGAAGTGGTTCTTAACCTTCCTTATGCTTCCATAGATGGAAGTTTCTGTCCCACCTTGTCCCACACTCATTCTGTTCCAAAGAAACACTCAGAGGCTTATATTATTTATAAACTGCTTGGCCTATTAGCTCATGTTTATTATTAACTAGCTCCTACAACTTAAAATTATCCCATAATTCTTGCATATGTTCAGCCACATGACTTGCTATCTTTGCTCAGTGAGGTATTCTCATCTTGCTTCCTCTGCACCTACCTGGTGGCTGATTCTCTGCCTTTCCTCTTCCCAGATTTCTCCTAATCTGGTTGCCCCGCCTATTCTTCCTGTCTGGCTACTGGCCTATGAGCATTTTATTAAACCAATATGAGTGACGAATCTTTGCAGTGTGCAAGAATATTATCCCACAGGACTCACCCTTTAATATAGTTTCTCATGTTGTGGTGACCCCCAGTCTTGAAACTGTTTTCATCCCTAATTCTTAACTGTAATTTTGATGCTATTATGAATTGTAATGTAGATACCTAATATTCAGGCTGCCTGATATGTAACTCCTGTGACAGGTTCCTCAAGAGCCACAGGTTGAGAACAGCTGACCTTAGCTCTCTAAAATGGAAGTCTCAGAGGCTGGACCCAAAGCACTATGGGTTTTTGTGTGACAAGCAAGGTTTCAGTCTTGTTTTGATCCAGTATTTTTTTTTGTACATTTATCCCTATTCTCACTTTTAGAATTGGAATACATTCTCAGTACTATAGAACGTCAGAAATAAGTAATTTGTTTTTGTTTTCATTTTATTTTATACCCCCATCCCACCCCACCTCCAAGTTCCCAATTTTTGCTCAACAGTCTTGTCTACTTCCAATATCCAGGTGGATAACTATGTTTTTCTTTGGATTCACCTTCTTATTTAGCTTCTCTAGGATCGCAAATTATAGGCTCAATGTCCCTTTATTTATGGCTAGAAACCAATTATGAGTGAGTACATCCCATGTTCATCTTTTTGGGTCTGGGATACCTCACTCAGAATAGTGTTTTCTATTTCCATCCATTTGCATGCAAAATTCAAGATGTCATTGTTTTTTACCGCTGAGTAGTACTCTAATATGTATATATTCCACACTTTCTTCATTCATTCTTCCATTGAAGGGCATCTAGGTTGTTTCCAGGTTCTGGCTATTACAAATAATGCTGCTATGAACATAGTTGAACAAATGCTTTTGTAATATTATAGGGCATCTCTTGGGTATATTCCCAAGAGTGGTATTGCTGGGTCCTTGGATAGGTTGATCCGAATTTCCTGAGAAACCGCCACACTGATTTGCAAAGTTTGCATTCCCACCAGCAATGGATGAGTGTACCCCTTACTCCACAACCTCTCCAGCAGAGGCTATCATTGGTGTTTTTGATTTTAGTTATTCTGACAGGTGTAAGATGGTATCTCAAAGTTGTTTTGATTTGCATTTCCCTGATCACTAAGGAGGTTGAGCATGACCTTAAGTGTCTTTTGGCCATTCGAACTTCTTCTGTAGAGAATTCTCTGTTCAGTTCAGTGCCCCATTTTTTAATTGGGTTAATTAGCATTATAGAGGGTCACAGCTGAGAGATTGCCTTGAGTCTCAGAAGAGACTTTGGACTTCGGGGCAAAGTTAAAACTATTATAGATCATGCAGACTTTTTAAGTTTTTATTATGAGATGACCATGAACCTATTGGGAAAATGGGTAGGATGTTATAGTCTGAATAAGACATGTTCCCTATAGACTTATGTGTTTAAAAGCTTGGTTCCTGGTTAGTGGACCTGTTTGGGAAGGTTAGGGAACATTTTAGCAGAAAGGCCCTTTCTTGGGAAAGTACATCATTGGGGGGATCCAGTTCTTCTTGCTTCCTGTGTGCCTTCCCTATCAGGGTGGACTACATACCCTCTGGAACTGAAAGTCAAACAAAGAAAGCCCTTTCTTTTCTAACTTGTGAACTTTTTTTTTTCCTTTTTTTTTTTCTTTTTGGTAGTGACCTTCTAACATAGCATAGGAAAAGTAAATAATTCAGTTAGTAATTAAATATTCTCAGGGTGGGAATATAGCTCAATTCTAGAATTTATGTATTATGCTAAAGGTTCTGGGCTTAATCTCTAATGAATCCTCCCTCAAGGTATTCTATCTTTATACAATTTTTGAAGAGAAAAATATCTAAAGAAATTTGGATAGTGTAACAAGAAATTCAGCAAAGTCATTGCATCTGTCCTGAATTCCTGAACACCTAGGCTTTGAATCAACTTTTGTTATCTCAGTTGCTCTTTTGAAGGAAGTACCTGGCAAACTAGGAGGTCTTATGGCTTAGAAGTGCTTAGTCAAATGGCTCCTCAAACAACTCAAGATAATAGGTTTTAGTATTCAAAAATTGATTTGTTAAAGATTTTGTGTGTGTGTGTGTGTGTGTGTGTGTGTGTGTGTGCAACAATAAAAAGGTTTTTCTAAAGTCAGGAGGAGTCAGTTCATCAAATACTGATTCCCCTTGCTGCTGTGGTTAAAGCCAGAATTTACATTTTGGATGACTCTTTCTTTGGCTGACGCATACAACACAGAACAACCACAAGAGACTAAAAAAATGTTTAAAAAAAATCAATCATCACACATTTAGAACATTGTTGCAGATATTTTCTTGCAGTGATAAAAACAAATATCCATTCACCTTGACATGGCATAAATAACAGTACAAAAAACAAAAACTAGTCTACCAAAGTCTAGATTAGTGACACAACGGTTCAGTTTTGATGTAGGAGTAATGGTTGCAAGCTTCCTGTAATGGGTGTTATGACATCTGACTAGAACCAATGTATTTGAGTATAACAACTGTAGAGAATTCCATTGGAGAATTTTTGCGGCAGATATTTTCTTCATGCTGTATGAAGTAGCATCCTGCCTTGATTGTCTTCCTTGCAAATACAATGATGCCCCCCCAACAAAAAAAACTGTTGTGAAAAAGAACATATTGCAGTCTCTGTCAATTGATTATTGGAATACAGTCCTAATTAGTTTGTGGCATCTTTTGCACATACTTAACTGTAGGGCAATAAAATATGCATTTGAACTTGAGTTCATGAAGAAATTGCCCACATAAGAATTGAAAAAGAAAAGATAGCCATTTTATTCTTTGCATTAGAGCCTGATCTGCCAGGGTGAATAGGAAAAAGTTTAGACGAAGGCTTGGCTTGCTTGGAAATATGCAGCAATGCAAAGGAAAGAAATGCAAAGTTAGATTGAGGTAATGTACTCGGCAGGGTATCTTATGTAGGAATCAGAGGGAAGACAAGAGACAGAGCAAAACAGAAGTGATGGAAGATTGTTCTCAAGTTAGATTGTTAATTAATAGGAATGGAAATGCATTTTTGCATGCATTTGAGAGTTCCTTACAGGAAACTATTAGAAAATACTCTCTATCTGAATTTCTTGAGTTGGGGGGAGACTTTCAAATAATGAATGCGATTTCCGACATCCTGAGTCAAGAGTCCCTGGGGTCTGAGCATAGATGTGATCAATCTGAAAACGGAGGAATCAGAAAAAAAAAAAGAAGCAGTATATCTACTTTTAACTTAAGACAAACTTTGTCTGACATGAGACAATAGAAAGGACTCCAGTCCTTGATGGGCCAGTTCACAGCAGGCAGTAAGTGCACATGGCTATAAATGGCTGAGGTCATGAATACCAAGGGCTAGAGGACAATAAAAACATTACAGGCATTAAGCAAAATCTAGGCATGAGAGAAGTGGTGTTATATGCCCAGTAGTCTGGGTTAGATAAGACTGTCCTCACAGGAGGGCTGAGAAAAAAAAAAAGATAATTTAGTATGGACTTTGCACTAGCATGGATTTTAGTGTCTTTGCTTAGCACAAAGATGGGATGCTCTTGCTGTGAGGTAGGGGTGCTCTGTCAGATGGGATTGATTTAAAGAAGATGCGGACCAGGATCATAAAGTGCAAAAAAGGTCAAGAGAGGATGAAAGAAGGGCAAAACAAACAAAGGAGTCTGTTCAGGATGCAAAGGTGAATGCCAAAAAATTTGTGTTCAGTAGGAGTTTCTTCGAGAGAATTAAATTAAAGTCAAATGCTCAGGTAGTGAGTATCTGGAAGAATTTAAAGACTAGTATATTTTAAAAAATGAACTGTAGGCAAAAAGATGATTGCATGAATCCCTGCAATGCATTATCCAATATAAGAAAAGTTTACCTTCATGGCTGAATGAGAAACCATGGGCCCATCTGGTACCTTGTAGTACCAGCCAAATAGGCACAATTCGAGGGAGCAGAGTTATGGTGTGGTGTCTAAGGGAAAGGAGAGAGAGAGAGAGAGAGAGAGAGAGAGAGAGAGAGAGAGATTCAGGTCCTGGGGACAGAGGCATCTCTGAAGAGATGAGAGAGGAAGGAAGCAGGTTGAGATGATGAGGCAGCTGACACCTTGGCCTGCAACAACACATGGGAAACCGAGCCCTACATAGTAGAGACGACCTTGTGGATGATAGCACAAGTGAGCCAACCCATAGGTCAAGAATGTAGGAGACCTAGCCCCATCCCTCATCTACCACACTGCAGCATGGGCTGGGGAGAGATGCCCTTCCCCTACACCTGCTCATCATTGACTAAGGCAGGTCAGAGAGTTGACCCTGAGGTAACCACAGTAGGAGAGCTAGCTGTCCCTGATCCCTGACAGCTGCAAAACATAGGAAAGTAGGTCCCACACCTCACCAGGGCAGCACAATAGAGCCAACCCTGCTATTTCAGAATAGACAAAATTATCACAAATGCTGTAATTCTCATATGGATTCATTACATTTTGTTGGCTTTAATGCTTAATTTGAACTCTTGTGAGTATTAGTTATTAAATCTGATTAAAAAACAGTGTTTGACATATCCATTTAAGGTCATAGAAAGAAAATACTACTTGCAATATGTCTGCATCCAGTTAGAATCTGGATGATATAGTATTGCTGTTCCACTCCGCTTCACTTGAATCCTACTTGCATCCTAAACTACTTTCCTCGAGCTGTCATAATGCATAACCATAAACCTGATGGCTTAAAATGATATACATTTTTATTCTACAGTCGGAGAAGCCAAAGCTCTGAAATCAGTGTCAGCAGGGACATCCTCCCTGGAAAGTCTCTAGAGAGACAACTTTCCTGCTTCTCATACTTCCACGTTCCAGGAGATGCATTCAATACTTGGCTTAGAGCTGCGTGACATAAATCTTTGGTACTGTCTACACACAGCCTCTCCCCACGTGTCCTCCTTCCCTCTCTTTCTAAGGTCCCTGAACCCCACCTTTAGAAGGATTTCTGATATTGATTTTGGAGTACACTGGAGCAATCCTCGATGGTTTCTTTGTGAGATCGAGTTAATTACACACATACCACCCCCATTTAAAAGTCACACTCCAGTTCTAGAAGTCTGGAGTAGATATAAATTTTGGAAGCAATTATTTATATTACTGTACATAAGTAGATGGATGCAATATATTCACACTTTTAAGGATGAGTTTGAAGAAAAATAAAAATAAAGATTTGTCTGACATTTTTTTCCAAAAAGACCTATGTGAGGTTCCAACATGAGACAGAAATTACAATTTTAAAAATAAAAACATTGACATTTAAAATTATTAACTATCATAGTAGATGTATATAAAGAAATATTAGATTATACAAAAACTAAGGGGAATGTTTGCAGGAAAGGCAACAGTAGAAGAACAACTATTATTTCCTGGGTTGATAGAGCAAACAAGAATAAAACTTTTCCAAGCACATGTTGGATATACACTTCCTTCAAGTCACAGGAAGAGTATATCAAAGATTTCTAAATAGCAAAGTGTTGATACAGCTCTATAACTGACAACAGAACTTAAAAGAAAATTTCCTACTGAAATACCACAAAAAAGCAACCTATGGACTAGTTTCACGGGAGCCTCTGAGCATGAAGAAGGTGCTGAGGAGAGGTGTTCTATGCTCTACAGGACAGCATCTGACTTCCAAGGAAGAGAAATAAACACACGAGAACCTAGAAGAAAATCCTGTCATGTCTGTACCACATTTTCAACGGATGAAGCTTAATCGTGTCAGGAGGCAAGAGAAATATATTCAAAAGAATTATTTTCAGAAAGCAAGCAGCAAAGGTTAGATTTACACTGGAGAGGTAACAAATGGAATAAGGGGCACATTCTTGCAAGATGGATCCTATATCTGACAGGGAAAAGCAAGTTTGTACAAGTTTTAAGCATGCACAAAGAAGAATTGATGGTACAAACGACCTTTTAACAATGAAACTATTCTGAAGAAATCTTTGAAAACTATTTTTAATTCTTCCATGATGCTTTCTTCAAGACATTAAAGAAGATTATATATATCTTTACTCACTCTTACTGTTCCTGTTATAGTTCTGTATCTTTGTAATATGAATAGGCATTTGCATTCAATGACTTAAATTATTAACTAGCTACCCATTTTCTTTGAATCCTTTGATGTTAGAAAAATGAGGAAATATGGCAAATAGAGATTAAATGGATTCTAGAGACAAACATAGCAGAAAGACAACCTTGCATGTAAATTCTTGAGCTATGGAAGCTATATAAAATGTTATATACTGTGATTAACATGTATGAACATTATAATTCCCACAGACAAGTGGAAATTTTTTTATTTTAATTTTATGATATGAAAAATAAAATTTTGAATCACAGTTTTAACTCACATATTCATGTATCAAACATCATAACCCAATCATGTTGAATTGGCTTAAAACGATGACATTTGATGCTAGAATTTAGGTTTAAATATTTATGTTAGAAAATAATCAGTTACATCTGACTCTCTAGGCTTCAGTGGCCTGTAGTCAGGCTCATGAAAATTAAAGAGTAACATGTTTTTCTCTTTCACAGGATAATGAACAGCTGGCGTAGGAAGTCCTTCTGTATACGTGTTGCTTTTATTGGTTAAGGAATAAAGAAGCTGCTTTCCGCCAATGGTTTAACAGAGTGTGACCAGGCTGGAAAAAATATATAGAGAGAGATAGTAGGCAAGGTCAGAAGATGCCATGGAGCCATCAGTGGAGAGAGAAGCAAGCTGTCAGTTGGAACCTTGCCAGTAGATCATGAATCTCGTTGTAAAATGTAAAATAATAGAAAAGGGTTAATTTAAGACTTAAGAGTGAGCTAGAAATATGCATGAGCTAATAGGCCAAGCAGTATTGAAAATCAATACAGTTTCTGTGTGATTATTTTGGTTCTAGGCAGCCAGGAACAAACAAGGGCCTCTTATAACAAACAACTAGTAAAATGAGGTATAAAGTATACCTTAATTGTTTCAGAAAAAAATTATTTTTTAATAATCTTGATATAGAATAATTCACCATGCATCCTCTTCATGCCACTCAACCAAAGGATACTTTTGTTTCCTTATGAAGGAATTGAACAGCCATACGAACAAATATGAATGACTTTTCCTTGTTTATAATCATTTTAGTGTTCTTTTAACTGGACTCGTCTTCATATTGTATTAGCTATGGTGTTCTCAGGTGTGAGTATTCTCCAGTAATCTTAGGAAAAAGCTGATAGTGCTGTTATGTCTTGATAGTAACAGCTACTCGCCCATAGCTAAGCTGTGTTAAATAAAATATAAAATATACATTCTTCATTCGTACTATATACATATGATGCTTCTTAAAGATACATAACACTAGTGCTTATTAGACACACTATATTTAAAGAATGTTTTATCAATAATGAATTGTCCTATAGGTAAGTAGATTATTTTTAATTTTATTATTTTTGAATTTTTAAATGGCTCACTTTTCATATATGTGTGAATTTTATATGTGTGAGCACATTTGTGTGAGGTGTATATGCGCACTAGAGCCTGCTTGTGTAGGCCCAATTTTTAAAAGAGGAATCAGCATCTCACCTTAGTTACTGAGGCAAGACCTCCCAATAAAACCCAGAGCTCAGTTGTTTAATATAACTGCTATCAAGACGACTTCAGGGAGCCACTGTCTCTGGCTGTGATTCTTAAATTAGAGAGAAACAACTGCCTTGTCTACCTGGCATTTCCATGTATTCTGTGAATCTAAACTCTAGGCTTTGGGCTTGCCCAGAGAGCTTCAGCCACCTCCCAGCAGTCCCACTTTTGAAGTTCATCAAAAGGTTGGTCAACAATTTACAATGAAGATGATATCCATCGATCATCTATCTATCTATCTGTCTGTCTGTCTGTCTGTCTGTCTGTCTGTCTGTCTGCCTGTCTGTCTGTCTATCTATCATCTATCTATCTGTGTAGATAAGGAGGGAGCTAGGTAAGTAGGTAGGTAGGTAAATAGGCAGGCATTTTATATATATTCTACAGGATCCCAAAGAGGACCTGAAACTTACTATTTTGCCCAATTTGTCATTAGACTGACACAAGTTCTTTTGACTTTTGCCTCCTAAGTGCTGATTACAAGTGTGAGCCACCAAAAGCAGAGAGAAATGATATAATATTCTTTTTATATATTCTTATGAGTATAATGAGTGCTGTAGTCTTTCAACAAATAAAGTCATTGCTTTGCTATGATGCATCATTTTATTAATTTTTGGAATCGAATCATAAAGACTTAAGTAAAAATTAAAATATAATAAACATAAAAAGTGGGAAAGTGATTTTTATTTTATTCTATTACTGCATTACTTGATTTAATTTTTTCAGTATTATCATATCGAACAATTATTGAGAATAAGAAAAATTTGGTAACGTGGAAATTTGGGACACTGGATTCCCTAAACTCTTGACTCCATTTTCAATTGTTTTTTTTTTTCAATTTTCCAACTTCTATACAAATATATACACATGTGAAAAAGACTAACATATGATTTTTTCTTTAGATCATGGCCCCAATGTAGAAAAATAATATGACTGGCAAAACCACCGAGGGACGTTTCCCTTACAACCAATCTTCAGTTCTGGATGGGAGTTTTCAGATTGCCTGTGCTGTTTTCTATCCACAAACACAATCAAATTTTAGACCTCATAACATGGTCTAACAAATCGTAACCCCAAACGATAGGTTGAAATGCTTAGCACCAGTATATAGGAATGTGACCTGATCTGGAAATAATCTGTAGATATAATCAAATTAAGGTAAGATCCTGCTAAATTAGACTGGGTTGCCACAATCAATCATCATCTACCAGAAATGATAAGAAAGGGTTTTCCCCAGAGTCTTTGGAATTAATAAAGTCTTCCAGTACTGAGATTTCAGACATCTTTCTTCTTAAACTTTACAAAAAGAAAAAAACAAAACCATTCTGTTGTTCAAAGCCATCCAAGTAAGTTGGTAGGCAGCTCCATAAATCTAGCACCTATTCTGGGAGTTTCACTGAAATTCAAAATTAGAGCATAAACATTTTTTTATGCTCTAAAAGCCATAGGTTTGTCATAAGCATTTTCTGTGTCTAGGATCTACATAACCTCTGCTATTTTCTGGACCTCTTCTATTTGATGCTGACTTGAATGACTCAGGACTTTTTTTTTCTGGTTATGATCAGCATCACTACATGGACCTCACTCCAGTAACTCTTAACAACCTTGATCAAACAAACCAGATTGAAAAAATTTAAATATTAAATTAAATATCACTTAGATATCCTTTGTGTTTCAATTTCTATAATGTATCATCTAGGCAAAGCATTTTTAGGTAAGTTTCTGTTTTATTTTTAGTGAGACCATATGAAGTTGGTTCAAAAAAAGTATATAAAGAAAGCAATTACTTGGATTACTTGAGGTCAGAACTGCTCATTCCCTTACCAGTAAAAGACTTTCCTATGGAATAAGACAATCGTTTCCTTTGGTTTTGACTGTGTGTTAGTCACTTGATGCACAAACTTAAGCATGGAAATGCTGTGAGAATTTGAGCAGAAAACATCATGATGGGGAAGGTAGAGAAACAGCTTTTAAGAGCGGATCACACGGAAACCATACAGGAAGCAAAGAGATGCACACTGTCATATATCCCCCTTTCTCCTTCTATCAGGTCCATTCCCAATCCCAGGGTATGGACAAGAATGTAACACTCTCTGTATTTGTCCTAAGAACTCACCCTAGGCTGAGTTAAGTAATGGCCAACTTCTTTGGAGGCGTACATTTTATGACAGTCTAATACTGACTCTCCCAAGAGGTGCTTACTTAGCACTCTTATATAAGTCTACAGTGGTAAAAAAAAAAATGGAGCAAAAGGAAATACACGAACTATCCCATTAAGCTTTCAAATTTGTGATAGAGAACATAAAGTGTTTTCTGTTTCTATAGCAACAGAAAACAAAAGCTGCTGGAAATGTCAGTAACAGGACCAGGAATCCATCCCAAGTGGGAAGTGTTATCCACATGGCTAGAGACATGAAGGATGCAAAAGCAAGAGGTTGTGAAATCTTCCTTCTTGGTTTCAGAGAGATGCTGAGGCCAGGCAATGTATGTCAGGGGAATCCTGTATGAAGGCCCTGAAAGCCAAGGGCCCTGAGAGTTCATCACATAAAGCCATGGGAATAAATTCTGAATTGCACTTGAGACTACAAGATGTTGGATATGTCAGAGTCATGGACTATGTCCTAAGGAGATTTGAATACAGGGAGTGGAAAGAGCCCAAGAGTGAGCTGTATCCTATAGTCAGCAAAATTGGAGGGACAGTCATCTTAAGCCATATGCTATTGGACATGGGGCTAGAGAATTTGTACTTTTTCTGCTGTATTTTGGTCTTTATTTCAACTAGTATTTCCTCCCTATTCTCCCATTCTTTAATTTTTGAACAGGAATGTATATTATGTGCCATTGTATTATATGTGTGTAATTCGCTTTATTATTTTAAAGAGTGTTATACTTAAGAGATTACCTTGAGTCTCAGAATAAACTTTTGACTCTGAAACAGTGTTGAGACTGAGGAAAACTGAGGACCTTATAAGCTAGACTAAAGACATTTTGCATCATGATAAACACATTTGCATAAGAGCCTATGGGGGTTCAGAGACTAACTCATGGCGTTTGACTGAGAAAGTTACCTTCAGGATCTGACACTTGAGTACCTGGTTTTCATCTAGAGGAACTGTCTAAGCAGGCTTAAGAGAGATGGCTTTTCTGGAGGATGTAAGTCACCAAGAGAAATGATAGTCTTTCACAATCACACGCCATTTCCAGTTCACTGTTGTTTTCCTCCTGGTATCAGCATGAGAGCTCTCAGCTTGTGTTCCAATCCTCATGAATGCCACCTTTGCTCTGCCATCATGGACTCTAACTCTAGCACCATAAGCCAAGCAAACTCTTTCTTATATAATTTGGTCCTCTGTTGTTGTTTTTATTGTTTTTTATTTATATATTCTTCTGTGTTTCCCATATTTTCTTCACCGCTCCCCTTCTGCCCTTTCTCATGATCCCCATGCTCCCAATTTACTCAGGAGATCTTGTCTTGTTCTACTTCCCATGTAGATTAGATCCATGTATGTCTCTCTTAGGGTCCTCATTGTTGTCTAGGTTCTCTGGGATTGTGAATTGTATGCTGGTTTTTATTTGCTTTATGTCTAAAAGCTACTTATGAGTGAGTACATATTATATTTATATTTCTGGACATGGGGTACCTCACTCAATATGATGTTTTCTAGATCCATCTATTTTCTTGCAAATTTTAATGCCATTTATTTTTTCCACTGTGTAGTACTCCATTGTGTAAATGTACCACATTTTCTATATCCATTCTTCAATCAAGGGACATTTAGGTTTTTTCCAATTCCTGGCTATGACAAATAATTGTGCTGTGAACATAGCTAGGCACAAGTCCTTGTGGTATGTATTAACATCCTTTGGATATATACCCAACAGTGGTATTGCTGGGTCTTGAGGTAGATTGTTTCCTAATTTTCTAAGAAATCACTATATCTATTTCCAACATGGTTGTACCTGTTTAAACTCTCACAGCATTGGAGGAGTGTTCGCTTTATCCTACATCATCTCCAACATAAGCTGTCATCAGTGTTTTTGATTTTGGCCATTCCGACATGTATAAGATAGAATCTCAGCAATGTTTTGATTCTCTGATGGCTAAGGATATTGAACATTTCCTTAAGTGTCTTTCAGACATTTTAGATTCATCTTTTGAGAGTTTTCTGTATAGGTCTGTACCCTGTTTTTATTTGGATTATTTGTTCTTTTGATGACCAATTTCTTGAGTCTTTGTATATTTTGGATATCAGTCCTCTATCCAATGTGGGCTTGGTGAAGATCTTTTCCCATTCTGTGGGGTTCAAAATCTTTTTATGAGGCTACAATTACCCTGATACACAAACCACACAAAGACCTTATTTAAAAAGGGTATTACAGGCCAATAATTTCACACTTGAAATTGATGCAAATATACTCAATAAAATATTAGCAAACTGTATCCACAAACACATCACAAAAATTATCTACCATGACCAAGCAGGCTTCAACCCAGAAATGCAGGGATGGTTCAGCATATGAAAATCTGTCAGTGTAATCCACCATATAAACAAACAAACTGAAAAAAATATTATCTTATTAGATGCTCAAAAAAGCTTTCTACAGAATTTAATACCCCTTCATGAGAAAGGTCTTGGAGAGAGCAGGGATACAAGGAACATAGCTAAACAAAATCAAGGCGATATACAGCAAACCAACAGCCAATATCAAACTAAATGCAGAGAACTCAGGGATCCCATTGAAGATCAGGAACAAGACAAGGTTGCCGACTCTCTCCATATCTATTCTATATAGTACTTGAGGTTCTAGCTAGAGCAATAAGACAACAAAAGAAGATCAAGGGGATACAAATTTGAAAACAAGAGGTCAAATACTCACTATTTGCTGATGATAGTACTGTTTATATAAGTGATCCCAACAATTCTACCAAAGAACTCCTACAACTCATAAACACCTTCAGTAATGTAGCAGGATACAAGATTAACTTAAAAAATTACTAGCCCTCCTTTATACAGATGATAAATAGTTGAGAAAGAAATCAGAGTAACATCACCCTTCCCAATAGCCACAAATAACGCACAATATCTCGGAGTAACTCTAACCAAACAAGAAGTGCAAGACCTGTATGACAAGAGCTTTAAATCTTTGAAGAAAGTAACTGAAGGAGATACCAGAAAATGGAAAACTATTCCATGCTCTTGGGTATGTAGAATAGTAATACAGTAAATATAGTAATATAGTAAATAGTAACAGAGTAAATATGGAAATCTTAACAAGCAAAGTACAGATTCAATGCAATGTCCATTATAATTTCAGAAAATTTTTCACAGACATTGAAAGAACAGTATTCAACTTCACACGGCAAAGCAAAAAACCCAGGATAGCCAAAACAATCCTGTTCAATATAGGAATTTCAGGAGGCATCACAATCCCTGACTTCAAACTCTATTGCCGAGCTGCAGTACTGAAAACAGCCTGGTATTAGCATAAAAACAGACAGGAGGACCAATGGAACCAAATCTAAGAACTGGATATCTAACCACACATTCTATGAACACCTGATTTTTGACAAAAAAGCAAAAAATATAACATGGAGAAAAGATAGCATATTCAACAAATGGTCCTTACATAACTGGTTATCAACATGTAGAAGAATGAAAATAGATCCATATCTATTGCCATGCACAAATCTCAAGTCCAAGTGGATCAATGACCTCAACATAAAACTAACCACACTGAACCTCAGAGAAGAGAAGGTGGGAAATACACTTGAACACATGGGCACAGGGACCACTTCCCCAGTAGCACAGACACTGAGAGCAGCGATTAATAAATGGGACCTCCTAAAACTGAGAAGCTTCTGTAAAGCAAGAGACAAGGTAACAAGACAAAACAGCAGCCTGATGTTTTATCACAGCAACAGAAAAGTAAGTACTGCAGTTATTATGGGTTGGTTTGAGATGATTTGTCCACCTTCAATCCATCTTTCTTGTTCAGTAAAAATTTTCTTAAAACACTCTAATGGATACATCTTCAGGTATATTTTCATGTAATTATAATGAAGATGAACTATCACATTCTGGTTACCTATTGCTCCAGAGAGAGGTTGGCTTGAGAATCTAATTCTAGCACCACAGACATAAAAGCTGAACTCTATATACCTATGTATTTTCAAGTTATAATTGTTCTTATTATCTTGAGCTCTGTTTGTTCATAAGAAGGGTAATTATTTATTAGCAATAAATGATGTCTGCATGAGTTTATAGGTACCAAATACATCATATATTCTTTGTTAATAATTACTACTTTTTAAAATTTAATGTAACCACTTAAAAAATTAAAAATAGATATTCAATCACATGTTCCTTTGTAAAGAAGAGAAGGGAGGGATTCAATTTTCATTATTTGTCTTTTTAAATTTCTATGATAGAGGTGGCTGAGTGTGCAAAATTGTAGGATTGCTGCTAGTATTGGTGAGCTCATTTGAAATGAATTGAAATGAAGATTATTTATTCAACAACACACACATTGTAGAATAACGCTTACTCTCTCAAAATATTACTATTTTAATATTCACCTTAATCTAGTAAATACTATTATGATTATTTAAGGAAATTTTATTTGCTCAGTTTTGAACTTTGCCATTATATGCAGTATAACATAAGGCATAACTGAAGCAAGATGATCTCATCTTACTAGGTGCCAGCTAGTGAGGACTGTCCCTAGATATAAAATAAATAGAACTAGTAACAGTAAGAATGTAGCAGCATATGGAGTCAGCATATCGAAGCACCTTTAAGTGTAATGTTCCTTTTTCAAATCAGTTTCGCGTTGGAACATTGAGGTACTTTGTTCATGAAGTAGCTACACAGCCACCATAAAACAGTGTACCAGGAAAGAATGTACTTAAAACACATAACTAAGTGCCCCAAATTCAGAGTTTATTATGCCAAGAATGACTTACAAATAAAACATAAGTTCAGCTTTATAAGACTGCATAAAAGATCATTACTTAAGAGGCAAGCTGGATGAGAAAGCTTTATGGCCCTCATAAGATATTATTGTATTAACCCATGGTGGGTTTGCAGCAGGTCATTTTACTGCGGAGAACCTGAATCTTATGGAAATCAGATTGAGAAGAACAAATCAAGAATCCCTAATGGAGTACTAAGCAGACTTCAAACACCAAGCATATGGACTGTGTTACAGTTTTTGAAAGGCTTCATTTGCGTCACAGAATTACACCCCAGTATATATACACAATGATTCTCTAGAATGAACAGTCATATCTTTACTCCTTTTCAGTGGACAATCTTGAAAATTCTTATTCCCAGTTGAAAAGATTATTTCTAGTTTTAAATTAAGAGACAAGGGCTTTTTGCTTCAAAAATAAATCATAAGAAAGAAATCTTTCATATTTTTTACTCTCTTGGATTCTTATTCTCAAAGTCATACAAAACATATTTCGAATCTTGTTGGTGAAATAATATGCGATGTAATGCACATTTTAATTATCCAGCTTAGCATTTCCACAATGTGCACACAGTTCCAAACACATTTTGTACCTGACATACAAGTTTTGTCAATAAAACTCTGAAAGTAACTCTTAGAAAAGGCAGAAAAGTCATTAGTTCTTCCATATTAGAAGAAAGTTCAATTCCTAAAGTATAGTTTAAGCAACCTAATTGATATTGTGAAGTTTGAGGCAACTAAATGGCAGGATGTGAGGGAAAATGTCAAGTTACAGGTTAAGAAACACTGAATTTGGAAAAGTTCTCATCATCTAGGAATCATGTGATCCAATGTAAATTATAGAAAATCACAATACCGAGCCTTCTTAAAGTAAAAAGCTGAGATGATCAAAGAAATGTTGGTGAAGACTTTTGTATTTATAAGGTATGTTATTTGTAAGGCATTTTTATTAAGGTATCAACTTAATTCGTAAATAAGCAAATCAACAAAAGTTCAATTCCACTGTTTACTTTTTTGAAAATGTAAGTCTCTATGTAGTAATGAGATATATCTTGTTCTCCAGTTATGCCAGAAGTACACCAATTGAATACCCATAATTGTATTTAAATGCAGAAATTAATTTCAAATTAATGACACAGAGAGTAGCTAGAACTCTTACATGCAGGAAATTATTTTATAAGAATTGTGTGTATATCACATCAAATATTTTTATAATTTTTTTTCCAAAAATGAGTTTCAAATAAATGTCTATATTACTTGTGAGTTTGTCTTATGAGTTTAATTTTGTTATGAATACATACAAATATGTTGAAGAAGAAGACAGAGTGTCATCCGTCATCAACTTTGAGGATGTTTAGATAAGACGAAAAGGGGTTTTCCTCTTCTCTCATGTTCACGTCTTTCGTTTTATGACCATCTCTTCATTATTTACGTTGGTTAGTTTTGTTTCTGATAACATGTTTCAGAAGCTTTATTTCTACCTAAGGATTTTGGCTTGTGTAGATTTATTAACTAGAACTTAACCTTCAATCATATCAGGAGGTGTTTTATGTCTATGCGTACTTGAAAGCCTGGCCATTTATTTTCCTATGTCTTCTATGTGCTACTGCAAAAGCCTGGAATTTGACCCATAACTTCAACTAAAGACCCCACTCACCTATCACCTTTCAGAATGTTTAAGCAAACACTCTTAGCAAGTCAAGAGTCAGCGATAGCAGGGTCTCCTACTGTGCATCTTTAGGGCTGTGCAGCTCATTGACAGCTGGAGAGAAGGCTCATGGTAAGCATGTTTGACATGCCCTGGTTTATGTCTCCTGTGTTTCACTGGAAAAGCCTTCAGCGGGTCACTAGCTGGACCCTCACAGTTCAATGCTAAAGATGGGAAGTGTAAACGATGATTAAGTGTTGGTATAATTCTCAGATTTCCAGAGGTTCAGAAGCACAGCTGTTCTGGGTGCAGCTGGAACCAAGTTTTTGTTTTATTAGAAGTTACTTATATATATGTTAATTGTAGAAAACATAAAGATATTGATTGAAGCACTGATTTATTGAAAATCACCATTAATATAAATGATAGAAGATTTAGCAAAAGCATTTCATAGGTCATCTACTAGAATCAGGTGAGGTCTAAAGGGGAGTAATGACATATCAACTATATTAACTGACACAAAGAAATAGCATCAATATAAAAATCATATGGTTGGTAGGTAAGGAACAATGTCATTATGAAGGATATCGCCAACTCTATAGAGAACTTAGAATGTTATTGCAATATCTGTGAAGCACTTATGGAGACTATTTTCACATACTTTGAAGAGTTACCTATATAAGGAGAGAGACAAGAAGGGAGTCTTTTAAATATACACTAGGCTCTTATTTGCAAGAACAATTGAGTTTTACAATTCACAAGGAAAGCAGAAAATTTAAATCCGTAAAAGTAGAGCTATTCCTGAATAAAGGAAGTTTGTAGGAAATCTTCAGTAGTATTTGGGAGTGTAATAAATCTGAATTTATAAATGTACAAGACCTATATGTGCCTATAAAGACCATTGGCTAGTAGTACATAAGAAGAATATATGTTTTATGAATGTTAATTCTTACATATTCAGTAGGTTGAAATAAAACATTTTACACATTATAGATGAGATTTGATGGTAAAATTATACTCTTGCCTATAGAAAATAATAATATTTGTCTTTATTATTTTAAATTTTAGTAGAGCTGCTTTCATCTGCTTGGCTAAAATTCCAAAAGGATTTTAATATTTAGATGAGTTTTTGTCAGGATAATACAAGGTGAATGTACATTATTTATAAAACAGTGTTCTGTTAGTGAGCATATGTGTACCAGTACAAATATTGTGGTAGATAATGTAACTTTTCCTAAATGTCCATATCTAACATAGTAGACTTGGGTATGTGTTAACTTACATGATATATAAACCTCCAGCTAGGACCAAGTATGAGGCAGAAAAACAGGGATATAGGGAGAAAAGGAATGTGAAAGCAGGTTCTGACATGACTGTCTCTTGTTCCACAATAGACATTGCTAGAAGAAGCTTTGGTAAAGCACAGGGTGTAGTATCTAAACAGAACCAATAGAGAAAGGAAGGAACAAAGAACCAGATAAAATGGGACTCAAGCCAGTCCCATTAGTGGACTTCAAGCCTTAGTACCCCCCATCCTAAATATATAAAACTTACTTTCTCCTTCTCTATGGCTGGGTCTTCTGTGTTCTTCATCATTCAGCAAAGGACCTCAGCAGTCCCAGAGACAACATGTAACACCCCAGTTGCAGATAGGGACTTTGATAAGGATTACTCTTCCTTATCAGGGAGGGCAGGTGTGATTACAGAATTGTTTAAGAGTCTAGACAATAAGATGTACTGATTAAAGTACAGGGGCAGAGAAGACGCCATATATTTAAAGAAGTTATTATATTGGCTTTGAGGATATAGGAAGGGGTTATAAACCAATTAATGTAGATGGAGTTTGAAAGTTAAAGTAAATTAATTTAAATTAAAAAAAGATTTTTTTAAAATGCAAAGGAACTTTTAATTTCCTAGAACCTCCAGAAAGAGCATTGACCTTTAGACATAGTGATTTTAGTTAGTAAAACCTATTTTAATCTTCTGACTTCCACAAAGACTATATATTCTGTTGCTGCAAGCCAAAAGGTTGTCATAGTTGAATACAGAAAAAATAGGAAATTAGTATAAATGTCAAGGATTTGACTATTTAACACAAATGAACTGTGGATCTCTGTAGAAATGAGGCAACCTGTAGATAAGCTACTATAATGAAATTTTCCTTCTGAAGAAATTAACAAGAATTCATAAGAAAAAACAATGAAGGAAAACATGTGTTTCTCTCTAATTAGGGCTTTTTTTTTGCAATGTACAGCAAATGATGACTTGGAGGTATAAAATTTCTGCTATATAATAAAGTGGACATTATGCTCTCTATCAGGTTGCAAATTTCTAAAAATTTTAAACAAAAGGTGTACTGTGCCATTGTTCCCCTTTCTGTTTCATTGATCACTTAGACGTGAGACATTTCAGCCACAGGGTCCCATCACCATAGACGCCACCATTCAGTTTAGCCATGATGGTGCCAACCCTCTCAAAACAAGCCCAAATAAACTCTTCTTCCAATTACAAAGGAAACCACAATGGCCAGGAAAAGAAGGTTCAATACTTGGAAATTGCATAGGTGATACCAACTTTGAGAAAAATGGATGGAAAATAGACACCAGATAAACTAATATTTGTAACTATTTTCACTGATATAATTAAAATGGAAAAACAAAGAAACTCAAGTCTTTTATCCATATTTTTATTTTATTTTTTTAAAAAACTGAACAATCTTTTTACATTTTACATACAAATCCCAGTTCCCACTCCCTCTTCTCCCATTCCTTCTACTGAATCTCTATCCACTCCTCAGACAGGGTAAGGCACATTGCCTTGAGGAAGGTTCAAGGTCCTCCCTACTATATTTAGGCTGAGAAACGTTATCCATCCAAAGAGTATGGGTTCCAAAAAGCCAGTACAAGAATTAGGGATAAATCCTGGTGCCACTGCCAGTGTCCCTACAGTCTTCCTCTGCCATACAATTGTCACCCACATTCAAAAATACTAGTTTGGTTCTATGCTGGTTCCTTTCCTGTCTGGCTGGAGTTGGTGAGCTCCCATTAGCTTAGGTAGACTGTTTCAATGGATGTACCCATCATGGTCTTAACCTCTTTGCTCATATTCTCACTCCTCCCAATCTTCAACAAGACTTTGACAGTTCAGTTCAGTGTTACACTGTGGGTCTCTGCCTCTGTTTCTATTAGTTGCTAGTTGAAAGTTCTATGATGACATTTAAGATAATCATCAATCTGACTACAGGGCAAGACAAGTTCAGACACCCTCTCCACTATTGCATAAGGTTTTTAGCTGGGGTCATGTTTGTGGATTCCTAAGAATTTCTCCAGTGCCAGGTTTCTTGCTGACCCCATAGTGGCTCCCTTGATCAAAATATCTCTTTCCTTGCTCTCTGTCTTTGTTCTTCCCTCATCTCAACTGTCCCATTCCCTCAAGTTCTCCTCCCCGCTCTGGAGCCTACTCCCTTCCTCCTCTCCTTCTGCCTTTCTTTCTCCCCAGACCCATTCTCCCAATTTTGTCAGAAGATCTTATCTACTTCCTCTTCCCAGAGAGATCTATATAAATTTCTCTAAGGGTTCACCTGTTACTTAACTCTTCAAGAGTCATGGACTACAGGTTTGTTTTCCTTTGCTTTACAGCTAGTATCCACTTATACTTAGTACATACCATGTTCATCTTTCTGAGTCTGGGCTACCTCACTCAGGATGGCTTTATTTCTAGTTCTATCCATTTGCACTCAAATTTTATGATGCCATTTTTATTTTCCACTGAGTAGTACACCGTTGTGTAAATGTACCACATTTTCTTTATCGGTTGAGAGGCATCTAGGTTGTTTCAAGGTACAGGCTATTACAAATAATGCTGCTATGAGCATAGTTGAACAAATGTCTTTGTAGTATGGTAGAGCATCTTTGGGTATATGCCCAAGAGTGGTATTGCTGGATCCTGAGGTAGGTTGATTCCCAATTTTCTGAAAAACTGCCATACTGTTTGACAGAGTGGTTGTACAAGTTTGCATTCCCACCAGAAGTGGAGGAGTGTTCCCCTTACTCCTAATCCTCTCCAGCAAAAGATATCATTTATGTTTTTGATTTTAGCCATTCTGACTGGTGTAAGATGGTATCTCAGAGTCATTTTGATTTACATTTCCACTAGTATTAAGGATGTTGAACATTTCCTTAAGTGTCTTTTGGCAATTTGAGAATCTTCTGTTGTGAATTCTCTGTTTAGATCTGTACCCCATTTTTAATTGGATTATTTGGAATTTTAATATCTAATTTCTTAAGTTCTTTATATAGTTTGAAGATCAGTCCTCGTCTGATGTGGGGGCTGGTGGAGATCTTTTCACATTCCGTAGGCAGCCTTTTTGTTTTATTGACTGTGCCCTTTGCTTTATAGAAGTTTCTCAGTTTCAGGAGATCCCATTTATTAATTGTTGCTCTCAGTGTCTGTGCTACTGGTATTATATTTTGGAAGTGGTCTCCTGTGCCCATGCACTGAAGAATACTTCCCATTTTCTCTTCTATCAGGTTCACTGTGGTCATAATTATATCGAGGTCTTTCATCCATTTGGACTTGAGTTTTGTACATGGGGATAGATATGGATCTCTTTGCATTCTTCTACTGTAGCTCTATAATAGAGCTTGATGTCAGGGATGGTGATAACTCTGGAAGGTACTTTATGTACAGAACTGTTTTGCCTATACTGGGTATTTTTTCCCCCATAAAAAGTTGAGTATTGTACTTCAAGGTTTGTGAAGAACTGTGTTGGGATTTTGATGGGGATTGCATTGAATCTGTAGATTGCTTTTGGTAGGATTGCCATTTTTTTTTATTATGTTGATCCTACCTATCCAAGAGCATGGGAGAGCTTTCCATTTTCTGGTATTTTCTTCAGTTTCTTCGAAGTCTTAAGGTTCTTGTCAAACAGGTCTTTCACTTCTTTGATTAGGGTTATCTCAAAATATTTTATGATATTTGTGGTTATTGTGCAGGGCAATGTTTCTCTGTTTTTTTTTTCTCAGCTTCTTTATCATTTGTATATAGTAGGGGTACTGATTTTTTTAGTTGATCATTACTGAAGGTATTTATCAGCTGTAGGAGTTCTCTGGTAAAGTGTTGGGGTCACTTATTATACTATCATATTTTCTGCAAATAGCAAAAGTTTTATTTCTTGCTTTCCAATTTGATTTCCTTGATCTCCATTCTTTTTTTTTTTTATCGCTTTAGGGAGAACTTCAAGAACTATGCTGAATAGATATGGAGAGAGTAACAACCTTGTCTTGTTCTGGATTTTAGTGAAATCGCTTGGAGTTTCTCTCTATTTAATTTGTTGCTGCCTGTCAGTTTGCTGTATTTTGTTTTTATTATATTTAGATATGTTCCTTCTCTCCCTGTCTTCAAGACCTTTATCATGAAGAGGTGTTGGATTTTTCGGATGCTTTTTCAGCATCTAATGAGATGATCATATTTTTTTCCTTCAGTTTATTTATGGTAGATTACATTGATAGATGCTCATATGCTGAACCATCTCTACATCTCTGGTAGGAAACCGACTTGATCAAGGTGGATGATTTTTTGATGTGTTCATGGATTTGGTTTGTCAGAATTTCATTTAGTATTTTTGCATCAATATTTATTAGGTAAGTTGGCTTGTAATTTTCTTTCTTGTTTGAGTCTTTGTGTGGTTTCTGTATCAAGGTAACTGTAACCTCATAAAAGAGTTCAGCAATGTTCCTTCTGTTGCTATTATGTGGAACACTTTGAGGAATAATGGTAATAGCTCTTCTTTGAAATTCTGGTAAATTTCTACACTGAAATCATCCAGTCTGGACTTTTTTTTTTGGTTTGGAGGCTTTTGATGACTGCTTCTATTTCCTTTCTGGTTAGAGCTCTATATAAATTTGCTCACCTGGTCCTGATTTAATTTTGGCATGTGATATCTATCTAGAAAATTAGCCATTACTTTTACATTTTTCAATTTTGTGGAGTTCAAGATTTTGTCGTATGACCTAAAGATTCTCTCTGGATTTCCTCTGTATCTGTTGTTATATTTCCCATTTTATTTCTGATTTTGTTAATTTGGATGTTCCCTCTCTGCCTTTTGATTAGTTTAGATAAGAGTTTGTCTATGTTGCTGATTTTCTCAAAGAACCAGCTCTTTGTTTCATTGATTCTTTGTATTGTTTTCTTTGTTTATATTTTATTGATTTCAGCCATCAATTTGATTATTTCCTGTCTTCTACTTCTCTTGGGTGAGTCTGCATCTTTTTATTCTAGAGCTTTCACATGAGCTTTTAAGTTGCTAGTGTAAGATTTCTCCACTTTCTTTATTTAGGCACTTCATGCTATGCTCTTTCCTCTTAGCACTGCTTTCATAGTGTTCCATAGGTTTGGGTATGTTGTGCCATCATTTTTGTTGAATCCTAGGAAGTCTTTAATTTCTTTATTTCTTCCTTGACCCAGGAGTGGTTCAACTGAGCACTGTTCAGTTTCTATTGTAGACAGTCTGCAATTTGTGTTGTTGGTAAATTTTAACTTTAAACCATGTGATTCGAAAAAATGAAGGGGTTATTCCAATGAGGTTTCCTTTGTTCCCAAGTATGTGGTCAATTTTAATGAAAGTTCCTTGTGGTCCTGAGAAGGAGGTATATTCTTTTGTGTTTTGGTAAAATCTTCTGTAAATGTCTGTTAAGTCCATTAGAGTCTTGACAGCTGTTAGTTCTCTTATTTCTGTGTTAAGTTTCTGAGACTGGTTGACCTCTCCATTGTGGAAATTGGGGTGTTGAAGTCTCCTACTATTAGTGTGTGCAGTTTGATGTGACATTTAAACTGCAGTGTAAAAATGTGTGGGGTTTGATGTGCAATCTAAGCTTTGGTAATATTTCTTTTACATATGTGGATGTTCTTGTATTTAGGGCAGAGATGTTTAGGATTGAGATTTCATCTTGAGGGATTGTTTCTGTTATGAGTATAAAGTGTCTTTCATCTCCTTGATTGATTTCAGTTTGAAGTCTATTTTGTTAACTATTAGGATAGCCACACCTGCTTTTTTTCTTAGGTCCATTTGATTGGTAAATCTTTTCCCAACCCTTTACTTAGAGGTAATATCTGTCTCTGAGGTTGAGGTATGTTTCTTGTATACAGCAGAAGGATGGATCCTGCTTTCATATCCATTCTCTTAGTCTGTGTCTTTTTATAGGTGAATTGATATTAGGACATTTTAATGACAAGTGAGTGTTAATTCCCGTTATGTTTTGGTGGTAGTGTTTGTGTGTTTCCCTTCTTTGGGGTTTGCTGATGGGAAGTTATCTGTTGCCTGTGTTTTTGTGGGTGTCGTTAGCTTCCTTGGAGTGGAGTTTTCCTTCTAGTACTTTCTGTAGGATGGGATTTGTAGATTTAATTTGGTTTTGACATGGAATATCTTGTTTTCTCCATCGATGGTGATTGAAAGACATGGATGCAAGTCTAGGCTTGCATCCATGGTCTCTTTGTGTCTGCACATATCTATCTAGGACCACCTGGCTTTCAGTTTTTCCTTTGAAGAGTCAGGTGTAATTCTGATAGGTCTGCCTTTATATGGTACTTGACCTTTGCCATGTGGCAGTGGCTTACTGGGAAAGATTCAGCATGTCTGTCTCTGGCTGCTCCATGGCGTTCTCTGCCACTACTCTGCCTTTCTTCCTCCCAGCATTCAGTTCTGTCTTTCTTGCCTATCTAAGTTCTGCCCTATCAACTAGGCCAAGGCAGTTTCTTTATTCATTAACCAATGAAAGCAACACATAAAAGAAGGGCATCCTACACCATTATTAAACAAAAGGGGGAGATGTTGTAGGAAGTCCTACAGCTTGTGGTTACCTGCCTACTGGGATGTGGCCTCTTATACTATATATGCTGATCCAGAGCATGTGTCCAGCCTCTTTCCCAGCCTCTCTCTCTGTTCTGGTTGTGGATTTCGGTTTCTGATCTCCGTTCCAGCAGAGGATTCTGATTTGTGAGTTTACTCCCAAATAAATAACCATCTATTTCTTAATTCTGAGTGACCGTCTTCAACTTATGCATATGCTTTACTTAAGAAATAGTATAAAAGTCCTCACTAAATAAAATCTACATATTTTAACCTGATATTCAATAACTATATAGCCTGGTGCTAACCTGTCTTTAGAGTTTATCTTCTAGATAGTTCCATGCATCTCAGACTCTTAAGTCATTTGTTGCCCCACTATCTCTTAATGTTTCTTTGCAACTTATCTTTGTTCAACTTACTGATCCTGTTATTTAGGCTTTCCAAGTTGACCTGAGATTTGCCAATATAATCCATTTCAAGACTTGAATCTATTGTCTGATTATTAATAAAACATACCAGATACTGATATCATTTGTACTCCTTTACCTCCTACATCAGTGTCAGAAAACATTTTATCTTCACAGTACATGCAGCCTCTTCATTAAAACACGCTTGAAGTTATTGATAACATCTTTTATATGTGAAGTTCTCTCTGGTAGATTGAAAACAGATAGAGGGCAGAACATATACTGTTTAGTTGTTTAAACTCTTTATTACAAGTGTCTTTTATAGAATGTGCACATTTACACAATAATCTGTGAATTAGTACACACCTAGTGAAAGAGGCTAGAAATGGCATGGTGCTTCAGCTACGATAAATATTAGTAGGCAATCTTTTAACATCTTGATTTTAATAACAATGACAATAACATCTCAGGTTACCCAACATGGATTGTTTCTTCATGTCCTTTCAATTAGACAACTGTTGGTTGCCCCCAAGATTGAGTGCCAATATTGCACCATTGGGGCTCACTAAGACAGTCATTGCGACAGTTTTCAGGCTTTATTGGTAGGAAGGACTGTTGGTGTCTTTTCTTTCTTGGCACCCTGAATAGTATCTTTCAATACTGTGATAGCTAGTTCACAGGGAAGAGGCTTCCAGATCAGTTCCAGCTAATTCCTCTAAGTCTAAAGTATGTGAGGTCCTCAGTGTTTTATCTTCAACTTCCAGGAAGTTGGGCAAAGGCAATAGCTTATATTCTTTATGGAGTCTTTTAGGAATCCCATGATAAACAACTGGGAGTTTTCACTTACTTGACACTATGGATTTTTTTTTTTTTGGATAGTCTGTGGCTCTTTCCTGGGACAGGGTGATGTAACATTATAGCTCCATATGATGTAACTCCATGTACAGTACATATTCATGTATTTGTTCATATTATATATATATTTTAAATAAGCTTAAAAATATTGTTTCTATATTTTTTTTAAACAACCTTAGGGTTATTTAATTCTCCTTCCTCTGTCTCCTTCTCCCCTTCCAGTTAAGTTCCCCAGCCCAGTTTCTTTTATAATTTCTTCTTTTTTGTTATTTATTTATTTATTAAAGATTTCTGTCTCTTCCCCGCCACCGCATCCCATTTCCCTCCCCCTCCCAGAATCAAGTCCCCCTCCCTAGTCAGCTCAAAGAGCAATCAGGGTTCCCTGCCCTGTGGGAAGTCCAAGGACCACCCACCTCCATCCAGGTCTACGTAGGCTCCCACAAAGCCAGTACGTGCAGTAGGATCAAAAACCCATTGCCATTGTTCTTGGATTCTCAGTAGTCCTCATTGTCCGCTATGTTCAGCGAGTCCGGTTTTATCCCATGGGAGAATGGATGAAGAAAGTATGGAATATATACATATTAGAGTACTACTCAGCGGTAAAAAACAAGGACTTCTTGAATTTTGCATGCAAATGGGTGGAAATAGAAAACACTATCCTGAGTGAGGTAAGCCAGACATAAAAAGAGGAACATGGGATGTACTCACTCATATTTGGTTTCTAGCCATAAATAAAGGACATTGAACCTATAATTTGCGATCCTAGAGAAGCTAAATAAGAAGGAGAACCCAAAGAAAAACATATAGGCATCCACCTAAATATTAACCTTCCCCAGCCCTGTTTTTCTCCTTCCTCCTTCATAATGCCTATGTTCTACTATCTCCCTCTCCATCTCTTTCCACTTTCCTGGCTTCTGCAGTTACTTCAGGCTAAAGACTAAAATCTTTTTCTGCCATGATTTTTAAATTAATTTATTAAAAAAACCTTTTCTCATTTTACATACCAACCCCAGTTCCCACTCCTTCCCCTCTCACTCCCTCCCTCCCTGACTCAACCTCCCCCACCATCTACTCCTCAGAGAAGATAAAGCTTCCCACAGGGAGTCAAGAAAGTCTAGAGCATTGCTTTGAGGGAGGACCAAGGCCCTCTCCACTATTTGTAGGCTAAGCAAGGTATCCCTACAAAGAGAACAGGTTCCACAAAGCCAGTACAAGCAGTGGGGATAAACCCTGGTCTCACTGCCAGTGGCCCCACAGATTGCCTCAGCCATACAACTGTCACCCATGTTTAGAATGTCTTGTTTGGTCCTCTGCTGGTTCCCCCATTGTCAGGCCAGAGTCAGCCAGCTCCCATTAGCTCAGATAAACAGTGTCAGCAGGTGTTCTCACCATGGTCTTGACTCCTTTGCTCATATTACCCCTTCTCCCTCTCTTCAACTGGATTTTGTAAACTCAAACCCTTGCTCAACTGTGGATTTCTTCATCTGCTTCCATCAGTTGCTGGATGAAGGTTCTATGGTGACATTTAAGATAGTCATCAATCCGACTATAGGGCAAGGCCAGTTCAGGCACCTTATCTACTATTGCTTAACATTTTAGCTGGGGTCATCTTTGTGGATTCCTGGAAATTTCTCCAGTGCCAGGTTTCTTGCTAGTCCCATAATGGCTCCTTCAATCAAGATATCTCTTTCCTTGCTTTCCCTCTCCATCTGAACCATATAGCTCCCTCACGTTCTCCTCCCCCCTACCCAACCCTTTTTCCATCCTCCCCTTTTGCCCTCCCTTCTTCCCCAACCCTCACACTCCCAAATTTGTCAGGCAATCTTGTCTATTTTCACTTCCCAGGGACATCCACAACATGGAGATTTTTACGCTATCCAGAGGTAGAACATCAAGGTAGGAAGTAACCGGTTTAAGAAAAGTTATTTTTTTTGAAAACTTTAAACTCCCGAAAGACAAGTCATTTACCTTTGAACTTCCATGTCCTCAGACTTATACCACAGCTATAATAATGTCTTATTATTTTTATAGAAATTAATATTTTCAAGGCACTTTAGAACTACTCATTTGTTAGGGCAAACAGCATGAAGCAGATCAAGGTGAATGTGATTAAATGTCTGTGACAGAGAAGAAAACAGCTACAGTGTCAAACTGGTCTTTCCACAGAAAGTGGCAATCGAGAGCTACATTTGGTGTCTGAACTCAATTTCCCCTCTCTAAAACAAAACAAAACAAAACAGAGCATCCAAGCAATTAGCAGATCTTCTCTAAAAGACAGTTCACATGAATGACTAATCATCAAATTTATACTCTTTTGAATTAATTGCTGAAAAAGATACAATTTTCTATCTACAATTTAATCTAATATAGAAATACTGATTAATAGTCACACATTTCTAACCTTTGCCTGCCCCTGACAAAAGTAATAGCATTGACATTTATGAAACAAATTCCACCACTCCATTTCATGGTGTTGATTGTTCTAGAGTGGTGCATAACCTTACGCATAATTTACCCAGTTCTTTAACTGTAAAATAGTGAATAAACACGTATGCACATGAGAAAAAGTATCACATGTAAAATACAATACACATTTGTCTTCAGAGATATAAATTTTTGCCATAAATAACTTTTCTTGTCAAAGTTCTAGTTCCACACTTGTCAATGCAAAATTGATTTGAAAGTAGATTTTCTCCTTTTATGTTGAAGGTTGTGATTTGGGGCAATGTGACAATAAATTATTTAAAGTTATTTTCTCTCTACTCCTGGAGCAAACAAATCTCCAAAAAAATTGTCTGTCTCTGGTCAGTATCTCAGGAATGTAGTGTTATTTTATCCCAGTGGGGATGAAGGCGTTCCACCTTATTTATGCCTGGCATTTTTATGCTTTTGACTCACATAATCACTCTCTCACCATGATACCATTTACATTTCCTGAGAACGGTTGAGATAATTTACTATTTCTGGGCAAATCTTTTGCTCTTACTGATGCACAGAACCAGACTCAGGACTCCTGTTAGTGTCAATCCTACTGAACCATAAAGTAGAAATCAGGACTTTCATAAAAAGCACCTGCACTCTTTGATTTCAAACATTAATGTGCTCACGTGTATCCGTACACTCAAATATTGCTCACTCAACAGGAGGGAATTTAGAAATTTGAGCAGAGTTTCCAAAACCAAAATGTATTTATTTTTTAATCCAAATGGTCTTCTGGATAAAAAAGGATGTGGAATAATGGTTTTGAATCTATATGTAGTTCCAAACAGACAATGAAAGTTATATAAAATGAGCTATTGGAGAGCTTACCTCTAGGTAGAGTAATAATATCGTTCTGACCTATGCACTCAGCCTTTTCAGTTGCTGTGATGATTTCTTAATACTAGGTGGAAATGAAACTGAGCATCTGGAGGTCATTCCTGCTCCTTTTCCACCTTCTAAGCAGCACAACATATTGTGCAGAAGTTTAAATACAACCATGGTTTTGTTACTATCCCTTCAATCACTGTCATTGACCCATAAAAGAGTTTTTCAACATTTGAACCACTTTCTCTCTCCAGGCATCTCAAGAAGCCCAACATTCTCTGAAACATCTGTTGAAGGAGCGACCTTGGAAATTTAACCATCTTCTTCCAGCAGAGCTCAAAAACAGGTTAGACTTATAATATCTTCAATCCATTCTCCTTTCAAATATCTTGAGGGGACGTGAGAGTGTAAGGGTCAAGCATACATCTGAATTTAATTATAAGACACGGTCTTGGGACAGCTCAGTGACCTTTTTCCTGCAAGCTACAAGATATGTTATTCTTGAAGGTGTAAAGGCTAGTTTCTGCTTCTACATCCCCGAAAGCCCATACATTTGCAGCATTTTGAGACTTTGATATTTTCTTTGTTGTTGGGATAGAGAGAAATTGATTTAAGAGAGACTTTGTTTAAGTGTTACAATTTTTCAAACGGTAAAATAATTGGCAAATGACTGACTCAAACCAAGCCTTCAAAGGCAATGAGATACTAATTTCTTCAATTTTTAAATGATTCATGTGGCAATTCAATTTTCTATCTTTAAAATGTTGAAAAAAGTAAATTTCAATTCATGGGAACAGATGAAAACCTACAGAAACATGGATACATGAAACAGATTATAATGTGCATATATATATATATATACACATATTTATACTACAGAAGAGGAATGCATGAGCCCTAGATGCTGATCACTTATGAAATAAGCTGTATGTGCAGCTTAGTGATTTGATTGTTTGGCAGCTGTTTTTGTTACCTAGTTCAATCCACAAGGCAATGCTCACTTAAGCTTACCTCTAGGTAGAGTAGTATTCTGACCTACACAGTAATTAGTATTCTGACCTACACAGTCAGCCTTTCCACTCGCCATGATGGGTTTTGATGCGAGGTGGAAATGAAACTGAGCATCTGGAGGTCATTCTTGCTCCTCTTACAGCTTCTAGGGACCACAGTGTTTTGCGCTGAAGTTTAAATATGCCTGTTCATTTCTCGCCATTGGCTGGCTCTAACTAGAGGATAATGGGATAGGTTTCTTCTTAAATGCATTTTCTTTAACTACATGGCATTGACTCTAACTGAAGTAAACTACTTAAATAGAAGTTTTTAAAATTTTATTCTTTCAATAACTAAGTTCTAATGCTTCAGAGAGAACTTCATATGTATAATCCCATACAATCATAGGTGAATTCCATAAATATGACAGCATTCTGTTGATATGAATCTTCTTAAACTAGCTGATATCTGATTTCACCTTCCCCCATCTGTGCTGTTTAGAGGAAGTCTTCTTGTGAAGCTGTTCAACTTTAAGATATCATCTTACACCTGTCAGAATGGCTAAAATCAAAAACACCAATGATAGCCTTTGCTGGAGAGGTTGTGGAGAAAGGGGTACACTCATCCATTGCTGGTGGGAATGCAAACTTGTGCAACCACTCTGGAAAGCAGTGTGGAGGTTTCTCACGAGATTCGGGATCAACCTACTCCTGGACCCAGCAAGAACACTCTTGGGAATATACCGAAGAGAGGCCTTATCATACAACAAAAGTATATGCTCTACTATGTTCATAGCAGCATTGTTTGTAATAGCCAGAACCTGGAAACAACCTAGATGCCCTTCAATTGAAGAATGGATGAAGAAAGTATGGAATATATACATATTAGAGTACTACTCAGCAGAAAAAAACAAGGACTTCTTGAAGTTTGCAGGCAAATGGATGGAAATAGAAAACACTATCCTGAGTGAGGTAAGCCAGACCCAAAAAGAGGAACATGGGATGTACTCACTCATATTTGGTTTCTAGCCATAAATAAAGGACATTGAGCCTATAACTCAGGTTCTTAGAGAAGCTAAATAAGAAGGAGAACCCAAAGAAAAACATACAGGCATCCTCCTGAATATTAACCTTCATCAGGCGATGAAAGGAGACAGAGACAGAGACCCACGTTGGAGCACCGGACTGAAATCTCAAGGTCCAAATCAGGAGCAGAAGGAGAGAGAGCACGAGCAAGGAACTCAGGACCGCGAGGGGTGAACCCTCACACTGAGGCAATGGGGATGTTCTATCGGGAACTCACCAAGGCCAGCTGGCCTGGGTCTGAAAAAAAAAGCCTGGGATAAACCCAGACTCGCTGAACATAGCGGACAATGAGGACTACTGAGAACTCATGAACAATGGCAATGGGTTTTTGATCCTACTGCACGTACTGGCTTTGTGGGAGCCTAGGCAGTTTGGATGCTCACCTTACTAGGCATGGATGGAAGTGGGTGGTCCTTGGACTTCCCACAGGGCAGGGAACCCTGATTGCTCTTTGGGCTGAGGAAGGAGGGGGACTTGATTGGGGAGGGGGAGGGAAAGGGGAGGCGGAGGTGGGGAAGAGACAGAAATCTTTAATAAAAATAAATAAATAAATAAATAAATAAATAAATAAATAAATAAATAAATAAAAATAAAGAAAAGAGTTATGCTGGAGTTTCCCAAAGAAAGAAAATCTTTATGGAGAACTTGAAAGTCTGCAGGATAGATTTCTGTTCTTATTGATTGAGTGAGTTATTCGTATATCAGTAGGCCATACAGTTATCAATTTTATATTTTAGATAATAATATACTAGTTTTTTATGTCATTCTCAAGATTTGATCCTTGATAGTTTTTTTTTTTTTTTTAAGAATGCTTCTGCGTCTATGCATTCTGCGTCTATCAGGCTATATGCTTCCTCACTGTTCAGTAATGCAAGACTCTTCAGCAGGCTTATCATGTAGATTTTCTTCCACAAAGGCAGGTATTTATCCAAAGATCCCTAATAGCTTCTATGGCAGTTTGACATTAAAGGCCAAAACTGAAATCTGGTATGGTGGTACACACTTCTAATCCAGCATTTGGACTTGGGCATGGTCAAGCTGAAACAAAAGAATTTTGTTTTCATGACCTGTAAAATCTAATGTTCCTTTTCTAATGAGACCATGTGTTGAGAGAGAAAGAGAGAGAGAGAGAGAGAAAAGGAGGGAGGTAAAGGAACTAGAGATAGAGCCACTGAGCAAAAATTGGCACACATATATAATATATACATACATGTAATTGCATATACATATATATATGTGTGTGTGTGATGTGTTAAGTAAACAATGCAAAATATGTTATCTAGTTTTCTGTTGCTTATAGCAGGTGCTATTTAGTTCATCCATAATATAAAGGTTATATAGTCATTTTTATACATCACAAAATAGAAATGACGGGCTGCTTCATGAAATATATTTGATATTCAAAAGGTAAAGATAGAGAGTATTTTTTGAAATCACATCATGCAAATGAATGTTCTCATGACCATTTTCATCTTTAATCATGATTATTTTTAGTTCCCTGTCATCAAGAAATGAAGGCCGTGACGGAGCTTCCTGATTTATGTGAGGAAAAGCGAAAATTAATTCTAGGGATGTTGTATGAGGGATGATTCACAATGGAAAATACTTTGAAATCTTGAATAATAAGGGAACTGCCAAGAACTTCAAATCATTTTAAAGTCTGTTACAAATATTTCACTATTTAAATTTACCATTTTCCTGTTTATATTTTTGAGGAAGATTAATCACTACCAACCAATCATCATGATAATCAATTTTACGGAAAAAATGAACTGCCTTGGTAAACATCTCATTCTATGTTGAGGGCAACATAAAGGCAGAGAAAGAATTATGTACAGAAATGAGCCCAATTATCGTGGATTGATTGAGTTCCTCGGATATCATTTGTCAAAATCCCAAAGCCCTCAATCTAGTGATATTTAGAAGTGGCCATTGGAATGGAATTAGATCACTAAGCTGAATCCCAGATGGATAGGATTAATGTCCTTGAAAAAGAGATCACTGAGAGCTGCCTACTGCTCCCTCAGGAGGACACAAGATGTTGATCTGCAGGAAGAAGGTACTCCTCAGGACAGACACACAGACACTCTGATCTTTTAGTTAAAGGAGACTGATTTTATTTTATTTTTTAAAAATAAGCTTTATAAGGTTAAAGTACAGCTGTGAAATTGAATTAATATGTCAGTGTGTATTGCATAAATATAGGAAAGCTTGCCCACTCCAGGCTGACATTCATCTTAAGGTAAAACTCATTTCTTCAGAGCACTATTATTTAATGGAGAATAAAGCAGAGGCTGAGTAGTTAGCCTTTCAGTTACTCAGAGGAAGTGTATAGTCTGCAGACATAGCAATGCGTACACTTGATGATTAACTCCGAGTCCATAGAGGTTACTCTGGTTTAATGAGTGTCTCTGCTTTTCTAATATTTGAGGTTTGTATTCGAGCAGGTGAATGGGGTGAATGGCAAGACGACACAGCAACTGAAGGAACTTGCTGCCTGAATTCAATCCCAGGGACTTGAATTTCAGTGTCCCTGTGGTGATTCTTATACTTTCTATAAAAAGAGTATCATTAACATGATAAAATTGCTTGAGCATTTTCATCTATGTCTTTAAATATGAATATGACTATTCTGAACAAATATTTTATGTTTGTAAACTTATAAGTAAATATTTTAAAATCTTTTTGGGTATGATGCATGCATAAAGGGTGCCACATGTATGTCGGTACATGTGTATTTGCGTGTATGGCCGCTTCAGGTTGATGGTGAACATCTTTTACAATGACTTTCCATTTTAGTTACTGAGGTAAGGTCTTGAATCAGAAACTGATACAGTCATCTTGTCTTCTCTAGCTAGCAGTTTGTTCTGGGCATCCTCTGTCTTTGGGCTTCAATCACAAGTAGGCCACTTGCCTAGCCTCTATGTGGTTGCTTTGGTTCTAAATTGGATCCTCACACTTGCTACCTAAGAACTGATACACTGATCCCTATCCTCAACACTTATTTAAATTTTATTCACTCAATAATTCACAGTTGTTAGCAAACTGTACCCCACATTATCATGTATCAAGCATCACCAGCATAAGGCACATTAAGACTTCTAAGGAGATTCTAAAGTGTTATGAAAATAATGAATATAAACAAGATAAAAACAGTAAATGACTGTGATGTGGGAAATGTCATGGAGGAATGCTTTATTTGGAGTCAGAATCTTATGGAATTCTCTGACAATATGAATTTAGGTGCAATGATATAAACATACAGAGTCCACGAATTTTATCTTACTTATCTCTAAACAAGGGAATTGGGGGGTTGAATCAAGGCAATATATCTTATACACACCATCACAAATTTTAGTGATGCACCAAAATGCCAGTTATGGCCTTTCAAAGGTTGGAGAGGGTAATTGTATTCACATGTGGTAAGGAAGCTCATCTACCTTTATAGAATCAGTTTAAGCACCTGAGAGTGGTTGTGTAATACATCGGTGGAAAATAAGAAAGTGGGTTCTCCAGTAAGAGGAAAGCAACATGGAAACAGTCATGGGGTTGAAGGAACCATAACACAAATCAAACACTATTGGAAATCATATTGAAAGAAAGGCTAGCTGACAAGTCCTTGTGTTTCTCCAGGGATTGGTCTAAATGAGACCTGGAGAAAACTGAAAAAGGCACACACATAGATACACACTTAGATCAGGGATTGGGTGGGCTGGGATGTCTGACAGAGAAGCTACTCCTTGCCCCATCCATTAACACTCCGCTCATTTATTATATATTGTTGAACAGGAAGGCAAGATTAGTGGATACAGCTGAGCAAAGAGGCAGGGTCACTACAGAAGTGTAATCCAGGAATAAAGGTTATTATATACAGAAGACAGACACCGAAGCACATTTATAGATTATCAGCATGAGCAGTGTTGAGGTCACAAACATCTGATGGGAGAAAACTACAGTGACATTTTCCGCACACACTGTCAGCACTCACACACAGACGCAAGGAAGGCTCTGCCATACCTCTGACCTTCAACAGAGAAGATTTTGGCATTCTCATTGAGCTGAGTCCTTGAGGTCCTTAATGTGACTGTCACAATGTCCAACAGTACATATTCCAAAAGAACTTTATTGCTACCAGTAGGGTCACGATGTCAGAATCTTTATTACACAATCAAACAATGTCAATGTACTTTTACATTCGTTTTTTTTTTCATTTTCTCCTCTCCCTCTCCCCTCCCCATCCTTATCTTCTTTCCTCTCTCCCTTTCTTACTTGCTTTTTGAAATAGAGTATCATTATTCAGGCAAGACTGACTTGGGATAAGAACTTCGTGCTAAAGCTTCCCCAATAGTTGAGAATGTATGTTTGCATCACTTTACCTGTCATGATATTAATGCATTTTAAATAAAATAGAATATTGTGAAATGGTTTAAAAAGTACTGGCATGAACCGTATCAGTACAAGAAATGCACAATTAATGACAATATGTGTGATAGATTAGAGCTTAGAATAAAGAAATGGTGGATTTGGAAGGCAGTCATTCAGGTGATTTTGAGCTAGAGTAGGAATAGGCTACCAATACCAGAGTGGGGAGCCCGAAAACGGCTATGTCATTAGCTGAAGCCTCGCTTTGCACTTCTAGAGACCTTATTTTTGTAGACACCTATAAATTGTCAGCTTGTGTTTTCATATAATAGAATTGCCAGTTAATTCTGTTTTATTTTCCCTTCCATTTCCCTCTTTTTCTGCCTTTATCTTTTCCTTTAAAACCTGAAATGTGTGTGTGTGTGTGTGTGTGTGTGTGTGTG
>JABTXL010002926.1:2280945-2360004 GCA_025134845.1 Neodon shergylaensis | reverse complement strand
GAGAGAGAGAGAGAGAGAGAGAGAGAGAGAGAGAGAGAGAGAGAGAGGTGCACAGTAGCTATGGTTTCATTAGCTCCATTGTCTGAGGGTCAAGTTGTAGCCATCACAGCTCCCTCTGGTTAAGGGAGATCTGTTCTTGTGTTCTTGTGCTTTTCCCTGACCAAAAGATATGTTTTTGCTACAGTATACGCATTGTAGAGGTTTTCGTGAAATAGTTAAGATTTTCCATTTTGTGTCTCATGACAATACTTTCTGTTTCAGTACCGAGTGTATTTACTTAAACATTGTGCTTAATATCATGCTTTGCTCAGGATCTTAGCCTAAGTTGGAGATATGTTAGCCCTACCACTAATGCAAGTTAGCTGGCAAATGCCTGGCTCGCTTTGCTGAAAACAATCATGAAAGAGAAATCTTAAATGCAACCAGAAGAATAGAACATGTACTTAAAGAACAAGAAGGAAAAGGAAAAATAATGGCATTTTTACAAGGATAAGAAAAACAAAACTAAATTTTATGTCCATTGATAATATCCCAGACAAAATTCTGTGTAAAAATGGTCGGTTTTGTCTGCTATCCTTTACAGACGCTCTTCTGTTTGCATTGATGTGTAACCCACCCCAGTGCAGTGTGACCCGGGTATTTGCTATCAGCACTGGAGCAGACAGAACTGTTTCTCTTGAGACCTGACTCATAGACTCTTAGCTACTTACAAACGTTTCTAACAGTCCATTTCAAAATAGTCCTTATAACATTTCAATTCAACGAAAAATTCAAAATGGTGAAAGGAAAATTTCTCAAAGTCTTTCTCTTGCTCAATAGCAAATTTCAATTACTATCAAATATGCTTTGGCATCTTTAATTTCTTTCTCTTTGTATCACCAACTTAGCTGTCCTCTTATCTGATCCTCACTCTCTACTCCATGATCTGGGCAGTGGTCTCCAGCAGAAATCCAGTGGAATTTAAGGCTTATGTGTTTTTTTTTGTCAAAATATTGACTGGTGAATATTCACTGGTTGAATATATAATATAATACTACATAATTATATTTTCTTTTAAAATGTAATATAATTATTTCATAACTTTATGCGTTTGTAGTGTATTTTGGGCATATTTGTCCCTTCTCTCCTTCGCCAGTTCTTCCTGATTTACTGCTTCACAGCCCAAGCTCCATCACAACTTGATATTTTATTTTTAATTTTCAAAAAGCACTGAGTCTAATTTACCCTTCCGTTGTACACATGCATGTATGGTAAAACATGGGTGACTGATGAGGGGACACATCCTCAAAGAAAAGTTATTCTGTATTTTATAGTAGCCATCAACTATCAGTAGTTCCTTATCTAGAGATAGAGGCCAATGGGGACCTCCTTGTTCCATGTGAGAACACTAATTGTCCTGCTATTGAACAGGCAACCATTCCAGCATATCAAGTACTATGAGTGTATTTGGCATCTCATTGCTCTTCTTACCTGCTTTCCATCCTAGCCTTCTTTATCTTCTAAGTTACACGTAACAACAAATACGTATTTATATTCTAGGATCTATATGTAAGAGAAAATATGAGATATTTATATTTCTGAGTCTTGCTTATTTTAGTAAATATGATCATTTTGAGTAACAACTATTTCCTGTAAGTGACATGATTTCATTCTTCCTTATGGTTTGGTAAAGCTCCCCTATGTGTATATACTACATTTTTCTTTATCTATTCATGTACTGATGAATAACACTGGCTGATTCTATAGCATGGTTATTATGAATAGCATGGTTATTATGAATACTACATAATATGATAATATTATGAATATTATTAAATATGGGCATGCCTTATATCTATGGTATGCCTTCTTAAGTTCTCTTGAGTTTATTACCAGGAGTAATATGGATATACCATTTGGTAGTCTTATTTTCTTAGGGAAGTTGAATCTTGATTTTCTGGAGACGACACTCATTTACATGGGCATCAATAGTACCTGAGCAGCCCTGTCAAATCTTCAACATCATTTGTTATTTGCTTTCTAAATGACAGCAAGTCTGTAGTATTTTAATACCTGTCCTGCAGCATCATTAAACCATACAGGCTTTTTACTGGTGTTTTTGAAAAACCCAAATTTCAATTTTACAAATAGCCATTCCATTAGTTTTTTTTTCTATTTTCCTTGTTAAAGTGATAGAGATGTTTTTCAGTTTTCTCTGAATGTTGCTTCTTGTTATCTTTTGCAGTTAGATTTGCAATTCATTTACAATTGATTAGTGCACAAATGTGAAGTTCCACTTTCTTGTTCACTCCTAAAAGTGACTAACCTATTAAGATGTTTATTTCTTTCAGTGGAATGCAGTATTTTCTTTGCTACAAATCAGGTGGATGATCTATGCAAATTTCTTTCTCAATATTCATTTCTATTCATTAACATGTCTGTCTTTTCTACAAACCTACACTATCTTAAATATTATTGCTTTGTGATAGGAATTGAAACTGACAACATAAATCTATTTATCATTTTTCCACAATTGCTTATAATTAAATGCAGTTTACATTTCTGAACTCAATTAAGAATCAGCTTCTTATCTGTCCAGCTTGGATCTTCATTAGCACTATATCATATCTGCAATTTAACATGGAGAGGATTGTCGTCACTATAGTACATTACCTGTCCATCTATTGAGATACATGCTTATCCTTTATTTATATTGTCTCTGCACAGCCTATACCCAACAGCCTCTCCCCTCCTCCTAGCCCTTTCCTAGCCCCCAACTATAGCAGAGGTATCCTACTTCACAGGAGGCCATGATGGCCACAAGAACTCCAGGTAGGCTACCTGCATGTGGACTGCCCCCACTCTTTCAGTGCCTGCTCCTCCATCCCCAGTCTCCCCTCCGAATGTCATCACCAGGTCACTGACATCTGGGGAACATGGCCCACAGAATCAAATATGCAGAGCTCATAGGAGTTCACAGAAACTGAAGCAGCCATCAGGAACGCAGCATGGGTCTGAGCTGGGTTGTGCTATGTTATATTATGTTATGTTATGTTGTGATTCTTTAGTTTGGAATTTTTGTGGAACTCCAAAAGGTGGGCATGGGGGTATGTCTGATTCTTTGTCTGCTCTTGGGACCCTTTTCCTCCTACTGGGTTGCCTCAACCATCCTTGCTATGAGGATTTATGCCTAGTCTTATTTTGTCTTGTTTTGCTGTGTTAGGCTGATATTCTTGGTAGGCCTGCTTTTTTTTGAAGGGAACAGGACTAGCAGTGGATGCAGAGGAGAAGGGAACTGGGGCTGGGAATTTGGGAGTGGTGGAGGGAGGAGAGGTTATGTTCAGAATGCATTGTATGAGAGAATTTTTAAAAAGGGAAAAAATTGACAAATATACAATGAATACATCTATCATGATAAATTATCTTTAAGTGAAACATTATGGGTGAATCTCAGAAACACATCATTAAGTAAAAGGAAAGCTATAAAACAAAGCATATGGTATGCTTCTATTTATTTTAAGTATTTTCAAATGTATAAAAAAGAACTCTGCTTTTAAATGTCAGAATAATGGTGGCCTTTAGGGAATTTAGTGAAATGAGAGTCCAGGGTGACTGTGAACTAAAGAAAATGTTCATTTCTTTAGAAAGACACGATCTAGTTACATCCACATTTTCAAGAAGTGAAAATTCAGAAAGATGTACATTTGTGTATATTTTTCAAGTATTATTCATGAAAAGGTAGAAAAAGTTTTAAAAGCCCTTATGAATGACTTTAACTACTTGCCACATTTAATGTTTTAAATCTTAAATGTTACCTAGAAAATGAAATAAACAAATAAAGCAAACTGAATGTAGATTTAGGGACTGGATTGGTGGATGGATGCCTTGGGGACAGTTTTGATGACGATCTGTGCATTAAATAGTCTTGTGAAATGCTCAGTCTATGACATATATTTTGGTTCATCTGGGGAACAGCTGGTCTGGGTTGTTCTCTTTCTAAATTCCCAATATTTTTTGGACTATTAAACTCTAGGGAGAAGCTGTGACAGAAGCTGCACAGCAAACATACTAGCTTTAGCAACAACAGTGAGAGGAAGGCGGGGTGGGAGGTGGCAGACAGGCACTGCTGGCTGGTGGTAACAGCTGCTAAGCAGAGGCAGCAGCATGAGGTCAAGCTTTAGAAGAAAATGTTAGAGCATTAAATTCTGACTTCACTGAGGTGGGAGGAGCCTCTGTGCCATGAATGACATGGGACTGGCTTCCTCGCAGTGTCCAGTGAAAGCATGCTAAACAGAAATTTGGGTTTCAGACTTGAGCTTTTTTCTTACATGAACTATTTTACAAGATCATTCAATTGTGCTTGGTTCTGTGCATTTATTTATGGTCTGCTCTCAGTAAATATTAAATGTTTTGCATGAAACATACACATCTAATAACAAAAAAGGCCTCCAGCAATGTATCAAGAATTTTGGATGTGTCAAAAGTGCCTTACAGCATCCTTAGCTTTCATAAATATGCATATAGACACTGAATAACAAGACCATACATGTCTGCATCAATTTTATGATTTTAATGGATTTCAGACTTGCTAATAGAACTTTTAAAAAGTTATGCTCAAACAAAATAAGCACTCTTTGTCTTTCTAATTGTAACTATGGGAGTTTATATTAGCTATAAACAACAAAAAGAAAAATGACTGATTTCTAAATGGCACAGTTCCAAATTAAATACAAAGTCTTAACCAGGAAAAAATTGTCCAAAACAACACAACTTTATATAAGTTTTGTGATTAAAATCTCAGTGTGTCCAGGCAGTGGTGGCACACTCAGGAGACAGAAACAGACTCTGTGATTTTGAGGCTAGCCTGGTCCACAGAGTGAGCTCCAGGACAGTCAAGGCTATACAGAGAAACCCTGTCTCAAAAAGTTTTCCCACACACACACACAAAATCTCAGTGTGTATATTTATATGCATGCTCTTAGACATCTGGAACTGAGGCTTAAAATGTTAATTAAATGCAGAAAACACAAAACCAAGTTTGAAAGTTGTCCATGAGCCCTGCATAAGCATTCCACACCTTAGCTCAGCTTCTATGCTTGAGAGAACATTTAGTAATAGCTTTTCTTTTGCCTGAGTCCTTTCATCCTATATTAATGCTCCATAGTCATTTTTTCCATAAAAATATATAAAAGAAATGGTGCTATTGATTTAATACAGTAATGAGTAGTAAGATTTTGTAGCCCTACTCCCCAGTACCACACAGCCAAAGAATTCAGTTTCTGATTTACTGTTCTACTATTTCTATATTATTGTCAGAACTGTTAAGTGAAAAAAGAAATAGTTATTTAAGTGTTAAACTTCTTATTAATTCATTGCTTAATGTGGACATCACCAAAACGATTCTCTTACTCCTTCTACACAATCAGAGTACAAATACAAGGAAAAACAGTTCTCTACACCAAAGGAAATAAGAAGATCTCACACACACATTCAACACACAAGCAATCAAACAAGCAACAACAAAACAAAATAGAAAATACGCATGGAAACTTTCAGAAAGAAAACTATTTTTTTTCTTCGTTACCATTTAGTGACTGAATTTTCTGTCCTGTCTGGTTCCCGCTATCGTTAAGTCCCAAAGAAATCACACAGAGGTCTACATTAGTTATAAACTGATTGGCCCATTAGCTCAGGCTTCTTATTAACTCTTATAACTTATATTAGCCCATTATTCTTATGTATGTTCAAGTGGCTTGGTACCTTATTCAGTGAGGCAGTCACATCTTGCTTCTTCTATGGCTGGATCAGGACTGCAGAGGAATGGGTTTCCTTCTCCCCAAATTCTCCTGTTCTCATTGACCTGCCTCTACTTTCTGTCCTGTAGTCCTGCCTATATTTCCTGCCTGGCTACTGGCCAATCAGCATTTATTTAAAATATAATTGACAGGATACAGACCACTGTCCCAAAGCAACCATTTAAACAATTTTATTGAGTATAGAACAGAGAGAGGTACACTTGACCAGCCCCAACAACTAGGTGTGCCCTCTGTAGGTCCGCATGATCCTAAACAATGACACAGAAACCATGCATTGAATCTCCTATCCTAACTTGATGCCATGGAGGTGCTCTGGCCTTAACCTTTAACTATGCTTTATATGGTCTCTGTGCTGGGCTATCTTCTGTGGAGTCAAATTTTGTATCCACTCTGGAATTCAGCCCATAAATTTGAGACCACCCCTGAGCCAGGGAGGTATCTTTGACCACGGGTATCAAGCAGACACCCGAAGACAGTCATTCCATACCTCTGTGTCAATTTTAGTTCCCATTGCCTCTCCTTATAGTCAAAACTTACAGCTAATTACTGCAGCAGTATAAAAGCCCCGGTCCTACTAGAGTCATTCAATAAGACACCCACCTCTAGAGAACCAGATACCAGGGATTGGAACAGACTAAGGTTCCTTCACCTCTTTAGAGAGAGGGTTACAGTCCATGATGTGTAGCCTGGAATGCAGGCTCATGCTGGTGGCCTCAGCTCCTCAGTTGCATCAACTCAGGGCAACTCTTATAGACTCTAACTCTGCTATTACGGAGGATTCCCCCACTGGGTATCGAGGCCCTCAGTGATATTGACTTCACCACCAATCTTAGTTGGTCCAAGAGGGTTGCAGTTTCCAATGTGAGACCCACACAGTCCTGTAACATCTGTTAAGCCAGAAGGCACCAAACGAGCACCCCCATTAGTTTTTCTTGGAAGATAATATTTTCCTCATGATGCTGCCTGCCTATCAGCTCCAATTTCCGGCACAATAAGGCTAGGAAGCACTCACAAGGGCATATGATCCCTTCCCTCCAATGCCTTCTGCTTTGATGCAATGTGTATTCGCCAAATGTGTCCACTAAGGACATATTGTTTCCTTCCAGTGTATCCACTAAGGAAAAGTACAGGCACTCCCCTATTTAAAGAAGATGGTCATGTGGGATTCCCCTCTGTATTCCATTGGTTAATAAAGAATATTCCCTGGGCCTATCACCACAGGACAGAATAGAGTAAAGCAGGAATTCCACGGAGCAATAGAGAAAGTAGGCAGAGTCAGTGAAATGCCATGTAGCTGCCGGAGAAGAAAAATGCAAGCTGCCTTAAGGGCCTCATGGTAAAATATAAAATAATAGAAATAGGTTAATTTAAGATGTAAGAGCTAGTTAGAAATACACTTAAGATAACTGGCCAAGCAGTATTGTAATAAATACAGTTTCCGTGTGATTATTTCTGGTCTGAGTGGCCAGGAACGAACAAGGAGCCTCCATCTACAAGATGCCAGCTATGTTTCCAGGTAGATACTTGTTTGAAAAGGAGAGAGATTCCCACCATGATTGCAGGGGAAATATAGAAGAGATCTTTCTCCTGACAACCAGCCACTCTTCAACTTATTTATGAAAAATTTTGCAGATGGGTGCCAAAGCCTAAAACAGAGATACTAGTCCATCAATCAAGAGTAACAAAGCTGCAATACATTGAGGAAGTGGACTGCTGGCTATGGACAGAGACATTAAAAGCAGAGAACAAATCCTATAGCTTCTAGAAGTTATCTGGGACCCAGGTTAGTAGCAGTTTCAGACTCATTGGACAAACCAAGGATGGGTCCATGAGGACAAAGCCCCATAGTCTGTATCCACTACCACCTGGAAGGTGTGTTTCTATTCCCACTGTTTCCAGAACTTTCTCATATAAGTCAGAAAAAAAAATGAAAGAGAGCAACTGGTGAGGGAGCTACTAAAACTCAGAAAGGCTGGTTAACCACCATACATAGGAAGATATTAATTCCAGAGATGACAGTTCCAGTCTACCCTCCAAGTCCATGAAGCAATCCGTCTGTGGAAAAAATTTCCTATAAGAATTGTTACAAAAATATTTGGCAGTGCCAACATTTCCAACACTCACTCAACAAACATGTAAAGACTGTCTGCAGTGTGTTCAGAATAACCCCAAGTAGGAAACCAAGGTGTCATGCTGACACAAATAAGGGTCCTGACCGTTAGAGTGTACTTGCATCCAAAGCAGCAGAGGGTGCTGGTACTTGTTAGTTATGACAGGCACTTTTCAGGCTAGGTAGAAGCTTTTCCTACCTGTGTAGAAGGTTAATACAGAATTTGTACACATTATACCACTGCTAATCTTCACACTGAATTAAAAAAAAGTAGAATATGAAAAACGGTGCTGGTCCAACATTGCAAAGAAACAGACCACTCTTAACCAGAAATTCTACCATGTGTACTGCTAGAGTTAGCTGAATGCCTGGCAAATGTGATTATCATGTTTCATTGTTCATTTCCCATGCTTCTAATGGGCCCACTGGATCTCTGAAAAGAGGACACCCATCCTATGCAGTTCTTGAAATTCAACTAGCCAATGTCATGCAGATAATTGCCCAAAAGTCACTGTGTCCTTAGTTAAATTTTAAGTGTCAAAACTGGCAGCACTATGCCCACCCCAAGGCTGCTGATGACCTGAGTCAGGAGCGAACCCAAAGACCAACCCAGACCAGACTGTGAACTTGACCATCTCAGAATATCCATAGAATGGAGATGGCGGCTCAACCCTCTTCTGAGCTAGTCACCACTCAACTGCTCTGTGTTCCCATAGAGTAGTTCTCATCTTCTTTAGAGGGTGCTAACTGGGAACAGGGCAGCCAGCCATCATCCCTCAGGCATCATCAAGCTATGACAGAGCTGCCTATGTGAAAAAGACAGACTGAGATTCCCTGTGGAGGGGCTAAATGAAATATATGTGAAGTCAATAAAGGTTTAAAATACTATGAAATCATCTTAAAGTATTAACCTTATACTCTTAAAACAATAAAAATGCCATAATGGCACGTATAAATCAATATAATTGTTGATAAGATAGTTTTCAGAAAAATACATAAAAAGCTGTACCTGAGCTTCTTCCTCTAGTTTTCTTTGCTTACTGTAAGTGACAAACTTCTAATTGTTATTTCAAGCTGAAATGAGATTAATAAATAACATTTTAACACTTTTTTATTTTTCTGTGGTACTATTTAAAAATACATAAGCTATTAGTACCTGTGCAATGTCACAACTAAATTTTATCTGGAAAGTGATATGAGTAGATCATTTTTTAGGGACCGTCAAAACAATTGTAGAAGCATGAACAAGTTGTTCCTCTTGATAGCTTTACAGGGAAATGAACCAAATACTTTATTTTAATATTACTTGTCTTTAGTTCTTTAAGAAGTTTAAATTCTCAAAAAGTTCTTTAAGTAAAATTCTTTGTGTCAAATTAAAATTATACTGTACTAAGAACAGTAAAGGTTTTTTTTTTTAATGTGCATAGCCTCTTAATTCAAAGGTATAATTTTGCAACTTTTCTGCTCATTCTCAAGGAAGTGAGGTGTAGAAAAATCAACTCCTTCCCTTTTCCAAAAACTGATTTCTGTGGGTGCACTGGGTGCACCATCTCAGATAAACAAAGGGTAAATCAAGCAGAAAGTAATATGGTTTGACAGAAGTTATTTCTCCAAAAGCACCCAATAAGTTACTATTTGAAATAGTATACGTATTTTCCTAAATAGTATGTTTTATTTTAAATAATACATATGTATATGTGTGTATGCATGTATATGTGTGTATGTATGTATGTATATATGTTAGCTTAGCTTAGCAGTCACCAGAATCAAATGTCTTTCTGCAGTCAAAAAATTCAAATAATACACACTAATATACATAATACAGACTCTGTGTGTATATTCCATTTTAAGTGGCTTATTATTTTTCATTTTATTACTTTTAATGCTTATTATATTATTTTTTTTGTTAATCTATGGCTGCCTCTACTCTTCTCTCTCTCCTAAACTCATGTACATTTATCCAACACTCTAACCCATTTAGAGCTCTTTTTCATCTTGAATCTGTCTTATTGTGTATCTGTAATCATTCTTTGACCAAGGAACACTTCTTAAGATGCAAAGCGGTGTGGCTAGGACTAATTGTCTCTGCCACGTCCAACATGGTGGAGATAGGGTCACCATCTCTGCAAGCCAGGTTCACTGCCCCAGCTCTAGGAATGTAGCAGGTCTATGTCAGCATTAAGCAACTCGTAGCACTCTGTTCACAATCTCTAACTGCTCAATGGCAGCAATTCCCGAAAGAGCCAGAGTCTTTCATGTTGTCAGTATGAACCAGTAAGTCATGTCTTAAAGGAGCTCTGCCTCTGATTGCAGCTAGCAAACAGAGCCTATCTGAAAGGAAATATGCAGGTACCAAGAAGCTACGCTTGGCTCCTGTTTTTGTGGGCCTAGAAACCCTTTTCTTCCTTAAGCTTTCCTAGGTCTCATGTGGATCTATACCTCAAAGGGTGGGCACCATTACATAAACAAGAGACTGCATGTTTGTTCCCGGGCCGTCCAGACCCAAATAATCACACAAAATCTGTATTAACTACAACACTGTTTAGATGATGGGATAGGCATATTCCTGACTAGCTCTTACATGTTAAATTAACCCATTTCTATTCATCTATGTAACACCACAAAAGGTTGGGCCTACCAATTCGGTTCCAGTGTCTTTCTCCTTCTGCAGCCACATGGTGTCCGCCTGACTCTGCCTTCCTTCTTCACCCTTGCTTTGATTTCCTGCCTTGTTATCTTCTTCCCTACCATAGGCCAAAGAAGCATATTTATTAACCAATGGTAATAAAACATATTCACAGCATGCAGAGGGGAATCCCATATCAATGTAATGAGGCAAGAAAGTCAAGGTGTTAGAAATGAGCTGATCACAATAAACTTTAGCTGTTTCTTGGTGTTTCTGTCTCTTGGTTAGGGATCAAGTTCAATTTAAAGTGATCTGGACAGAGCAAAGAGGTTGCAGCTGCATCTTAATGGTCAGGTGTTCTAATATAAAGCAGATTGTTTCTTTGTTATTACCAATCCTAACAGTTCAGTTAGGGTCTTCTCACTGAATCAGAAACTAATGTACCAAGGACTTCAATCCTCATAAAAACTTTAAGTCTTTGTTATTATATATTTTGTATTGTGGAGTTCTCAAGAAGGTACTGAGAAAATGTTACTAAAAGGGAGATTCAGGTCACCATGACTTGTAGGGGAAAGAAATCAATTATCTGCATCAATATGCTACCCACTTCACAAATATTCACAAAGACCCACACCTCAGACCCTAATGGTGTATACTTCTCTTTGCTTAGATAAATAAACTTCGGTTTGTCCTATCTGTGGCTCTCTCCTGATTCCTTCCTTCAAGAATATAAGAACCAAGACGAAAGCTGCATTTAATAGTGGTGGCATTATTAAAGAGGCTAAAATGCAGTCATCTCCAGAAAGCTGTGAGTTTGGTTTTTCTGTCCTCAACCATCCTGATTCTACTTCCTGTTATCCTGTTATCCCATCTGGAGGAAATGACTTGCCGTCATTAGCACATGGGAGGATTAATCTGAACATCGTGCCACACCTCGGCACGAAATCATGAGCAAAAGGAAACATTTTTGACTTCCTATTACTTGTAAACAGCTCAAATGAAAGGCAAATACAGAAACAGGAAGTGCCCAAATGCTACTCATTTCCTTTTATCTGATAAACATCGGAGGCACATAGGAGAACTTTCGTAAGTTTCCATTGTAACTTTTTTAAATCAATTATTACTAACATGATTAATGTGATTGGTTAATATGTATGACCCTTAATTTTTAATATTGATTAATAAAGGATTAAAGTTGTTTTCTCAATCTAACCAATTTTGTTTGATAATACCTACAAATATTAAGTCATATTTAGAGAACGAAAATCTGCCTTTTCATAAATACTACTAAAGTTTGTAGAAATATTTACAAATAGTAATATTCAGTTTGATGTTTTATGTTTAGAAAAAAGTTCTAAAACTATACAATGTAAAGTACAATGTACCAAAGAACATACTGCTTTAGAAACCTATGTTTTTTGTAACTGACTCAACCCCTTTATGCTGATGTCTTTGTTTCTTTGTTGTGTCCCACTAGTTTTTTAGATTTAGCAGCTTTCCTAATTTCTGGGACCACAGGTTATTCACGTTCATTACATACATTTTTTTGGTCCCAATATATAATCTACTATTCTTCCAAAGCATCTCCTTGCTTTTTGTTAATTTACTTTATTTTTGGTAGCTTTATAAATGTATATAATGTATTTAGATTCTATCCACCAGTCCCGTCTTTTCCCCCGTCCAACTAAAAGAAAGTTTTCTTTTCACTCAGCTTGGTTCTCATTAGTGACAGCAAGCCACTTGTCCCTGAAAAACACCACCTGAATTATCCACAGCCACAGGTATCACTCAGCTGATTGACAGTTCAGCAGCTGTGGGGCTTTGGAGTATTATAAAGACTGAATTTCAAAAAGGGCAGTGAGGTAGGGGGTTCTTCCTTTATTAGTTTTGGAATAATTTTATACCATTACTGATCTCTCCCTCTCTGTGTGTGTGTGTGTGTGTGCTAAAGATAAAATATGCTAAAACAGTAGTATTCAAAGACTTCTTAGGTTTATTTTCTGATTTCTGAATTATAGATCAGACTTTCCCACAGAAGACCTTGTTATCACTTTGGTATATTAGGAAAAATAATTTACCTAATGAAAAAATATTAATGAGAAACAAAATTTTACTACAAAGGGTACTAATTCTAAATAAAATCACCCCTGAAAATGTATCATATGACAAAAATCAAAGAAATCATTTAACTTCACCCTATCATGAGGTAGATGCAGACAGGCTTTAGGTACAGAATTCTACATGTTGATCTTTAACAATACCTAACATATGTATGGCAGCATCAGGAGACCTGAGTTACCGAAGCTGATTTAGCCGAGGCAAGCAGTCAATTATGAGAAAAGAGGATTAATTTGGAAATGCCTGTGAGATGCTAAAAAGTTAAATACTGTTTGCTGTGTTTCAATTTGCAAAGCATTTTAATTTAGTATTCACTATAAGGGCAATTAAGACGTGCCAAGTTTAAATTCTCCGTGCCAGAGGAAGTGGTAATTAAGTATTTTAAAACTTATGCATGTGTGAGAAATGAACCACTAACAAAACTGTTATTGTGGCCACCAGAACTATAAACTACTAAAACGGACTGAAATAGCAAATGCTGATATCTGAGAGACGAAGTTTAATGTTTATTTAAATTTATATATTTCCTTCAGATATAGTAAAGGAATAATTCCAAGATTTTACCACACAAGCTTTGCTTTTAGTGAATTTTGGACAACTGTCATAAGCAGTTCAGCACCCTTCTGAGACTAACCACAAGAATACATTGCACATCTACGCCTCCTCATTTGGAGACCAGGGGACTTCAGGTATGGTGTCTAATATGCATTGGTAAAACAGACATGACTGTGACAGTCTTATATGCCCTATTATATCTTTGTTTCTTACAGTAGAGTCTCAAATTAGATCTGGAGTCGAGCCAAAATAATCTCTGCATACTTAAAGAAGTTAGATATGCTGACCTAAAGACCACTCAGATAACCGGTAAATAGAGTCCATAATATATGAAATGAGGCCTCAACGAGTGAATGACAGCTTATTGTGGGCTGAGTCATGTCCCCTAATCCTATCAGTCTTCACTGGGCATGTTGAAGATGTACCCATGGTACTCCATGGAACGTGACTAATGAGAGAGAGTATTTGCCAGCATGATCCAGATAAAACAAGGTCACTAGGATTGACCCAGATCCAGCATAGCTGATGTGTGTATAAGAGAACGTTTCAGATCCTGCTTGTGCCGAAGGAAGCAGATATGAAGACCCAGAGAAGGCCAGCATCTGTAAGTCAATCAAAAAGTGCCTGGCATTGATTCTCCTTTTATCCAAACCTGCTGACCCAATGCTTAGCTATTATTTCAGCTTACTGTTAATGGAACGAAGCAAACAAGATTAGTCTCTTTGATTTCCTTCTATCTTGTTATTACAGAGACAGAAATCAATGATCTGTCCTCACTGAAGTTTTTATTCAAGTGGGTTGTTCCATGGTGTCACAGCTTGAGAGTCCAGAACAAAACACCATAAACTGGGTGGTTTTGATGGTAAAACCTTATGTTCTCATAGCCCTGGGGGTTGACAGTACAAGATAAGGATCCTGCCAGACACTTCGATTGGCTTCACATGGCAGGGAGACAGTTTTGATATTCCTTCCTTGTCTTTTAAGTGCTCAGGTCCCTTCACAAAATCCCCACTGTTATATTCTAAAACGAAACCCATTCTTTACTAAAGGCCCATATTTAATTATCATTGATTTGAAGACTGGGAGTGTAGCACACACAGGTCAGTCAACAGGATGTGACGTGGCTGAAGGTGATGATGTAGTAGGTCCATTTCTCTAATGCCAGGAAGTAGCTGCTCAGTAACATCAGTGACTGTCAGGTTTCCATTGCTTTCTTCTTTTCTGATTTTCTCAGTTATTCCAGAAATCCTGTAGGGAACAAAAATACTATTTATTGAGAACTATTATATCTGAAGAACAGTGAGTGAAGATGATGAGAGTTTGTGTGATGATCATGAAATCTGTTTTGTTGCATTTTCCAGACTTCCATAACCAACTTTTCCCTACCTTGTCCACTCCCTGAGACATGGAGAAAGTCTTGATAAACATCAGATTTGGGGATACTACCCTGATTAAACATGTTCTAGAGTTGTTTGGGTTTCAAGATTTTCTTTTGATGTCTATTGTACCAGAAAGAGATGAATAAACCACATTTGGAATTTTTAAGCTATCCCTCAAAATATTTTTCAAATTTTTAAAAACCAAAATACATTCTCATAAACACTTTTCCCATTAAGGCAGTGTGTGTTGTAAGGGAAACTTTCCCCCATATGGTTCTGATTCATTTATACTTAACTCATCAAAAAGTTGTTTAGGAAAAAACATTTGATTGCCTAGGAAATTGTTTTGATCTAAAAAATAAAAGAAGAATTCATTAACTAAGATAAACAAAATCAAAAATGGACACTCAGTGTTTGAATTCTGTTGTTCTAATTTCTAGTGTTCAACACTCAAGCATTCTAATTGCCATTTCTAAGGCAATTATTACATGATTTATAAATTCTTATTGTTCTCTACATAAATAAGACTGCAAAAATTTCCCCCACATATATCTGGTATAGTATCTCCATAATTGAAGGAGAACCCAAAGAAAAACATATAGGCATCTTCCTGAATATTAACCTTCATCAGGCGATGAAAAGAGACATTGGAGCACCGGACAGAAATCTCAAGGTCCAAATCAGGAGCAGAAGGAGAAAGAGCACGAACAAGGAACTCAGGACCGCGAGGGGTGCACCCACACACTGAGACAATGGGGATGTTCTATTGGGAACTCACCAAGGCCAGCTGGACTGGGTCAGAAAAAGCATGGAATAAAACCAGACTCACTGAACATAGCGGACAATGAGGGCTGATGAGAAACCAAGGACAAGGGCAATGGGTTTTTGATCCTACTGCACGTACTGGCTTTGTGGGAGCCTAGGCAGTTTGGATGCTCACCTTACTAGACCTGGATGGAGGTGGGTGGTCCTTGGACTTCCCACAGGGCAGGGAACCCTGATTGCTCTTTGGGCTGAGGAGGGAGGGGGACTTGATTGGGGGATGGGGAGGGAAATGGGAGGCGGTGGCGGGGAAGAGACAGAAATCTTTAATAAATAAATAAATTAATTAAAAAAGAAAAAAAATAAGCCCTTAAAAAAAAAACAAAAAAATAAAATAAAATAGAACTGAATGAAAGCAGAAGATAAGGGAAACTGTTTGCACCTGGTAACATAAACACATTGCAAAAGGATGTTGCAAAGAATACCATCAAAAATATTGATGGCACTCTGCTTTATAGAGACTTGGAAGATGGCTAAATTAATCCAAACTTACACTTTAGAGTTGACACTGGGCTCGGGTTTTCTGTAAGCAAAAGGACTGGGCCCTTAAGAAATTCCCTTAACTTCTATAAACAACTTTAGGTATGTAAAAACAGGTGAAAATTTTCTCTTTGACAATAACTTGAAAAGCTAATCAAAATTGTAATACATAAAATATAATATATATAAGTTCTTATAATTTTAACACATCTTAGGAATTTGATGCATTTTGCTCAGAGAGTACAGATTTCACCTTTATTGCATTATGAATATCAGAGAAGCATAATAGTATCCCTGTAGTATTTCATGGAGCCATCAAGTAGAATGAGTCATTTTATATATATTAACATTTAATCCTAATTAAGCTTATGTAAACAAAAATTTAAACGCTCAGGGTTATTTGAATCAAATGATATTTTAATTATTTATAACTGGAACCCATTTAGTATATTCAAATGATGAACAAAGAACAGGCATTTATGAAATTGCTATTAAAACAGCATTTTAAAGTTATTTATATAATATATATATATTATATATATATATGATATCCTCCTTTTCTGCCCTTAAACAAAATTCATTTATCTTGCAACCCTAGAATTCTTTCTCTTTTCTGATTGTTGTTGCATATATACATATATAATTATACATAAATACTCACATATATGTCACAGCCACACGATGCGGTGACATCTGTGGGGGTCCAGCCTCACAGGGTTCAAATGTTTCAGGGTAGGAGTGTGTGGATAAGAAATGTCAGCAGAATAAACAGAGATACTAAAGAAATACAGAGACATAGGATAGTGCCAGGAGGGCAACCCAGTGAATACTTAATTCACCCATGTTTATTTTCTGTGATCTTTAAATACACCAATCCAAAAAAGAAGAAGACAAAAGACATTTTATCATGATATAAGGAACAAACAAAGTGATTACCATCTTCATACTCAAAAAGTCAAGGAACCACACCTTAGGTCAAGCTTTTCTTTTTAGTAGCCACACCTTAAGTTAAATTTCCTTTCAATAACCTTGAAGAAACAAGAATAGGTTTAAACTCTCTGACTCTTATTAAAGGTGGAATGGATTCACTTCTGTGGGCCCCCACACTTATATATTGTAGATATACCTAACTATACAGATATAACCTGCTCTGTCTCTTAGCTGTTACTGGTATGTATATGACATAATTTTTGTATACACAGGTTATCAAGCATTACATTTCTCCAGACTATTTTTACCAAGAAAACAAGGATATCTAGAGATATTATAATGAAGAATATCTAGAACTATTTATTAATAAATGAAAAGTGTCTTTTCAACTCAACATAGATCAGCAATTTTCAGTAAAATACAACTAGAAATAAACTTTGGCTTCCAGCAGACTTCTATGTAAAACAAAGTAAAATAATCATGGTACCTATAAACTATTTAGTAATTTTATATACTTTTTTTCAACTTTCACAATTTTCTTTTAGAAATATTTTCCTGTTCTTTTACATTGAAAAATCAAGAATCTGCGGGATAGTGTAAGTTTCAAAATTAGTAAGACTATGTCTTCCCTGATCAAGTCAGGCTTGTTCTGACTAAATACTTTTCACTTTCATGTTCTGTTTCTTTTTTCAAATCTCTTAAGATGAGTGTGAGATGATTTACCTCTCAAAGGAGCAATTGCAAATTAATAAAAATATGCCCATAGCTAATATTTAGCAACACAAATATCTTTTAAATCAATGGTTTAATTCTAGATTTACCTTATATTTAATATGAATAATCAGCAAATAAAATCACAGTTAAGATTCAGCATTTCTTCTTTTTTTACACATACTGAGAACAAGGAATGGCTTCATGTTTTAAGTAACTGAAAGAGATCACAATGTTTCATGGCGTGAAAATTAATTTAAAAATTAAATCTTAGACAGCCATTGATGAGACCTTAAGGGTAAGCTTCTTTGATATTTCTAGGAGATGAAATCTCACAGTAAACCCTTGTTTTTCCAGTTCTAACAGACTTTATGTTCCCCTCTTCCTCTGTGATCCCTGAAACATAGATTCAGGGATTGTATTATAGGTAAATCGCTTGTGGTTGGCACCCATGGGCACCTGTCTTCTACACTTTGGTAATCTGTGGTTATTTTGTGTCTCCTTCTGTTTGCAAGGAGATATTTCTTTGATGAGGGGTGAGAGTTATCTGTGGAAGTAAAGAGAAATGTTTAAAACTTTCATCTGGACAAGGATGATACCTAGAATTACACATGGATGAACGGGCGAAAACTCAAGGGGCCCCAACCCTAAACTAAGTTCCACAGGCAACTAAGGAATTGTGACAGAGAGAAAATAGACTTTTCCAGGGAAGAGTCCCCAAATTTATTAACTGTTCAATATCAAATGGTCAACCTTGCAATCATATCTATACGAGTTATATTATTCTGACTGACTACGTTGTGTTTATATATTTAGGAGTACGTTTATGTGTAACTATATGCAAAGAGAGTCCATTAATTTGAGAGACCAAGGGTGTTACGTGGTGTGGGTTGGAGGGAGGAATGGTAAGGAGAGGGGGATAAGATGATTATATTTTTGTTGCAAAAAATAAACATGTCTAAATGAAACTATGATATCTATAACCGATTATTTTCTAGAATACAGTCATACTTCTCTTCTCACTGACCATGGTTTCTACCCTGTAAAGACAAGTAATTGTATAGGGTTTCATGCAACACCAGGCATGCAATATTTGTAATGATCTCATGACCATTTGATATAATAATACATACATAGAATTATAGTTAAGACCATAATTTTCATTATCTCAATTGAGGCTTTTATTATTTTGTTTGACAAGATGACATTTCAAAGAATGAAATAAATACAGTAAATGATAATGAACCCTACTAATATTTCTTGCATATTATTTATATATATTTCTAAACACGTGTGGTATAGAGCTACTTAAGCTTTTCCTGTTGTATATGAGTTAATCTTTAAAAGCCATTATATTCCAATCTACTCCAGGTTCCTCTTTTTTAACTTTTTAGTTTTGAGACAGAGTATCACTGAATTCTCTATACTGGCCTTGAACTTATTGTAGTCCAGGCAGGTCTTAAGTTTGTGATCTTCCTTCCTCAGCTTTCTACATATCTTATTTGAGCTTTCATGTGTGAACTCTACTAGACCAAGATTGGTGTTACATTGTCAAAAATCTCAGGTAACATAAGAAGCTAGGGGATCATTCTCTCATGTCCTCAAGAGGGAATGTGGCCACATGTCTCCTCATTGTTAAACTTTTAGATTCTAAAGTGATGAGACATTAAATTCCAAATGTTTCTAAGTAAATACTTCCATTAAGAAATATGCCTTACACCCAAAGAAAGAAGTTGTCTGCAATTCATAAGATTTTAAAGTTATGACATAGGTTAGGTTTAGGGAAATCAACAAGAAAGCAAATGCATCCAGTTAAGGGAAGAATAAATAAAACTCTATCTGTAAGAAAATTTTACAGTTAAAAATAAACATTACAGTTTGCACTTTTTTTTGTAATATGTGAGCTCTGGCAGTAGGTCATCTTACAAAAAATGAAAATAATTTATTTTAATGGGAAAGTCTTTCTTCCTTCTTGTCAAGCTGTGTAGACACCAGGCTCCACAGCCCCTTTTGATTACCGTGATATACTGCCATCCCAATAATGGATACCGTATAGTATTGAACGTGAAGCTGTCAACTGCCATCCTCCATATACTTTACTTGACAACCACATACATTTAGAATCAAATGTATGAACTGATACAAGATCTGCTGTTACACTTTTTTGAAGTATGGGATAAGGTAATGGTATTTAAATGGTGTGAGGCTGTATCCTCTGTGTTTTCTTGGGGCCTTCTGCATGTCTAGCACGTTAACTAGAGAGGAAGTGTGTGCATCCCATTACTTTACTATTACCCTAATTCCAACATTCTGTGGAGGCTTCTGCTCCACAAGAGATTATTGACATTGTATGCTCCTCTTATATATGGTTCATTAGTATTTAAATCAACTAATCCGCAACATACAGGGCTGTCCTTGTATTACTTGTTTTAAAGAGTTAACCCCAGTCGGAGAAGTACTATTGTATAATAAAACTGTACATGGGAAATCTAGGAATATAGAGCAATATTAAAATACCAGATTCATGGGATTTAGTTGTTGGCACCTAAAGGTAGATTCTGTAACATTCCAGTCTTGCCTTTACAGAAATCACGGCATGGAATAGGTGGGTCTCAGTTTTCAATAATTGTGAATGTAATACAGATTCTTTTATTACACAATGACTGAAAGGAAATTTGAATGTTAGAAGAAACAAACCTTCTTCATGTGTTAATACCGTGTATGCAGTCTGTCTTCCACTAGAAAATCTTACAAGATATCCTCTACAGGTCAAGACCAGCCACGAACAACTGGGTTGAGTCCTGTTGTTCAGCTGCTTGGACTCTCTGGTTGCTAGAATTAAAAAACAAATAAACCTACAGCATAAATTTCAGGTATTTTGCTATACCAACACAAAATAGATAAAGATGCTAAGTTTCCTCTTTTGGTCTTAGAGCACCCTAGTTTCTCAGTGAAGCTTAAAGGATTCTCGGGACACTTAAAATAATTATTGGTTGTTTATGTTAGCCTGGGACTCATAGCATATTTCACTTACTCTCTATTTGTTTTCAGGTTTTTGTTTGTTTGTTTGTTTGTTTTGATTTTCAAGACAGGGTTTCTCTGAGTAGCTTTGGAGCCTGTCCTAGCACTCGCTCTGTAGATCAGGCTGGTTTTGAACTCATAGAGATCTGCCTGTTTCTGCCTTCCCAAGTGCTGGGATTAAAGGCCTGCGCCACCAATGCCCGGTTTATTTTCAGGATTTTGAAAGAGAAGTCCTTTATCCTGGAGAGGAGAGGCTTAGCCTTGTGTGTTCTCACGACTTCTTTTCAGTTTGGCTTGTGAGATGGTAAATGTGATTTCTGCAGATGTAGATCGATGCTTGACATCTACCTTGCTTTGCATTCCCAATGATGAAAGATCACAATGCAATTTATATTCTGTTTTCTTCTGATATTCTAATTTTTCATGTATAATACTTTTTCATCTTTCCTACCATTCCCTGGTGCATAGTTCTTTTTCACGATTCATACTTTTTGTTTGTTTTTCTTTGAACTTTCTTCATTTCTCTTGTATTTGATGTTTGATAATGGTTTTATTTCTTTCTTGAAGTTCCACATTTCAGCCATGGCACCTGTGTGTTCTCACACATCAGCACTTTTTCTACTTAAAGAGCTCTTAAAATAAAAATCAAACTTATTTAAAACTTCCAGTCTGATAATCTTACATCTGTGTTACATATTAACCAGATTCAGTCACTGGATTTGCTACTTCGGACTGTCATCCGTTTTCTTCCCCAAGTCTTATAACTTGTTTTGTAAAGCCCTACAGGATTACTAAAGAATGAAGACTAAGATTTACATTGTGAATGTAGGTGCTTTGTTCTCCGAATGCTTCTGGTGTCATTCCTTCTGTCTAATCCCTTGCTTTTGGTCTGCCCAAAGTTTTCCTCCTAGAGAGCAGCTGTGCCCTAAAACTCACACAACCACACTATCTCTTATGTTGGTCCACTCCTGCCATTCTGGTAATGTAGGAGAAGGAACTTGTTTCATAACTGTGCTGATAAAATCTCAGCTTTCCACAAAGCCTGTCTCTACACTGTGATATTCACAAGTGTTTCCTAGAGTCTGCAGATTCTTTCTAATGTGAGACTATAGTTTGAGAATTGCTCTTCCCATGAGAAGGGAAAATCTCCATGGAGTCCCGAGCACTCAATGTTGTTTATAGCAAATGTTCAGAACATATTATACAAAGACTGCTCCTTGTCTTCTCTTGACAAATTTGAGACAACTTCTCCTCTTTACTGGAGGCAAAAATTACCGAGTGTATCCCCATCTCAGATCCTAACACCAGACAGTCTCACTATTAAATCCATCCCTCACTTACTTCTGGGAATTTATTAAAATTGTAAGTTAAATATTCCAATAGGTTGGTGGTGATGGCCTCACCTACAACTAGATATCCTTGTGGGCTCTATATATACACATCATTTTATTGAGGAATGGCAGTAACTTTGCAGTTACTTCTCTGATGTGTCCAAGAAAAACCATCTAACCTAACTTTCTTCCTGAGAGTGTGGGCATATCTCCTTTCAAGCATTTCATATTTTGGTGTTGCAACCAGATTTGTTTCATGTGTCTTGACAGTTAAATTAATCAGGCTCTCCACAACAGACCTAACTCATCAAGTTTGCTCAAGAAAATTTGAATGCTGTTCTTCAAACTGGAGGCACTTTCAAGAACATGAACATAAGAAAGGCAGGAATTTTCCTAGCTGCTTCTAATTCAATTTCAAATGAGGAGAACGTCTCACATCATCCTTCAAAAATGTTTAAAATTCTAATATATGTCTATATAATCTGCGAGGATTTTTATAGACACAAGTGAAAAATACAACAAACACTAATAGGTTCAAAACAATTTCTACATGTTAAGTACCAACATGGACTATATTACTTTCCTCTCATGACTTGGCCAAGTTATTTATTGTACAAGACTTATCTCATTAGAATAAAATAATGAAATAAAATAATTATTTAAAAAATACATGTTTCTTGCTTGATATCATTTAGGCTGTAATTTATACCTGATATTTGTTCTTATCATATATAACTTTGTGTTAGGCTTGGAACTTCCTTATTTAAACAAAAGGGGGAGGTGCTGTAGTAATTCCTACCACCAGTAACCTTTAAGTTACCCACCCACTTGGAAGTGGTTTCTTATACTATATATGCCGATGTAAAACATACATCCGGCCTCTCTTCCGGCCGTGGTGATTTGGTTGCTGTTCCCCATCCCAACAGAGGGTTGTGATCTATGAGTCCCCCTAATTAAATAACCCTCTATTATACTCAATTCTGAGCTAGTGTGGGATTTCTTTAAACCACCCAAAACTCCATTCAACAGAAACTGACATACTTTTGTCATCAAAAGGACAACAAGAAAGCCTTTCTTTTGGTTTCCTCCCATCATACTGCCTAATATTTCAGAAGACCATTTATAGAGACTGGGTCCTCCCTGATATTCCCTGTGTTTGAATCCTAAGCCCATCCCTTACTAGCACTAGTTTCTTTTTCTGGAATGAAAATAAACCTTAAATAAAAGCCACCCTTCAAGATTCCTGCATATTCATTTTTGACTTACCAAATGATGTTGAAGTTTTTGAGAATCCATGATGATCTGAGCTATGACCAAAATTACTTCTACAAGGTTCCCTTGATTCGGTTGCTGTCTTTGGGCAAAATCCTTTTAGTACTAGATGTAAATCTGAATGTATATAATTTTGTTTGTATCTCTAACCAGAAGTTTGTATTCACTTTTATGTTCTTCATTTTTCACCTTGGAAATACTGAAAGATTTATTTGTATTCACTTCTTTGAAGGAATAATATTTATTATTTGAGTCATACCTAACCTTGCACACTGTATGTGTTTCTTCAGGTTCATATTTGCACATTTTGCTACCGGAGTTCTTAAAACTCCAATTTAGAGTATTAATAGCTGAATGGATATGATTTAAAATATTCTTATATATTGTTAACTCAATTATCTCGGTGTTCTTATTTTAATTTTTAAAGCAAGTTATATAACTAGAAAGAAGTACCTGGAATTTATTGAATCTCATGACATAAAAGACTTTATCAATTGCCAGGCAGTTATAAAAATTGGTGGTATACACCTTTAATCCCAGAACCGGGGAAGCAGAGGAAGGTGGATCCCTGTGAGTTCAAGGCCATCCAGGTTTACAGAGTGAGTTCTAGGATAATCAGGACTATTTCATAGAGAAATCCTGTTTCAGAATAGAAAAAGAAGACTTTCCAAAATATATATTTTATGGTAAAATTTTTATGTTTTATTGGAAGTCAATATAAAAATCAAGCATAAAGATAACACACTGTACATGGTTAAAGGAATTCCTAAAATTTATTATGATTATAAACTAATGACTGCTTATCAGGAATCAAATATTATTTAGGGACTAGTAACACAAAAGATGAAGTCAAGGAATTGAAGTGATGTGCAAGTAGATAAGTATACCACATGCTATCTCAACAGTAATATTTTATTTCATGAATATTTAAACAAAATAAATTGGGTAAATTTGTAACATAGTTCTTTCTTTATTTAATATATATATAAATATTCTTCAGATTATTCATAAACTTTGACTAGGAAACAAACCCTCAATAGTAGAAGGATTTTAATTCTTCTTAATATGCATTTTCTTTTCTTATATATTTCCTATACCTTATTCTAGTCATGGTAAAGCAAGTCAAGATTAATTATGAAGAAAAATATAAGTGTTTATCTAAATTTATATGTAACTATCATTTTAATTGTTATAAGTATATTATAGCAAATTATTGATCAATTACCTGAATGTTCATTAAAATTAAACACTGTATTAGGTATGACTTTACAACACTATTTTTAATCTCTTTATATAGATTTTATGAATGTAATATAGTAAACATCCTAGGGAAATGAACTATGCTAACAAAATTTCTGTTTTAATATCCATAGTTTCGACCCAACATTCAGATTTACATTAAATTTAATTACTGTCCTTTAAGAAACTCGTGGAGTTAGCAATAGCATAGGAAAATATTGAAATATCAAGGAAAATCTTGAAATATGGAATATTTTTAATACTGTTTATTGGCAAGTGTCTATGACTTTGCTTATTGGTGTCCACGATCAGTGGTGCTGCCAGAGACCATGCTGATGTCTGTGATCCATGTTCCTACCACAGGCCATGTTGAAGTCCATGCTCCATGTAGTTGCCTGACTCACGTTGATGCCTGTGGTCTGTGCAGCAGTCAGAGACTATGTTGATGTCCATGATATATGCTTCTACCAAAAATCATGAAGAATTCTGTGATCCATTCTACTGTTAGCTGCTGTGGGCAAGGAAGTTTCTTTTGTAGTCGTATAGATGACTGCAGACTCATAACTAAGAATAAGAGAAATGGAAGGTTTCAGTGACAATCCCCCCCCCCCCGAACAAAAACACAGTCCAGAGAGGAAACTGTTAAAGAGAATGCTTTGGGGGATAGGGATTCAGAAGTTTAGCTCTTAACAATTGATGGCTTTTAAGTGTTGGAGAATATTATTTGAAGGTGTGCTACATTTGTTTATGCTCTGGAACATTTGCTAAATGATACAAACATTTGTTACTTTTGTTTATGTTGCATCTGTTTAGCTTTGTGAAGCTGTGATTCTTTACCTATCTGAAAAATATGATGGTCTAATAAGAAAGAGTTGAATAACGAGGCAGGAGGAAAAATAGGTAGGGCTGGCAGGCAGAGTATAAATAGAAGGAGAAAGCTGGAAGAAGAAAGAGCAACAAGAAAACAACGAGAGGAGGTGCCAGCCACCCACCTATACAGCAAACCACAGAGTAAGAGTGAAAATAAGATATATATATATAAGTAAGAAAAGGAAAAATCCCAGAGGAAAGAGGAAATTTAAGAAAATCTGGCAAGAAACAAGGCTAGATAAGACCAGGCATTTAAAACAAAGTATAAGTCTCTGTGTGATTTATTTGGGAGCTGGGTGGCAGCCCCAAAAATGTGAGAGTAAAAAGAGATAAAAAAAAATGACAGTAGATGAAGGTAAGGGGTCTCATCTTTTTTAAGGGCTGGGCACAGAGAGTTTGACCATGCTCTATTGAACATATGGGCAGCACAAACTGAGCTTGGTGTTTTTTTGAGGGGTGAGTGTGTGCAAGGATGGGAGGGTGGACCTTGGAAGAATAAGAAGTGAGAGTCAAGATGCAGTATATAAAATTGCCAAGAAATTAATAAAAATTATATGTTGGATAAAAATAATTTAAATGTGTATTTAAATTTAATATTTTGCTTATTTTGATTTATATACAATCTGTAAGAAATGAAATAAACTTCATTATTTTTAAAATATTCACATTCTTATGATTATAATTTAAGTAGGCTTGACATTAGGAAAGGAAAGTATGCAGATCACTGTTATCATATCTTTAAATCCCTGTTACTTTGCTAATAAAATGAAGGATTGACCCCTGTATAGAGGAAAGAAGCAATGAGCAGCCAGCTTCTTCCATGAGAGCTTAATGAATATCCAAGGAATGCTTAAAAATTAGGGTGTAAATAAAATGAATTATTTTGTATCTTAATAAACAAAATCTACAAGAACATCTATGTTTTGTGTTATCCAATTCAAATGTTATTTATCACACACTTTAAATATACTACAGCTCTTTACTGAATATATGCGGATAGTCTAGATGTGGAGGTCACAGGACAACTTGTCAGAGTTGGTTTCTACTTATACTGCATGACTTTTTGGGATCAAACTCAGGTCATTAGGCTTAGGGGCAAAGACTTTTATGCACTGGGCCATCTTACTGGCCCAAGATATCACATACCTATAAAACAGATAGTAGTTTGAGGTTTAAAAGAAATGATGAGAAACTATTACTGTATTTATTCATTTGCTTGCTGTACATATTCACTTGATTTGTTATAAATGACTTCCTGAAAGCCTCTTAAATCAATGAGAGGCTAATTAGAAGGCACCACCATGATGACTTACCTTATTACCAACAGAATACGGAGTAAATGAAGTAATAAGAAGCAAGACATGTTATTGCTAAGAATGATGTTACAAACTCATTAATTGTCATAGCAAGGTTCTCATATAAAAAAATTATAACTGTATAGCACAACAGAATTCACAAAACATGTACAAAAGTTTGATTTTTTGTGATAGCTATTCTTGGCTGTCAACTTGACTATATCTGGAAATATCTAAAATCTTTAAATGGAGGGCACACCTGTGATGGATATTTTTTGATAAATTGAAGTAAATAAATCCATTTCTAATTCAGATCTTGAGGCGGGAAAGCACACCTTTAATCTGGGCCATACCTACTTCTGGATTCCCACATAAAGGTATTGAAGAAGGAACCTTACACTCTTTGTCTGCTTGTCCTCACCTTGGTAGCAAGCTTATTCTTTCATTGGCATTAGAACCTTCTTCTTCAAAATTCCAGGTATATTGAAGACCAGCTGAGGTACCCAGCCTTGTGGACTGAGTAACGACTAGATTTTTGGACTTTTTAACCATCATTGTTGGATTAGCTGGACTACAGCTTGTAATTCATTCCATTAAATACAATATGTATATTATATATAAAGAAAGAGATATTCATTCTTTAAGTTCTGTTACTTTAGAGAACCCTGATTATTATCATTTTATTGATTTATACAGAAGTATTTATGAAAACAGACAAACAAACAAAAATGCCTGAAATTGCCTCAAGAAAAATCCTCAATATAACTGTCTGCTATGCTGGTTTATCATGTACCACAGAATCACTAAACTCACTGAATGTGTATGCCAGAAATGCAGCCCAGAAAATTCCATCATAATTAGCTTCTGTACATTTTGCATTCCACTTTAATAGCCATTAGTGAAGGTCAGAAATTGAAGACACTATATACTTTTCATTTTTAATTAAATAGCCACATTAAGCATTCTTAAATGTTCTTTCCAAATTTCAATCATTTAGTTATTTTTAATATTTCTACTGTGTCCAAAGACACAGTAATATATTCTTTAAAAGAAGAGCTTACAGAGGTAAAATATATACAAGTAAGGCAAACTGCAAATTAAACCAGAATTGAAAATGCCTACATCAACTCAGATTTCCTATTAATCCTATTTTTTGTATAACTATACTCCGTACATAACATGCACGCATGTACACACACACACACACACACACAAATGAGCACACACAGTGTCCACCTATACCAAATTGGTTTTACTTCTCAAATAGAGAGAAGCTGAGCACGTTAAAATGCATTTCTTCCCCCACATGAAGTCATGAAATTAAGCAAAGGTTTTTAATTATAGGAAAGTATTAAATCTCTCACATAACAACTTGATAGTCATTTCTCCAAAAATGTACCAATGACCTTCCAGCTTAATGAAAATTAATTGCTATTCTACCTTGACAATTGCATTGTGATCGATCAAGTTTAAAAAATTTGCAAGGGTCATTTGCTGCAATTCTGTTGCAATTCATTAAATCTGGAGCAGATGATAACCCTTAGATTATTCACATATTAGGGAATTCTTATGGAAGCTCTGAATGTCATTGTTTATACAAAAAGTGATACATCAAATTGCTGTTTTCTTAACTAGTGAAAGAGATTAGCACACATTTTTATAATATTCTCCGTTTCACCACAATATCTTCAAAGCTCAGACACTAACATTAACTTTCAAAATTATTACATTTTCATTTTTATTTTGTATGCATATTCATGTGCCTCTATGGGGGCATACATATAGATTTCAGTGGAAAATTTGCCAGAGCTGATTCTTGCTGTTTACCATATGAATTCTGGAATATAAAAATCAAGTTGTAAGGTTTCACAGCAAGTGCCTTAATCCACAGAGCCCACTCAACAGCACAAACGTTAACTGTGTAAATGCAATGATTAAAAATCAATGCAAATATATCATTTAAGATAGTTTCGAACACAATAAATGAATATGACAAATTTTATAGCAAAATTGGTTGGTATCTTTTCAAATGTGTTACTTATATCAAATAATAAGAAAAAAATTTGTGTAGAAGGAGCTATGGGTCACTTCCCACTGCCCAGCTCCCGGCTGCCAGCTAGCTTTACCCAAAATAATTACACAGAAATTGTATTCATTTAAACATTGCCTGGCCCATAAGTTCTAGCCTCTTATTGACTAACTCTTACATCTTGAATAACCCATTTCTAATAATCTGTACGCCACCACGAGGTCATGGCTTACTGGCATGAGTCTAGCCAGCATCTGTCTCAGGAAGGGGAATCATAGCACCTGCCTGACTCTGCTTTCTTTCTCTCAGCATTCTGTTCAGTCTACTCCACCTATCTGAATTCTGCCCTATCAAAAAACCAAGGCAGTTTCTTTATTAATCAATGAAAGTAACACATAGACAGAAGACACACCTACATCAAATTTGTGCACATTCAGAAGTAATAATTACAGAAAGAGTAACAATATTGCTAAACTATGCAAATAATATGTGCACTGTGCACTTGGTGGTCATAATCACACCAGTAGAGACAGTCTACAAAGATCCTCATTACCTGAAGCTCTGGGAGAAATGCAGATGTAAATGGCATCAGTATCTATAATTCTTCTGTTTAGCTCATGGCCCAGAAAAATATTTGTTCCACAGTCCAGACAAAGAGAGAAGCAGAAATGCATTTTCCAAGTCACAGTCTGTTTCACCTGCAATTATGTCAGCAACTTCTATACACTCCTAGGACTATAGCTAAGAAAAAATTTAATACACTAAATGAAATATGGAACTTCAGTCTGTGACTACAAGATTATTTAATATATTACATGAGTATTAAATCTATCTTTCAACTAAATTATCCCCATGAGTATTTTTATTGCCTTTACATTTAGGTAAACCTAACTTTACATTAAGCTGTGAGAAACTACTGGCTCAGTGGGTAAAGCTTTTATCCCACAAGCACAAATATCTAACTGTGAAAAATTCAGGAGTAGCAACACACACTCGCTATTTTTGCAAGTGGGAGGTGGAGAATGGTCCCCAGGACTCACTAGCTGGTTAATATAGCTAGATTAGTGAGCTCCAGATTGAGTGAGCAATCCTGTCTCAAAAATATGAGATCAAGAGAGCTGAAAGGAGACACCTTGACCTCCACCTGCGGCCTCCACATTTGTGAGTAACTTTACAGACATATACAAATATTCAAACATGTAGACTCAAGGACAGGCATACAGACCGGAAGATCATGATAAATGCTAATAAAATACTAAATAAGATGAGGGAAACTGCTAAGGTTGTAGTTTGCACACTGAACTATATTTCATTCACTTTGAGACTTCATCTTATGCCACATTATACCTGTAATTTATTTGGTTTCCCAACTGAAAGATTGTGCTACTGTTTTTTTAAATATGCTAGTTTACACACACGCAGATAGACACACACACGCACACACACACACAAAATTATCTTAGAGTAAGCAAATTCTTCTCTTAAAGTTGAAATCAAGGCCAACATTCTTTAAGGTGACCTTGTTTCTAAGGTCAATATGGAAATATTATCTTCCATCCAGTGACTGTTTAGTACAAGATAACCTGTTAATAATTTTCTATTTATTGTGTACATAATTTTTTTCAAACTAAAATAACAAATACTTAAATTTAACAACACAACTAATTTCATTATGTTTATTTTGTAGTCAAATGCTGCCTGCGTGAAATGACATTTGGTAACTAGCTTTCCAAGTAAGCTTAAATTAAATGCCCATGCACCTTATGAAATCATAGAGAATTTGTTTATATACAACCTTGTAAATAGGTTACACTCCATAAATTGATAAAGTTCTAAGTGACTATAAGATCGTATCACAGATTTACTGAAAAAAAAAGCCTAAATAGGTTTGAAAGTAAGACAGCTTTGGATTTCTATTTAGATGCAGAGATTATTGTATCAGATGAAATCCTATGATATCCAAGAATATTATATTATATCTTTCTAAAAGATAAGGTCATTTATTTGACAGTAAAAAAGTCTCTTTTGCATTTTAGACACAAAGCAATACCTTTATTCTTTTCAGCAATAGTTTTTCATCTCAGCAGCTCAAAATGCTTTATGAAAGGCACAGTAACACTATCCTTCATAAAGAAAAGGGGTGAAGATGGGACTTGTTTTGCTTTTGGGGGTGTTAACCAGGGTCTGAAACAGTGGTTACCGAATTGAGTAACCCAGACCTCAGAAGTGGTGCAAAGTTACATTCCCACACATTAAATGGGCACTGTGGCCACAGTTCATGCTCTCCAGATTATTTTTTATAAAGCCAAATACAATCATTCTTGAACAAAGGCTCCCTGCTTTACAAAAGTGGGCCTTTAAACACAGCAGAACTGTGATAAGGATGTTGAGGCAAACCCAAAGAGAAGAGGTATGTGGGAAAAGTATATGGGAGAAAAGAAATAGAAATCAGTATGACCAGTAACCTTCAATCAAAGTCATCCGTGGAAATGATTGTTTTGTTTCCTAGAACTGAACAACAGTAGGCTTCAACCTGGATATGATTTGTATCATGGGACATTTGAAACCTTTTAAATACAACTCATCTGCTATTGAATCCTGGTGTGTTTCTAAATTTTCTTAGAAAATCTTTTGTTAGAAATGTAGACAGGATTTTCCCACAAAAGGATTGTGGTTCATGACATTGAGTGGATTAAGTTTCAAATCAAGGCAACATAAGCCTCCTGTGCCCACAAAGGACCAAAAGTGTTGTACATATGGCCTCTTTCCTTTCTTTTGTCACTAGAAGAAATCCACAAACCCCTGGAGGATTCCTCTACTTTTATTTCAAGAAACAGTAGAAATCAAGGCCAGATTTTTATGAAAAAAAAAAGAAAAAAGAATTTCCAAGATGGTCATCAAGAGGAATATCTTACTACTTGTCATACTAGGGTGAATAATGTCTCAGGTCAAATTGACAACCATAACTTCCTGGGGTGATAGTTCTCATGAAAATTTGGGAAGGTTAGCATAATGAGAGTGCTTTTTAAATCTATGAATAAAAATGATATTATAATTTATATCCCTAACTCTTCCCAACTTTTCAAATCATGTGACTCAATAGTATTGGTGATGAATAACCTTTGTAGTCATATTTTTGCTACTGAGTTTGCTTCCTAAAACTTTTGACTCATTTGAAATGAAGTTCATCTACTATAAAATACTGGTGTTTTTCCTAAATTTCTTAGAAAATCTTTCATTGGGATCATCAGTACTAGTTATATCATCAATATTTAATGATAAAACACTAGAGATTCATCTCACAGTCAGTTGCAGTGATCATTAATATTATATAAGAATTCTTTAATAGTAGTAACTACCTCTTATTGAGTGCCTACAAATTCTCACAACTTAATTTTCTTCCTACCTTATCTTCACAACAGTGCTGAAAAGACAACCTCATTCAGTTGTAGAGAGGAGGCAAGTGATCAACTGCTTCCTGTATTACTTGGTTCTGCACCAGTAGATTCCTGTCAACTGTAGCTTCTGTTTAGAACTGCTACTTAAGGAATCGACAATATCATTCAATAAATAGGGTCTACCATGTAGTAGGCTGCCTGTGTGGAGAAGGCAAAGGTACATTAGGAAACTCTATAGAGCCACCAATAATTGACTTAAATTTCAATAAAAGGGCTTAAATTACAATATGATGTAGAAGCAGACTTGATTACAAGGCTGGAAAACATGTAAACAGTATAAAGGTTGTTAGGCTACTTTTGTAATTTAGAGGATCATGAAAGCAAAATTTTCAGTTTAATTGTGTGTGCGTATATGCATATGTTCACATTGTATATACAATCACTTTCAACACAGATGATATATCTCATCTCAGTTGTTGCAGAATTTTCCATTTAAGCTTCACATACATGAAATAAGAAATTTACCTCTAGAAAATGGTATTAAAAGAAAAACTGCAGTGACAGAATGCTCTCGTACCCTGTAAAGATTTGTCACTCTTATTGGCTAATGAAAATGTTGAATGGCCAGTAACCAGGCAGGAAGCATAGGCAGGTTGACCAGATTAAAAGAATTCTGGGACTAGGAAAGGCAGATAGTTAATTACTAGCCCGATGCAGAGGAAGCGAGATAAAAATGCCTCACTGAGAAAAAGTACCAAACTACATGGCTAAATATAGATAAGAATTATGAGTTAACTTAAATTGTAAGAGCTAGTTAGTAATAAGCCTAGGCTAATATGCCAAAGAATTTATAATTAACATAAATCTCTGTGTGTTTCTTTGGAACTAAACAGCTGTAGTATGAGGCAGAACAGAAACTGCTGTCTACAAATGGTGCCAAAATGTTTGGCAAGAATTTCCACATAAAGCCCAAGAAAGCTTTAAAAAAAGGATTCTATACAGACAAGAACAGATTCTTGGTAACCATCTTTTCTCTGGTATGTTTCTGTTTTCTGGCAATGAGCAGAGGCACAGCTATTTTAAGAGAGGCTTCCTGACTCAACATTAGCAGTGAAGACCACACAGCTCTTTTAAAAGGTTCTGCCACCAAATACTTAGATGGTGTTTATGCACAGCTGACATTAGATTCTTGGTGGTGGCATGGACCTAGAAACTACACAGAATTGTTGCAATAAATCTGGTTTCCTCCAGTATCTCTGCCATGAACCTAGATTCTCAAAAAGATAGGGGATGGGATGGAGTCAGTTACCAAAACCACAACTTCAATCCTAGCCATGTCACCTGGCAGATTAAAGACTTGTGTGATCAGAAAAAAAATGCAGATATACAGTGAAGACATAATCAGAAGGATAAAAGCCTATAAATGGTTTACAGTGTTTTAAAACTTACATAGTATTGAAAGAGAAAAGAAAAAGAATACAAAAATTCCTTTAAAAAAGAAATAGAGTAGTTGAGTGTGCTGGCACACATTTTAATTCCAGCACTTGGGAGGCAGAGACAGGCAGATCTCTTTGAGTCCAGGCCAGCCTGGAATACAGAGTGAATTACAGGATATCCAAAGATACACAAAGAAACCCTTTCTCAAAAAAACAAGAAATTAAAAATAAAAACAAAGGAAATAAAGTGAAAAACCTATAAAGATTGAAAATACACAAAGAGTGTGGATACCATGTGTTATTGTGTTCTCTTTGAATTGTTTCACTGCTGAGGAAGGAACAACAGCTGTTAAAAGATATTTGATTGAAAATACTGCTGGATTAAATATATATATATCTTTTAAAAATATCTTGACTTCAAAAGATATGATACTTTGGGAAAGAGGTTTCACTTTTGTTTCCACAGGAAATGAAAGGCTTTTGATTCATTCTAGGCTAAGAAAATAAGGTTTGACCAAGAAAGACCCCCCCCCCCGAAAAGTGGATATCCCAGATGGTCCAATGTTTTAGAGTACTTCTTTTGCAGTTTCCTCTGAGTTTTACATCCAAAACAGGTTCAACACTGCCTCCAGTCAAAACTTAATCCAAATTTTAAATTTTCTTTGGATTCCCATAAGATTATCAGCACCCCAATCAGCAGGAAGTATCTAAGAAAAGTATGCCAACATTTCCCAAAAAAGTAAATTATGGATATTTGTCTTTGTTTAGCTTGTTGGTTACAAGTTATTATGGATAATATTCAGGAAAAAAAGCTAAACAAAGGAGAATAGACTCAAGATTCTTGTTTTAAAAAAGAAGGGGGGGTGCCGTGGGATAATGTTCTTGTACACTGTAAAGATTTTTCACTCTTATTTGTTTAATAAAATGCTGATTAACCAGTAGCCAAAGGTAAGAAGTATAGGTGGATTAACCAGACAAAGAGAATTCTGGGAAAATGAAAGGCAGAAATTCAGTCACAGCCAGATGCAGAGGAAGCCAGATAAGAATGCCTCACTGAGACAAGGTATCAAGGGACATGGCTAAACATAGACAAGAATATGGGTTAGCTTAAGTTGTAAGAGCTAGTTAATAATAAGCCTAAGCTAATAGGCCAAACATTTTATAATTAATATAAGCCTCTATGCTTTTCTTTGAAACTGAATAGCTGTGGGATCAGGCGAGAGCCACTTTTGTCAACAGGAAACAGAATGTAAATCCCTATTTTATATATTTTCTCAGTTTGGGGGTAAAACTCAAGGACTTCCAGACAAGAGGTCTTCAGCAGAGTTATCGCCATGTCTTCTGCTTTTTAAGTATCTTACTTTCTATTTAGAGGCATTATTTCTGTACGTGGCATAGGCTGGGTGTCTACTTACTACTGAACCTAGGACAGCATTGAACTTGAGATTTTTCCACCTTCCTCTCTTGAACAACTGAGATTATAGACAGAACTACCACTCATTGCTTTGTATTTAGTCATAAAGAGAAGATTGTTAATCATAGAAATATAGAGTGGTATTGAAATAATAACTTCCACCTGGTGTAGTGGTATATTCCTTTAATTCCAATATATGGGAGCTGGAGTGTAGAATCTCTTCTCTCTGTTTGTTCAAAGTTGAGGCCAGCCTAGTTTGCATATGGAGTTCCAGCCAAGAGTACATCAAAAGATCCTGCCTCAAAAAATATAAATAAAATAACTTACGCCAAGAAGTATGTTGAACTTCAGACAAAAGTGAGACATAAAAGAAAATTCTATATACAGATAATTATTTTTAGTAATGTCACACACATACGGTAGTAGACACAAAGAAGCAAAAAAAATCACCTGCCAAATCATGATCATATTTCACAAAATCATGACTGGAAAGTGTAAGTTAAGTTGAAGAAAAAAATAATTTATTTGATGTGGGATTCCCCTCTGTGTGCTGTGAATACTATTGATTAACAAAGAAACTGTCTTGGTTCTGTGCAGGGAATATAGGTTAGTGGGGAAAACTAAACTAAATGCTGGGAGAAAGGAGGTGGATGGAGTCAGGGAGAAGCCATGTAGCCCTGCCAGAAACAGACACACTGAAACTTTAAACTTAACCCAGTAAGCCACTTCCATGTGGCAATATATACATAGATCAATGGAAATGGTTGAAATTAATATTTAAGAATTAGCCAATAAGATGCTAGAGCTAATAGGCCAAGCAGTGATTTAATTAATACAGTTTCTGTGTGATTATTTCAGGGTTGAGCAGCTGGGAACCAACAAGCAGCCCCCTTGCAACATTTATTCATACATGAAACATGGTGTTTAGAATCAACACTGTTGTGGTGGTTTAAGAACATTAGGTATGCATGTTTTCTATCTACTTGATAGTGATTCAGAAGTATCTAGCAGATACTCATGGAAAGTTTAGTGCACTGTAGTATTCTCTGTTACAGCAAAAATACTGACTGCCAAACGACTGACATTGTAATATTTTTGTAACCCTTTTCTATGACTTTTGAAATGAAAAACACTTGTCTTTTTCATGCTATGATTTCCCACATACACTGCACTATTGAACTTCAGTTAAGGAGTATTATCTTCACACAGTCTTCACCATTCTGCAGTAGGAGGCCACTTGTTTGTTCCTAGTTGTTCAGCCCTGAAATAATCCTACAGAAACCATATTATTTGCCATATAACTTGGCCAATAGCTTAAGCATATTTCTGACTAACACGTATCTTAAATTAACTCATCTCCATTAATCTGTGTATCATCATAAGGATGTGGTTTACCAGGTAAAGTTGTTCCAGTGTCTGTCTCTGGTGGGGTTACATGGCTTCTCATTGACTCTGCCTTCTTTCTCCCAGCATTCAGTTTAGTTTTCCCTACCTAGTTTTACTCTGCTCTATCAGTAGGCCAAGGCAGTTTCTTTATTCATTAACCAATAAAAGCAACACATAGACAGTAAGACTTCCCACATCACCATTCAGACCTTTGTTTCAGTGATGTGTCCAATATAAATAACACACACACACACACACACACATATATATATATATATATATTTATATATGTTGAAATTCAAGAGAGTCAATGCACAACACACACAACACTTGACATTTTCCCATCTGTGTTCTGAGACAATTAAACAAACAGATATAGACAGAGGGGGAATTAATGTCAGATTTTAGTGTCCAAATCTTTGGGTGTTGATGTCTTTCCTTCACATAAGAATTTAGCAGATGCATCTAAACCAGTACAGGAATAACTGGAAATGCATCTACATTAGTGTAGTGATAACTGGAGATACATCTACATCAGTGTAGAAAAAAACTAGAGTCATGTCTACAACAAAGTAGGGATAACTGGAGACACATCTGCACCAGTGTAGAAATAACTGGAGATGCATCTACATTAGTATAGGAATATCTGGAGAACCACAGGACGCAGTGCCCCCACTACCACCCAATTATCATGATTCCCAAGTGCACTAAGAGATAGACGCAAACCTAAACAACTGGGCTCTGAACTAGAACCCTAAAGTAGGCGGGCAGGGAGAATATGTGGGAGAGCATGCTCGGCACTACTTCCAGAGTCAACTATTGTTTATGTTACTTCAGCTCCTGGGAGGGAACACAGAAATGGGGATAGAATTCAGAAGGGTATTCCTAATGGATATTTTTCATAAGGAAGCATCAGTACTGGAAATTATCTCCTCCCACACAAGAAATGCACATATTATTTTAGCATACAAATGACAAGAGGTCATCAGTGTGAAAAATACTTTTACTCACTTGGAACACATTAGCAGGATATCTATATAGACTATTATACAGAGCCCTCAGTTATCCTACATGCTAGCTCTTTCAAGTCTGGAAAACTTCACAGAAAGTTTTAATGTATGTAATGAAAACATTACTTGCTTATAATACAAAATAGACCACTTTAAATGTCTATACTCTTAAAAATATAATGTCTATTATTATATGAATGTTTATACATAACATCAGAAATAAAGCAATACCTAGTCAGTGCTGCCTTGTGTCTACTATGCATAAGAATGTGATATATGCTATCATAGCCACAATGCTTAGGAGAGTCCAGATACTATCTCAAATATAAAACATATAGGATGTGATATTTAAATGCAAGTAGTTTACAGCCCATAGTGGCTCAGTATATTTCACACAGAAATTTAAAAATAATTGTAAATGTTGTGCACATATTCTGGAATTAAACATCTATATGACATTGCTAGAATCTGTGAACATTAGTCAAGCTATGAAATTATCAATATAATATATTCAGGAAGCTTTAGACAATGTCATAGAAAACAGTGTGGGTGGCAATGCAGATAGGTTCTGGGAGGGATTGTGAGAGGAAAACAATATGTCCAAAACATACTGTATAAAACTGTCAAAGAATTAATAAGTAAATAATTTCCACTAAATTTAACCAACTTTAATTATTCAATTCTTGTCTCATGCTTTACATTTCTAAAGCCCTAAATCCAAACTTTATTTTTTTTATTTTATATTAATCTAGAATGTATTTTCTTTTTAACACCCAAGCATGTGATGCCTATCAGTATCTGCCCTCCATTTATTTAACAAATATTTAAGAGTTCTATAAAAGTGAAAACAAAAGTATTTTGTTCCATTTTGCTTCCAAGATGGACTTCATTAAAGAATGATTCTTTGGAGTTTTGCCAAGCAACTGAGATATAGATAAAATAGTATAACAAGAACCTTCTGTTTTTTTCTTTAGTAACAAGCACCAATCAATAGGATTATGCTAAATTTCATGCTATAGCAGGTCATATTTTACCAAGGTTCCACAGCATTTACCATGAACAATAACCTACTATACAGAGTCCTTTGTTAACCGGCATGGAAACTCCTTTTGATCTGGAAACCTCTTTCCAGAAAACTTTTAAACTACATAGTTAAATAATTACGTACTTACAAAACACAATAGATTATTTATATTCTGAAAAGAAAAAGTTACTGTTGTAAGATAAATATTTCTTCATGACACTAGAAATAATAAATAGTATCTAATAAGTATTATCTTGTGGCCATTATGCATAAAAGTGTTGTGTGTTAACTCAGCTCTATGCATCAGAGCTTTACACTTTATCTCATTTACAAATGTCACCATATAGTAGTGAAAGATGCTATTGACTCTGTTTGGCACAGGATGAAATTCTATTTTAAAACAAACAAGGATACTTTCAAAAGCTCAAGACTAAGACATTGTTCAAAAACACGGTGAATACCGTTGAGCAAATCTGGTCATGAATAAGGTCCAGGGAACCTTAGACTACAATATCAAATTCCCAAAACCTAACTGTGTAACTGATGTCTGGGTGTTCATCTATATAAAGTTCATAATGTGCTGATAAAGCCAATATATGTGATATTTAATACAAATCATAGCAATATGCAACATACTCATACATCATGCATTATATTTGACTTCAGTTCATACACTCATATATAAATTATACACATATTTCTGCATAGAATTAGACAATATATCTTAATAAAAATTTTTAGATAAAGTAGCTTATACCATTTGTTCAGTCATTCATGTCAACTATGTCATTTTCACTGCCACAACATAAGTCCAATATTCAATGTATATATTACCAAAGTGTCATTGAAAAAACCCATATCATAAATTGTATTGCAAATATATTTAACATATATCATATGTCTGTGCACCCATACACTTTAGGAACCTGATTGATCAAATTATTAATAGAAGAAAACCTTACCATAGAGCTGAATGTGCAGTACCTGGACCATAGCATGAAGATTAAATTATATATGCCTTCAAAATATGAAGTCTACAAAGAAAAAGAAGGCACGTTTTGCACTTTAAATTCCCAATAGAAAGTCCAGCATACTGGAAATGCATCATTGGTTTCTTTCGGTTTATGGTAGAACTTTAGCTTTGGTGGTTGTAAAATTCAAGAGTCAGGCTTGCTAGGCCACAGGCTCTGGATCCCACCTCTGAAGTTTCTTATTGAATAGATCTAATTTGGTCAGAACGTTCGTGTCTCACTTGTCCTCAGATGATGTTATTGATGGTTACAGACAACCCTTTGAGAAACCCTCTTCAAAGTCAAATATTGGCTTCTCCAATTACCTTATCTGCCGCAGATTAGATCTGACTATCAAGAACTGAGTGAGGGCATACACATATGGCTAAAAGAATATTTTAACCTGCCTCAAATACAATTAAACCACCCAAGAGGTTTTCAAAACCATATTCTCACATCCTACCAAAGACCTGGATGGAGGTGGGTGGTCCTTGGACTTCCCACAGGGCAGGCAACCCTGACTGCTCTTTGGGCTGACGAGGGAGGGGGAGGGAAAGGGGAGGCGGTGGCGGGGAGGAGACAGAAATCTTTAATAAAAAAATAAATAAATAAAAAGCTGGTTAGATTAGAATCTCTGTATGTGGGATCCCAGGCTAAATCACACAAGCAATATCTGTGTTAGAGTACCTGGGAGACTAACTCAGCCATTTTCGTCTGTCCCCCAGCATGGGAAGACAGCAGCTTGTATACATTAGATCTCAAGAAGAAAGAACTTTGACTTGGAGCTCTCAGTCATTACCAGTTGTTTCTCTATAGCATGAAGAATTTTATAGTTACTTTTACCTCCATAAAATGCTTGGATAATTATGCACTTAGGCTGGAGATACACATTATTTTTTTTTTTTAAAAATAATTATCTCAATAATGATCTTTCTATTTCCTGTAATATAAATGATACTTTTCTACAGGTAAATTGTATAAATATTAAAGATTCAAAAATTACTGTTTAATAGTTATGTCAAACTTTTTACTGTATCCTTAAAATTAAAATTGAAAAACGAATAAATAATAAGAACACATAATAAATTTTGTTGATGTACAACTCTGAGCAAAATATGACAAGAATAATGAATAATTGTCATGCAATCATATACATGTGTACAAAAGCATAGATACAAATATATGACATAAATCCATTAACATATGCATAGCTTTATCCTTAAAAATGCACGATTATTATGGCTATTCTTATGGAATAGGAATTGCAAATTCAAAATTAATATATTTAAAACATTCTCACAGTGATATAAACACTATATTGATTCAGTAGAAGTTAATGTAGTAGCGAGTACTTCACTAATAATGTTGAGTGAACCATTCAATGTTATTTAGCTACTTTTATAAGACCTAATTTTTGTTAGTGCTGTTTTATGAAAGAGTTCACATTAAACAATTATGTGGCTTGTATGTGTATTCCATTCATTCATGCATTTTTAGGATCAAAGGGCTTGGAGTGGGTTTTTTCCTGGAAGACTTATCTTTACTGTTGCCTGGAAGCTTTAGGAGCTATTAGCAATCTATTCCAGAGACGAAAAAAGCCATCGAGAAGAACTATTTCAAGACTAATTGATTTTATTGCCTACATAGAGATTTTGGAGACTTGTTTGGGAAATGAAGCAGAAGGGAGCTGCTGAGAAATCACAGTAGGAACCCACAGAGAAATATTAATAAGGACTAGATCTATCAACTTAGTATGTTATACACTGTTCTGGAAAATATATTTCAATATATATACATTAAGTTTTAAATACTATATTATAGAATGTTATACTATTCAATATAGTTCATGTGCATGTGCAAATAAAAATACTGCTTTTGAAACATTTTCTAAACATGTAGATCTGTTGAGTAGATTGTCTTGTTAAGGGAATTTATAATCTTTTTAAAATGTGATCAGTTAACCAGTTTAATGTTAAGAAGCCACTTAATTAATTGCCTACCAAGACCGGGAGGCAGCCATTGTGGATTCCAATGGAAAGATTTTTTTGTGCCTGCCTTTTATTCCACAATTAAGAGTACTTGTCTCGCACAGAATTTGTTAGAGAAGCAATTAGTCACAGGGGCATTTGACCATGAACTAGTTACAAAAGAGGTATGGATGTGAGCAATGCATGTCTAGTCTCATACTCTTGCTAACCAAAGTATCTTATGCTTTTAATGTGGTTACTCACACAAACACCTACCATATGGTAAAATTGAGTGTATTTTAAGGTTTTAAGTGAGCCACTTTCCTTACCTGTTATTTTGAAATTTATCATATCTAATATGTTCCTAATGGAGACAGTAAGTCAGCTTTCAGTCATTCACTGTCTAATTTGGTGACTGGGCTACTTAATTATTTGCATTTAGTTGCATTGTCATCTGTTAGCTATTTGAATCAGGGCCTGCAGTTTTGAGGCTGTTGGTAATTGATGGTTGCCTGGGAAGGAGAGCTCATTTTCTTTAAGGGTGTGGCCTCTGGTATGTGGAAACCAATCCAGTTGATGGCCACATACCCAAGGGTATAGAGTTAGCATTAATTAAACTGGGTGGGCTCATGAGAAAAACGAGGACACAAAGTTGGGTGGGTACGGAATGCGGGAGTTGCTGAGTGAATGAGGTGAACATGATTAAAATCAAATGTATGAAATTCTCAAAGAAATAGAAAAATAAATCCTACACTGAACCTGCATGATCCTTAAATGTCTGCTGTCAAATTCTTGGTCTCTCTTCTACAACAAAACATTATCTGGACTCTTTCCAATACTACAACAGGGTATCCGAACTCAACAAAAGGGTTTTAAATTTATTTGGAAACAGACATTGATGGTTGTTATTTATTTGACAGTTAGGTATTTCTATTTTCATGTACTATATAAAAACGGTCTAATTCTCAGGTCTGTAAGACTTCATTCACCTAGTTTGAAATTTCCCATTAGAAACACAAGATGTTTTGTGAAGACAACTCTTTATGTCCAAAATTGCTTTAGTCTTCATAAAATTAGCAAAAAAAAAAAAAAAAAAAACAAAGCTCCTAGACTGAGGATTCTATGACTCTATTTCCAAGTGAACTATTTACATCCATTCTTTCTCAAATTGAAGGACTATTCCTTGAAAATACATTTAAGTAGCAAAATTTTGGGATTAGAGATGGTCCAGTGGTTAATGACACGTGTTGATCTGTAGAGGGTTTGAGTTCAGTTTCCATTCCCATGTCAGGAGCATCACAACCATCTAATAATAAGAAATGTACTAGAGAAAGTATGATCCATGAGCTAGGGTTTTTGAAGCCCCTCTTAAAATACATCTCTATTCTACTGGCTAAAGGAGACTTTTGGTTGATCTACATAGCCAAGGAATGGGGACATGGAGGAATAGAGAAGCCCCTTCAGTCCTCAATAAAGCATTTATAGTCACACAGTCTATGCCATGCACAGTGGTAAAACTCAGGAATTTGGTATCTACCAAAAGCGCACCATAATATTACTGGAAGATATTGCTTTGGCCTTTATTTTTTTATTTATTTATTATTTATACAATAGTCTATCTGTGTGTATGCTGAAGGCCAGAAGAGGGCACCAGACCTTATTGCAGATGGTTGTGAGCCACCATGTGGTTGCTGGGAATTGAACTCAGGACTTTTGGAAGAGCAGGCAATGCTCTTAACCACTGAGCCATCTCTCAGTGATGGCTCATGAAAATAGAAATACCTAACTGTCAAATAAATAACAACCATCAATGTCTGTTTCCAAATTTTATTTAAATTTCACGCTCACACTGCAGAAAATTCTTCCATAAGCTCTATCATAAAGATATAACTACCATCATCCCTTGCCCCTTGTCACCTGTGGCAGGTGAGAGAGTTGGTTCTGCCCCTCACCAGCTTCAATACTTGGGAGAGCAGGCCCTGCCTTGCCTGGGCTTCACAGTAGAGCTGACCCTATTGATGGGGGCACAGGTGAGCCAGTCTGAAGACCATGAGCATGGCAAAAGTGGCCCTTCCTCATCTGCCATGCAGTGGCATGGGTGAAGAAGAGATGCCTTCCCTGCCCCCACCAACCCTTTGCCACCAGTGAGAAGTAAAAGAGCTGGTCCTGCCCCTTAAAGGCTGTAGCACTTGTGAGAGTGGGCCCTGCACCTCACCTGAGCAACACAGTTGAGTTGGCTCTGGTGGTGTGGATGCAGGTGAGCCTCCCATGGGTATGAGAACAGGAGAACTGGTCACACCCCTTGCTGGAGGGCACACTGGGTGATCTAGCCAGGGCAGTGCTGGAGAGCTTGCTCTGGTGTCAAGGATGAAGTAGAGATGATGGGATGACCAACTTAGCTATTGACTAGGCCCCAAACCAAGGGCTATGAGATGGTCCACCCCAACATCCCCCCCACACATAGCGAACTACTGGAGCACTTGAATAGGTCAGTACTGCAGACCAAAAGCTGCAGAATCTCCATGATACACAGCAGCAGCAAGATATCCCAGAGGAGTCCCAGTGAAGGTTCAATATTGATAGAGCAGCAGAAGTCAGAGGACTGGAACCAGACCAATGACTCAGTGCAGTGAGCACTGGCTAAATAAAGATATATGGACTAAAGGGTAGAATTGTGACTCACTGTGTCGCACCAAAGCTTCCACGATAAGATTTCCTTTAAGTTTTGTTTTGCTTTGTTTGAGGGAGAAGGTTTGCAAGTGCAGAGAGTGGATACGAAGGGACAGAGATATTAATAGGATGGGGTGCATGAGGTGAAACCCACAAAGAACCAATAAAAAGTTAAAAAGAGTGTAATTATAAATATACCCATCAAAAGATAGTTTACATATATTAGACCACTCGTTAAAATATAAAATTTATAGTTCTTGTAAAAGATGAAACATTTGGGATTTAATTGGGTGAGATTGGTTTGAGTGAGTTAAAGAATCATTGTTTCTATAGAAATCTCCTGGTATTGACAACTAAGACTAAATTTGTGTCCACATTTATACTTTGTTGACAAGGAATATAAGACAACATTGACAATTAGTTACCAAATTAAAGATGAAAGATTTGATACTATGGGTCAGACAGTAACTTGGAGATCAAGTTGACCTAAGTTTAAAATAATTGGGTGCAAAACTTATCTTTTTGGTTTCATCCCTCTGATAGGTGCATGATCTTTTTCAGTTTTGCCCTCAAGAAACAAAACAAGTAGCCATGGAAATGCAGCCACTGTAAGGGAATGTGGTACAGTCGGGGTGTTGGGATATCTTGACTTATCAGGATGCTAGGATATACTTAGAGCCTCAATAGGATAGCTCTGTGTGTGTGGGGGGGATAGAACTGCAATAAGACAGGGGCGGGGTAAGCCACAATAGGAGAGCTCTGAAGGGGATAGAGCCGCAATAGGACAGCTCTGGCAGTGGGGTCTAGAGCATTAATAGGACAGCTCTAAAGGCTGGAGTTGCAATTTGACAGTTCAGCTCTAGAGGAAAGGTGTCCTGACTATTGGGAAGCGAGGATAACTGAAGCTGAGGTGCAGTGGGGGATGGTCTCACCGCAGGATATAGGGATCCTGCTCTTCTCCTAGAGAGCCACTACAGCTGAGTTCTACTCTGTTCCCTTACTCGAGCATTCTAACAGAGCTTCTACTCTGTTCCCTTACTCGAGCATTCTAACAGAGCTATCTGCTTCTTTTTGGTTTCTTCTGCTAACACTCTGCTAAGGGAAGCCCCTTGCAGAAACTTAGCAATCTCCTCCAACTCAGGCAAAAAGTTGTTACTTTTCCTCGCTAGCCTTGCTCAGCCCCCTTAAGGAGCATCCTACCAAGGTTCTTCTGCTCTGCTCCGCCTTGCTCAGGCTCCCTAGGGAGCATCTCAGCAAAGTTTTTTTAGCTCAATCCCCTAAGGGACATCCCAGCCATGTTCTTCTGCTCTATGCTGGTGAATGAAGGTTTTCATCCAAAACTCTTTTGAGAAAGAGATTTATTTGGGAAGGAAGAATCGAGGAGAGTGGCTGCCCCTGCCAGTTAAGGGCAGCTCTTAACTGAAGGGGTGGAAAGGCTTATATAGGGCTTCTTAGGGGTGGAGTTTTCCCAGGGAGAAGGGGGATTGGTTAGTTTTTCCCTGCTCAGGGACTGGTCAGGTGTGCTGGTCAGGGGCAGAGATGACTCTAACTTCATGGCCAAACTGTGTTTCTTTCACTGGTTCTTTTTGGCTTTTTACATATTTCTTTCACTGACTCTGATCTAAGGACAAAGTGTGTTTCTTTGACACTAGTTTCAGAGCCAGGGCACTTGTCTTTTGTTGCACGGAGTGCCCGCATATTTGTCCCAGCTGCCCGGCTAGCTTAGCCCCAAAATAACCACACAGAAACTGTATTAATTAAATCACTGCTTGGCCTGTTACCTCTAATTTCTTATTGACTAATTCTTACATCTTAATTTAACCCATTTCTATTAATCTATGTATCACCACGTAGCAGTGGTTTACTGGGTTAAATTCCCAACGTCTGTCTCCGGAGGATCTATAGAGTCTCTCTCTGACTCTGCTTTCTTCCTCCCAGAATTCAGTTCTGTCTACCTAAGTTCTGCCCTATCAGGCCAAGGCAGTTTTTTTTTAATTTATTAACCAATACAAGCAACACACAGAGGGGACTCCAACATCAGTCTTTAGTACTAGGTCAGGGATAAAGATGTTTCTCTCCCTGGCCCAGGTCTCAAATGCAGGGTCTGTTTCTTTCTCTGACTCTGGGTTCAGAGTCAGGGTGCTCATTGGTTGGTTAGTTTCCTGCTCCAGTTGTCCCTTTTACCCTACAGCCATATCTCTCTTCATTCATATTAAATACAAGGAGAATATTCAAATCTTCTACATATATCAGAGAAGGCAATGTTTCTTTTTAGGGAGTATGGTAAATAGAAGTTACATCTCTTGATTATGACATAAAACAAGTTTTATCAATCAGTCTCTTCAACAGTAGTTAGCAAAATCAGATTTCTGGTTTCATTTAAATTAGCTACTTTGACATTCAGAAAGCCTTAGAGAAATTATAGTTACTGTTCATATATACATTTAACAGTATGTTTGTGGGGATAGTTTCCAAGATAGAATGCATAAGTATATATTCCAGTGTCCAATTGAAGTTTCAGTAATATTTTAGTAGATATATGAATATTCTCTAATTTATTTTAATTCTTGTACTAGCAAATGGCAGTTAGATAGAATCTTGTTAGAAGGAATTTATACAATTATAGCCAGGTATGATGCTATATAGGATCTCAGCACTCTGATAATAAAGTCAGAAAAACCAAAAGTTCAAGGCCAGATTCAATTAAATACTAGGCCAACATGGGAAATACTAGATCCCATCTCAAAAAATTCATGGAAAGGGTACAAAAAAGAAAAAAAAAGAGAGGAGAAGAAGAGAAAGAAAAGAAATATATCATCATTCATCATCATGTATGCCCCAGAAATGCTTAAGCACACATGAGCAGCCCGTTTATGGCGGTTCTCCAGCTCTTCATATCCTGGGCAGTCCTAGGTGCTTGTGTTATTGTTGTACCCAAGGCTCTTCAGTCTTCCTTTATGATGTCTATCAGCATTTTTGGGGGCCTTCCACTTCACCTTATCTCGGGCTTTCATCCAAGCCGTGCTATCTTTAGGTGTCTGCCGTCATTCACTCTCATAACAGACTCAAAGTATCTCAAGTTCCATTGCCGTATCTGGTAGTTTACTTCCTTCTTAGATATAGCTGTTTCTTAATGTCATCATTGTACAGCCTATCTCTTCATGTGACACCTATAAGCCCCCTGAGACATGCCATCTCAAACACATTCAGCCATTGTTCTGAAGAGTGTTTCAAACTCTAGGTTTTGGAGTTGTATAGAAGGCAGCTTAAGACAAGGGCCTCATATATTTGCAACTTTGTTGGTGCTGTTTTGTCTCCTGCTGACCAAACCTTTCCTAGTGCCTGGAAAGGAGCTTTCACTACCTCTTTCAGCCCCTTGACACTTGACATATGAAATAGTTCCCTCCTTTGGACTGAGGTTTCCCCCCAGAAAAACAAAGTTGTTTGCTTGAGGTTCTGGTTCGTCATTACGATGTTAAAATTCTTGTGCACCTTTCCCACGTATTGTAGCACAGTCTTCTCGCTGTTTATTTTCATACCAAGGTAAGGAAGAGGGGAGAGGAAAGAAATATATGCAAAGCTAAATTTTCTAATTAATTAAAAATCAAACATATACTCTATAATTCACATAACTTTAAGTAGAATTTACTAGCATTGACTAATGGATACATATTTTAAAAATTATACTACCGATTTGTTAATTAAAATGAATTTCTAGTTTGAACCAACAACCTGAATTGTAAGAAGTATTATAAATGATTAGTTCAAGGAAAACTCTTAAAGTAGAGTAGAAGTATGCTATTTACCTATAAGAAAAGTCAAATGTATCATAAATCTGATTGAAACTCTAACACAACATAGGTAAAGGGACAATATCAAAGACTGAGCATGCACAACAGTTAAGACTAAAGATTGAATGCAGGAATTCGGGGCCTTTGCACACTTTAAATCCCCCATGAGGATATGCACCAACTGTATAGAAGTTCCCAGGTCTGTATTCTATAACTTCCATGTTCATGATAGTCTTTGAAAATATAATAACTATACTTAGACACATTAAAATTTATGGTATATTATAATACATGATAAGCAATGTAAAATATGACTACAAAAAGATAATATGTGCATGGCATGACCTAGGAAGATGTTATCCAGAAAGAGATTCCTCTATGCAGACCTATGTAGTGGTCTGAATCATATAGTTGGGCAAATCATACATTATGGACTCAATATTTGTTTACCCCTAAATTTATATATTGAAGACCTAACTCCAAACATGGTGGTATTTGGAGTTAGGTTTGGGAGTTCAATAGGCCTAGGTAAGGTCAGGAGACTAGATCCATATCCCATGGGACTGATCACTTTATAACTATAGTTAAAAAGTATTACTCACTCTCTTTTTACCATGTGAAACACAGCAAGAAAATAGGAAATTTAAAGGCAAGGATGAGATCTTGTAGGGATAGGCCCCGCCCATATTGGGCGGGGTTGCCTCGGGCGAATGTTTACTGATAAATTGGGAGTGCAGGAGCTGCAAGCTCTCTGCTTCTTCCTGTTTCCTGTGCTGTGCTGGAACCTTGGATTCGTGAGTTTGATTTTTCCATTAAAGTTGTATATAGTTATTACAATTTGTCTGGATTAATCCCTAACCGCCACACTTGGCGCCCAACGTGGGAAAGAATTGCCCCCGCCCCTGCGCGCCGGTAGGAGCTGGTTCTGGTGGCACAGACCGGTAGGATTTGCTGAAGGAGGGAGAGGCAGCGGCGGCGGGTGTGGAGCAGGCGCACGGAATCAAACATGCCTGTCCCCTAGTGTGGGACTTCCTACCTCCAATGTTGTAACTGTTGTAATTCAGGTGTTGTAACTCAACAACTGTTAAACACTTAAGTAAGTTTTGGTATGTGCAAACTAAGTCAAATATCAAAAGGAATTCCAAGCATGGTGCAGCATCTCTGTGGTAGGAGTGGGTGTGGTGTCCTTATGCTTGGGAAGAAAAAAAAAACCTGGTGATGAAATTTCAAAAAACATAACAAATATGAAGAGTAATGGGATATAGTAGAATACCAGTCAAGAGATAAATAATTTCAGCTCATAGAAAACTTTAAGTTTTGTGCCCACAGAGCATTTTAAGCTTTGTAATACATTCATTAAATGTGTAGCAGAATTCTCTAAGAAAGTTACATTTCTTGAAGATATATTTTTCTGGATGAGTTTTTATTATGTTCAAGTTTTCTTATATTTCAGAGCTATTCACATTACTCACTTTGTATTTAAATGAGTTATGGTGATTTATATCTTCTGAGAAACTGATTCATTTATCTGTGTTATCAAATTCATGTACTATACTTGTTCATAGTTTTTACTTGTCATTTTTATGTATACTGAGTCTTTGGTACATCCCACTTCATCCTGAAATTGCTTCTTATGTTTAATTGCTGTGTTGTATGGGGGGTGGATTTAGCCCTGAGTGTTCCTAATGATAACATTCTAACTAACACCCTTAATTATGAGATTAGTAATTAAAGATTTTTTTCATCTTTCAATCCTTATAGTTTTGTCAATTGTAATAGACTTTGAATAATCAAGTACCTCATGATAACATTCTACTAACACCCTTAATTATGAGATTAGTAATTAAAGATTTTCCATCTTTCAATCCTTATAGTTTTGTCAATTGTAATAATCTTTGAAGAACCAAATACTGGGTTCTGGGAGATAGCTCAATCAGTAAAGCACTTGGTTTGTAAGCATGGCACCCAGAATTTGATCTCCAGAATACATATTTTAAGAACCAGAAATGGTAGCACATGCTTATCATTGAACAATGAGAAGACAGAGGAGAATGGATCCATGGCACTTTCTGGCTAGCCACTTAGACTACTTCCTGTGTCCCAGGCCTATGAGAGATCTTTCCTCAAATGATAAAGTTGATAGTTACTGAAAAATACACCAAAGATTGTCGTCTGGCTTATGTGTGCATCTGTGCACACACATTTGTGCACCCACATGACTACACACACAGAGAGAGACAAATACACACATACGCAGACACACATACACACTTATGCTCACACACACAGTTCTTGTGAACTTTCTACAGTTTTTTTTTCTAATTTTATTGTTTCCTGCTCCTCTTGTCTTTGTTTCCTCCATTCTGTTTGCTTTAGGTTGAATTACTCTTTTTGAACTAATGTCTTGACTTGGATGATAAAATTAATATTTGGAGAATTTTCTCTCTTATGGTACAATCACTAGGGCTATAAACATTTTAGCGTCATTTTATCTCTTATCTGCATCATGTGGACTTTAGCATATTGCATTTTCACTTTATTATATTCAATAAATGCACACACATATGTGTGTATCTATCTATCATCTATCTATCTCTCTATATATTCTCTTGAGTCAGGGATTTATTATGTAGCTTAGGTTATATACAAATTTATAATATTTATGCCTCAGTTTTCCACATTACTATCACAAAAGTATGTGATATATGGCCTGTACAATATATTTTTTGCTTATATTCCATTTGTAAACATGTATCTGTGCAAATGTACTTTGTAACATCTTAGTATTTAGAAAAAAAATATAGTTTTATATTTTTTAGGTTAATTCTTCCAAAATAAAGCTGTATTTTATGATCCATGATATAATTTATCTTGAGGTAGTCCATGGCTGTTTGGCTTTAAAAATGTTTGTGCTGCTTTGTTGGACAGTGTTATATAAATGTTAACTGGATCCTCTGTGATGATGACAAAGTCCCGTTTTTTTCCCAGTCTCTAACCTTGCTTATGGATTAGACTTCTTTCTATTTCTATCAATTGATTCTTCACATATGTTTCGGCTGTTTGCTGGTACATATTCAGAATTGCCATGTCATTTTGATGGATTGATCATTGCATCATTACATAATGTTCCTTTCTTTCTCTGGTAATTTTCACTGCTCTAACACCTACCTTTTTACATTCACATATCCAAATTGTTCTCTTTTGATTAATGTTTATGCGATATAAAAGGATATTTTCAATCCTTTTACTTTAAATTATATATAATATGTATTTATATATGTGTTTAGAGGCCAAGAAACCAGCAAGGGATGATGAAAGGAGAGAAAAATACCTTAAGGAAAACAGGGAATAGACTCATGTAATCTGTGTAATAAGCAAACACAGGTAATGCCGATGGGGGGAGGCAGGAGGCAAGCAGCTGGAGGACTGTGAGGGGTAATGCTGAAGTCACTGGGAGAAGGAATCACAGGAGAACAAGGTGTATTGATCCGCATGTATAATGATGCCGTGACAAATCTATTTACATTGGTAGGTATGATTCTACCTAATTATATCTAATCAAGTTTTCTAAAGACAAGATCCAACTGGTCACAATCTTCTATTTAACAATATATTACAAAAATGTATTATATATATTATATATGATACAAAGTAATGTTCTGAAAGCTGACTTATACTCAAGCCTACATAGCATTTCAAAATGTTAAATTGCTTGAAGATGTCAGAACAGTGGAAAAGGACTTTGAATTGCTAAGTTTGATAAACTGTGGTAAACAAATACACGAGCAATGATGAGAGGCAAAGGCAGAATCTATCATCAGTAAAGCCCCTGGTGCCAGTTGCAAGTTGGTAATGATCTAAAGCTTTTGATACACAAACACAAAAAAAGCCTTTTTATGTAATTAGATACAAATAAATTTATATTTTTAATTTATTACTATATTGAATTGAACCAGGGAATTATTGCTTGAATCTACTTATGTGCTGTTATTTCTGTATTTTAGACTTTCAGTCTCCGGCACAAGTTATTTCTAAGTGTGTAATTAATTATTCTGGGTGCTTTATTTTACTGTGCTCTACAAAATTAAAACCATCTTCTCCTTCACTTTATTCTCTCCTGTCAATCTCCCAACCTTCAGTAATCACTATTATATATTCTACTTTTATATAACACATGGGAAGAAACACACAGGACTTGTCATGGCAGTGTATTTAATGTAACACAACATCCTCTAGTTCCACAAATTCGGGGGGGGGGGCGCCAAGAATATCAAAATACTTTTGATAGGCCAAGTGAGATGCGGACTGGGATTACTCTATTCTGGGGTTTGCTGTCTTCTGTTCAGGCTGCAACATCAAGTGTCTCTGTATTTGCTGAGTTATATGCAGCAGATACTTCTCACAAGTGTAGGCCTGGAAAGTTCACATCCAGGTTGCTAGGAGATTTGCTGTTTAGTCTATTCTTGCTCCATGTGCACATGACAGAAGTGGCTTGGAGACGAGCCCTCTTCACAGGAGCCCGTTTTATCCCTAGTCACCTCCAGGAGATCACACTTCTTACTGACACATAAGGTATCAAGTTCCAACATTTCAACTACATGGTGACGCCAGTCTTCTTACAGGTGTAGGTCACACTATAGGGAATAGATACATTGGTTTGATAGCGCCTCTATAAAAATGATCATATACTGCATAATATTAAAAATAAAGAAAATGCCTCATTTTATACTGATTAAACAGGCAGAGTCTGAAATTACAGTCACATTGGGGCTGGAGTCAAGCCTCAGGCTCCTGTACAAGATCTGTTGTTGCCTCTTCCAGAAAGGAGCTGGAAGCACTGATAGCAGACTTTGGCTTGTAGCCTCAAACTCTAGACCACTCTCATTTCAATGTGTTGTGGAATCTCTCTCCACTTGCACAGACACCCGTGATGGTGTTGTCTTCCTAGACACATGATCCAGGTTTATCTACTCATGCCAAATTCTTAGGCAGCAGTGACATGGTTAGAGTGTTAGGAATGCTTTTTTTATATTTTGGCTAAAGTCATCTTTTTACATAACAATAAAGAAATAGAATATAGTAATTAATTTTTTACTAAGTAACCTGAATAGTAAAGAAATAATTCCTGTTTCCTCAAAATTCTGAAAGACGATGTGATGCCAATTGTGACAAGAACCTTGTACACCTAAAATAAAATCTTTATGATGCTTGCGACATACTTTATGGTTGACTTGTCTCAGAAGTGGTTACCCGCATTGCAGACACTTTGGAATTAATTTAAAAGAAAATACTTCAGTGAAAATTCCCTCATTGAAATCAATAAAGAAATTAGAAAAGAAATATTCACACTGTTGAAAAGGCAATAAGTCATCAGAACAAAGCTAAAGTCACAGAAGCACCAAGGTCCAGAATGGCTGTAAGGCTACAGCAGGGTGGGAAAGGTCTTTTGTTTTTGTTTCTTTTACCGTGATGCAGGTCTCCCTTTCCTCCTCATCCTGACAATAAATTTTACCGAATGCTTTCAGAGAGTGTGTCTCTTTATGACAAAACTGTGTCCCCTCAAACATGAGTATGATTTCTTACTTACCAAATTGCCTAAGCGTGACAAGAACAGGAAGGAACAGACTGAGAAAAACACACAGAAATTCCCATGGGTCTGATGGGGACAGCAGATCATAGCTCAGTTCAAATCATCCTGAATGAACACACTCTGAGTATCAAGCCGCCTCATGGATGTGTGGACTCCAGCAGCATGTTAGGTAGGAGATAGACGTAACTACACAGGGTCAGAGAAGGAGTACAACGCCAAGAGCCGGGAACTATCAGTCAAACCCCCAAAGCTCTCCAAGCTGAAGTTGAGCCCACCCTCAACCTTCTCTTTTTACCTATCTGAGAATCCTTGGGAAAACCAAATTAGCAAGTTGTCTAATGACTAAGAAAATGGAAAAGACAGCAAAAAAAAAAATAGCAGAAAACAAAACAAAACAAAAAAAAACTCAACATAGACAGTCCCCACGTTTTTATGAAATTTCGAAATTTCAACCAAGTCTGAGCTATTCTAGACTTGATATATTTATATTTTGTGCGTGTTGCATTTTAATGTTTAAAAAGTGAGTTTTCTAGTATTAACTAGAAGTACCCTCAAATCTCTAAGATCCTCTGAACGAGAACAGACTATTTAAGAGTCCTAAAAGGAGCTGTTAAAATGAACGATTAACCGTCTCGACTTCAGACATCCTATAAATGGACAGCTGTAATGTGCAGATAATGCCATCTGTGTATAAACCTACTTTCTTTATAACGGGGAGCCCACCAGGGATGACCCCTCGTGCGAAGTGTATAGCCAAATAAAACTCGTTATTCCAGTCAGCTGGGACTATGCTCAGGTATTTGGGGATCCAAGGATAACATCACTTGTCCAAAGCATGGGGTTTTGAAGGCAAAATCCACATCCTGGCATCTCACTCAGCAGCTGCCGTGGGGGAGGGGGGCGTGCTTCCATCAAACTGGCATTTTAACAGACCGTAAGATAAGCAGATAGCTGAAGAGGGGTTTTCACAAGCAGGCAGTTTACCGAAAGCTGAGATAAGTTAGCTGGGGCATCTTGACCTCAGGTTCCTAGAATAGAGTTGGGTGATTTTCCATGAGGCCTCCCATCAAGGAGATCAAATTCGAGTCAAGCTTTAAATGACCTCAGCAAGAATACAGGATGAGGAACCCCTGCACCGTCTTGCCATGTTACATCTTCCCCCATCCCCTCAGTCAGTCCATTGACATAGAAGACAATTCTATGGATGAAGAAGCTTGGCATTTGGGGTCACGTTTTACCACAACCCTGCTCTCTACCCCTTTCACAGAACTTTCACAGAGAACATGTATGTCCCTCTGTGAGAAAAAGGAAATGCATCGGGCTTATCTACCCATGATGCAGAGCTACCAAAACGTCATTCTATTCGCCGTGCATGATGAAATAGACACCGACAAGGCCAAAGCACTTCAGGATAACTGAATAACGAAAAGGGGAAGAAAGAGAGCCTTCCTTCTCTTGAGAACGGAACCAGCAGGCTGGGAGTGTACTTTCCTCCCGGAGTAGGCAGAGGAGGGAATCTTCGCAGCAGTCCTCTGCGACCCGCAGCCCACACATTTTGCTGGGTGAAACCGTGCATGGAAAGAATCTGTAGCAACGTATATAGAAGCCTTAAAAGAGTCTCTCGACGCAGCAGAATTTAGCAGTCAAAATAAGCTTCCCTGGTGATTTGTGAGGTTGGGGAACACAGCTGCCCACCGTGCCAACTAAGCCAGGAAAGGTGGGGCAGCTGCGTAACTCTAAGACAGAAAAAAAAAAGAGGAATTCGGTTCTGGGGCGACAGGAGGATTAGCTGGTGATGATCCCAGTTGCCTTCAGGACCACCCACAATTCAATTCAAACAGACATTTAAAGGGCAGCATTTGTGTGCCAGGCTATTTATAAAACAAGGAGTAATCCACTAATCTAATACACCATTCATGGAACAATTATAAATAGAGCAATACTACCAACCTTATTTTTAGAAAGATGAGTTTAAAAATCTTCTGTGGGCTTTAAATTGCTTAGACGGCAGTGCATTTTATTATGTCAATGACTCATAAAACATTCAGACTGTTTTCTGTAAAGATATACTTAGTAGTGAGCATGTGTATAGGAACAACGATGCCTCGATGTCTGCCTGTAAGGCACTGATGTTAGACGTGTGTGTGTGTGTGTGTGTGTGTGTAATATTTACCTTCCCTCCCATTTTATAGCTAATAATGTGCCTTTTAAAGGAAGAAAAGTCTCTTTTTCCAAAGATCAAAATTCTAAACCCAAACTTAGAAAATACATCAAGCCATGTAAGAGATGGGTCTGACTTTTGGGTTTTGTGCCCTTACTTACTATTTCCTTGACTCTTCCTTGTTCATAAGACAAAGTCTTCCATGAGTAAATCCTGTGTTTCCACAGCTCCTCTTCAGCCACATCTCCACTGACTTTGGTAAATAATGTTTCAGTGCCAATAGTGTCACTTTTCTAAAATTCCAGTGTGGCTTTTCAGTGGAAGTGTTTTCAGCCAGTAACAATTTAGTCTGCGGAGTGTGATCTACTTTTCCAATTCTGTCATTTTTTTAAAGATTCAGCTCATGCTTCACATTATTTGGTCAACTACCATTTAATAGCTTAACAAAAAAAATCTCATGGCTATGCATATTCCTATGGAAGCTGTATCACACTTTATTATAAATTATGAATGACCCTTATCCATAATATCAAGATTTTTAAGACAATGATGCATTGCTCAAATTAATTTCTTTATTCTTCAGTCTTACTATGCTGATTACTAGTGATCCACATTATCTATTTCTTTCATTTATGAGAATGTCGTGAGTCAATGAGCCAATGTCTCATGTTATTGTTCAAGGAATGAATTTTTGTCTCTCAGCCCACCACAGCCTGCTTTTGTGATCAGAATGTGAAGCAGAAAAATAGATTCTTGACTTCTTAGATAGAGTTTTAATTAAAAAATGGATACAATATATTCTGATCATGATTCCCTTTCCCGAATTCCCAGATTTCAACCATCAGACCCACCCAACTCCATACAAGTTCTTCAGAAAACAAACAACAAAGACACACAGGTAATTAAAAAAACAACAAAAAATACAAGAAACACATGCTTGCACACACATACACCACACAACCCATAAGATGAGAAAACTTGTTTAATATAAACTAGTCCCAAACGTTTTTTTGTTCAATTGGTCACATTTCCTTATGCCAACACCCCATTTAAAAATAGAAATAAAAGCTCATTATACCCAATACCCAGGAGAGAGAGGGAGTGGACAGTGGAGGTTTTATTTGTGTGGCTGCTGCTCTATTGTAGAGACTACTGCGCTTTGTCGTTGCTAGTACAGAAAGTATGTCACTACCATCTTGCCTTTGTTTCTGAAACATCTTTTCCTTTCGTAAAAATTTTGTATTTTTTGGAACAGTCAAAACAATCCAGTTATCTACAGAAAACAGCTCATATGCACATCTAATCCCACCCTCGGATAGGCAACTTAACATCCATATTTTCATAAAGGTTTCTTTGTGTTTTATGTGTGATTTTAGGAGTGTTTTGTTTATGATGTTGAGATTTCAGTATTATTGAACATATTTAATTTATATATTTTACTCTTTTTGAAATTTTTATGAATCTGGGAATATAAAAGAAGTCTAATTTCTAGAAAGTGTCAAATATGAGAAGGCATGAAGGCATTCTTCCCCTCCACTTAAAGATGGAATGCAATGTAAATACTACCAGCCTGTGGGTCTTCAGTCCTTTTCTTAATAAACAAGTCAAATAATAATCTCCGTGCCCCAAATGGTGACATTATATCGTTATATACATGCACAAACACCCAAACAATTCCGGTAAACCTTCCTAGGCATATTTTCTCTCTCTCCCTTCCTCTCTGTTTTTCTCTCTGACTTACTCCTAAGTCCCCTGTTCCCTCTTTATTTATTTTATTTTTTTTCTTTTTGGATTTTTCGAGACAGGGTTTCTCCATAGCTTTTGGTTCCTGCCCTGGAACTAGCTCTTGTAGACCAGGCTGGCCTCGAACTCACAGAGATCCGCCTGCCTCTGCCTCCCTAGTGCTGGGATTAAAGGCGTGAGCCACCACCGCCCTGCTCCTGTTCCCTCTTTAAACACATACATTCTACCTAGAGATTGGTTCAGTTTATCTATGAAAAATTTTGTTATTTCTCTGTGTTTACTTTCAAAATTAACTTTCTTGAAGGACAATTTTATTTAGTAAAGCAGAGTGTACGTACCTTTTCAAAATCTAGGCCATGACAAACAGGTTACCATAAGCAAATGGTTTAAACATATTGCAAGTGCTTGTTAAAACGAGTAGAGAATTTTTTTTATTATATCTTTCTGTTTTCTTTTCTCTTTAAGATTATGAAAACCAGGGTCTTCATATAGATTGTCACTATATTTTCAGATATTAATCAATATTTAATTTCTAAAGAACTCCTTGCTAAGGTCATATTAAGCCAGATATAATGTTAATAGAAATTATTAATTTAACTTTTTTTGGAATTTTATTATAAATAGCTTTCTAAATATATATAACACCAAGTTGAAAAGTACTTTCGAGAAAGACACTCACAGCACATTTTTTTGTTTGTGTGTTTTGAAACTCAATCACCATCTATTACTCTTTAAAGTTCAAATCTGTTTCGCCATAGTGTTTCAAATTAAAAAATTATAAACCTATCCCACAAAAGTACATATCCCTTATACTTTTTCTTTGTTTTCTGAATTATATTTACATTCCTGTGATATAATTTTATAGCTGAGGAACATGAGCTCAAATGTCATATATACAATACAATCTAGTCGAAGCAAATTCTTCTACACTAGAGGAACACCTGTTGGCAGCCGGTCTGAGTTTCTTCCTTTACACCCCATCTTTCAAATAAAGCTAGAATGTTTCCAAGGTTAGATAATATGATACCACTGAGCTAGCTTTGTGCCAACAACATTAAATGTATGTTGTCAAGAAAAAAGGAATGAGCCGGGCGGTGGTGGCGCACGCCTTTAATCCCAGCACTCGGGAGGCAGAGGCAGGCGGATCTCTGGGAGTTCGAGGCCAGCCTGGTCTACAAGAGCTAGTGCCAGGACAGGCTCCAAAGCTACAGAGAAACCCTGTCTCGAAAAACTAAAAAAAAAAAAAAAAAAAGGAATGAATATTGTATTATTAAGAGTAGGATGTACAGAAAATAGACCTATCCTATTTGTAACAAATAAAAAGATACTCCAAGATGTGGAAACCTTCATATTTTATACACCAACAGGAAGAAATTCAATAGATTCAATTAACAGTTTTACTACAGATTGGCACTATCATATTTATAATAAACTTCCTAAATAATATCTAGAACATCCTTTTCATTCTTATTAGACCAAAAGAAAAGAAATTAAATAAGTTGAAACTTTCTCATGAACTCATAAAATGAGAAGCACACATTAAGTTGGTGATTTTAAAATTATTCTCTGCTGGAGAGATAGCACAGTGGTTAAAAGCACTGACTGCTCTTCCAGAAGACCCGGGTTCAATTCCCAGCACTCATATGTCAACTCATAACTGTCTGTAACTGTAACATCTGACACCTGCACACAGACAGATAGACATGCAGACAAAATACTAATTCACATAAATGAAAATAAATAAATTAGCTTTTCTTTAAAAATGGAGTAGGGGCGTTAGCTCAATGAAAGATCACTTGTCTAGAGAGCAGAAGACCCTAGGTTTGGTCCTCAGCTTTGAAAAAAAAAAAGATTATTCTCCTATTTCCTATTTTTTTTCATCCAAAGCTCCAAACACTGACATCAGAAAGACAACAGTTATAAAAGAAGATAACAAATATTTTAATTACCTTGGGAAATTTTGATTATATCTAAATATTCTCCATTAATACAAAAGTGATTTACTTTAATTTGGACTGAACTGAAGTTTCAGTTCTGAGTAAGTTTTCAATGACAGGTTTTAATCTGATCCCTGTATTAAAGTTCATTTCTCTCCATCACTTCTACTTTAAAACTAGAACTTTTTCCAAAGTTCCCAACCAGGGCGGCTAACTGCTTAGGGAGAAGGAACTGTGGCCTCACAGAAATGTTTGGAGCTTTAAATTTTATAAAACAGAGAAAATTTATTAAAGAAATTGATTCTAATTTTAAAATTTCAAAAAAATATTTTTTTCCTTTTTAACATTTTATATACATGTGTCAGTGTGTACGGCATTGACAGTGGCCCTACAGTTTTAACAGTTATTCTATGATGACCTTCCACTAGCTAAAAAATATTCCCAAATATTTCAGCAGCATAAAGAACATATAATTCATGTGGAAAGGCAAACACTGGTTCTGCAAGTGTCATCCTCATTCACTGAGTTAGAAACAGCCTTGCTATCAAACTTTCAGGAGAGTACACACAAAGAAAGTTGTCTCTGGACACTTACGGAGATAAGCAGGTTTGATTGAAAGGGTATTATCCAAAACTTACTGCCTGTTTCAATAAATGAAAACAACATAAGGCATTGCTTTGCATTATATTCTCCTATGGAATCTGTGATATCTAGTTTTCAATGCACTGTTGATAATTGTGGTTTGGAGCTATTTAAGCCCTCAATATATTTAGGTCTATTCATGAAAGCTTAATCCAAGTTCTTTAACTTTAGTATCCAGGATTAATCACAAGCTCTTGTCTAGATTTAACTAAATACCCATGATATTTGTCTTTAGTTTTACAGTCCTCAAAGCAATGCTGAGATATGACAGCTAGTTTTGAGAAGTAATTAGTTTTTTTGTGAATGTGAAAATATCAAAGAATATAGTTACTTTTATAGTATTTGTAGACATGTGGTATGTAGGGCGGTAGGTGCAGGCCTTAAGATGGAAAGATCCACGCTTATTCTGCTATTCCTAAAGGCTAACTACAATCTTTTGTCCACTGAGCTCTCTTTAGTATATTCAAAAGATTCGATTATGTGCCATCCTGATCTGAAAGGAACAGAAATCTTTGAAGTGGGTGGGCTGCTTCAAACACGTAGTGTTGTAAACATTCCCTCAGGGAACACACTTCATAGATGGCACATTAAATTCTTGATATTTAAAACATGTATTTATTGAATATTTTACCAGGCAGCACATATTACTTTTTAAATATGTTTTAAATCAATTAAGTATACTATGTCCAAGTTATGTGTCACGTTGTTAGATAACTAAAGCATAGTATGATATACTTTGTATCAGTCAGTGGCCCATATCTGTAGTTATGATATACAGATATTTGATATACACGAGTTCACAGGAACCTATGCCAAGAAATATTTGCCAGAAAAAAGGGTATTTGAAAGGGGATGAAATCTAATACATAACAAAATAATTCATGTTACAATAATATATGTTTAACCTCATGCAGACATTCAGGTGTCTTTTTCTGATTTAAAAGTAATAAAACCTTGCCATGACCCCATAAAATATTTTGATAGAGATTTCTTGCAATTTATTGAATTATGTAGTTTTATAGTAGATTCAGAAATGGCTCGTTGTCTTCACTTGATCATTTTATTGTGGAGCATACAAAGAATTTAGCACAGATACTTTATAAATTATTTTAAATAAAATATTTTACACCTTAGTTCATGTAAATAGTTACACGTATAAAAAAACATTTTACTATACATCTCTCTAAAAAAAATAGAGAGGGTTAGTTAGCAGGACTAAGACAACTCAACTTTTAAGTAAGTTATTAAACAGAACCCTTTGATCATTTGGTAAGCCTGAACAATTTAGGTTCGGTGTTCATTCAGTTGATGAATGTTCCAATTCATGATTTTGGAAAGCTGATCAATTTGGAGTTGGAGTCAGAAATGGTGCCCTAGTTTTGTATATTCTGAAAACTGATGACAGATATCACAGACAGTCTGCAGTTCTCAACCCGCTGCCACCCACGACCCCCATTTTCAGTCTCTCCACCCTCCTCTCCCCACTCCACTCTGCATTTGTTCTTTCTTTCCTTTTTCTTCTTTCCCAAATGAATCCATTCATATAAACCCACTAGTCTTGGAAGAATATGTGTATTTTATAAAGAATCAATTGTTCTCTTGAAAATGCAGCTCTTTATATAAACCAGCTTCTTACTTTGGTAGGTCCCAATGGTCATGGAACTTGGACACAGGATGCCCCGGAAAGACTATGTTAAGTATACACAAATTCTTAGGCAAACCTCTTACTTAACTAAGTCACATTTAGGCCACCACTTTCATTCTGTATATACACAACTTCACAATAGTTTACAACCATGGCTAATGGGTACATGGCACGTCTCTAGAATTATCTTCCATTTCTGGTCTTCATGCTATGGCCATTGAATTTTACTCGTTGACATAAAGAATTTACAAACAGCACTATCTCAAAAGGAGCTCTTTTAGTGTACATTAATAAAAAATGGTGAAACCCAAGAAATAAAAACATATCAGGTTGATTTTTATTCATATTTAGGAAACTATCAAAGGACTAACATTTAATTTGTTTATCTATCTTCTTCCAAAAGTGAAATTAATGCCCAGACAGTAACAACTTCCACATGCAGGCACTGAAGTTGAAGACACTCCTGACACTGATGCAGACACACCATCCTGGGTGGTGATGCAAAGGAATGATTCTACCTGCTTTGTGCTTCGTTTGTACTTGAAAGCTGTGCAACTGAGGATCTGTGTCCTGTTCCTGACTTTAATGAGGATGTAGTCTTTTTCTTTTTCTGAATAACCACCACAGAAAAGACCTCAGGTAAACTGTTTTTTGTCATGCAACTGAATACATTCACTGTTGAGGTAAAGTTCATTTACAATACAAAAACTAATTTCTCCTCACAGATAATACAAAATTGTTTTATTCTGAAGGATAGCATACAACCATACTTATAACAACATATGTGTGTGTATGTTTTAATTACATATTAAAATAGAATGAGTCCTCGGTGTATTGTATTTTAGACTACTTTCCCATTTGACTTGCAAAAATTTGGCAGGGCTAGAAAAATGAATTTTCTCATATTTAGGATCTATAAATTGAGGTAAGCAACATACTAGGAGAAAATATTTGCAGATTTTAAGTTTACACACCTATAATCATAGACTCAGGGGGCCAGGGAAGAGGCATCAATGTCAAAGTGATCATTATAGGTAGGCAAGGCTTTAAAAATATATATAATATTTAAAATTCTTTAGTTAATTATAAAAATATCCTTCCGCCCCCCAAAAAAATAGAGGGGACATACAAACAGTTCTATTGCTGTGAACAGACACCTTTGCCATTATAGTTTCTATAAAAGAAAGCATGTAATTGGGGGGTGCTTACAGTTTCTGAGGCTTAGTCCATTATCACCATGGCAGGGAGCATGATGACACACAGACAGACATGTTGCTTGAGAAGTAGTTGAGAATTCTCCATATAGATCCATAGATAGCAGGAAGAGACATGAGGCCTGGTTTAAGCTTTCACATCTTCAAAGTTGCCTGTCCCCCATGATGTGCACTTCTCCAACAAAGCCACACCTACTACTCTTTCCCAAGTAGTTCCAATCTCTAATGAATAAGCATTCAAATATGTGAACCTACAGGGGACATTCTTATTTAAAATACCATAGCATCTAGCAATTATCTAGTATATTTTGCTATACTCTTGGAACATAAAAATGTATAGATAATAAGGAAATATTAAGAAATTATAGCTTAGAATGGTAAAACTATAACTTCACATGTGTCATAGTATTGTAAATTGACAGTAACCTGGGAAATATACAGAACATCTGAACACTTTGTATTCCCTTGGAAACTTTCTCTATATATCTACTAAGGTTATTTTGAAAACTTAGCAAAGTTCTGGTAGTGTACAGAAAGCTACGTATGCCTGCATTTGGAGGAAAGGTTAATCCAAGAAGTAATTACAACGTCTTCCTGAAGAAATATACACACAATGAGGTGACAGAAAAAAGATAATGCCGCTGGAGAGTTTTGTGGTGTGTGTGTCTGTGTGTGTGTGTGTGTCTTGTGTGCATGTGTGTGTGTGCATGCTCTGTATTGTGGGAGATAATGAAAATTGCTACCAAAACAGCCAAAAAGCTCACAGTCGATGTGGTTCTTTTGTGTTCTGATCAGCATTCAGGATCTTATCTTTACGAGTCTGAAGCAATTCAAAGATTTGACAGCACAAATCATATATATGTCTTAGGCTTATTATATTAATACAAAAATGAAGCACCATGACAAACTCAACTTGGGTAGGAAAGAGTTTATTTGGCTTATGCTCCCTTATCACTGTTCATCATTATTCCCTTTATAAGAGCCTCCTTACTTTCAGTGGTTGTCTTTGTGGTTACTTTTAATTAGAGTATTCATGGATTCTTTCTTATAATTGTTATCTTATTTGACAAAAAGATAATTCACTTACTCAACAATTCATCTACCCAGTATTTGTACTTTTTTTTAGAACCCAGGAGCACCCATATTGATCACATATTTTAAAAGTGCCCTAAGGGCTTATCTACAGCCCAGTTTTATGGAGGAATTTTGTCAGTTGTGGCTTCATCCTCTTTGATGATTTCAGCTTGTATTAAATTGACACAAAACTAGGCAGGACAGTATGTAACTTCACTTTTGACAAGACATCTTCACACATTTCTATAGAACAGATTTGAAGACACAAATTCTGATGTGACTGTGTTAGCTCCTAGAAGTTTGGTGCTCATCCAGCTAATAAGTCTACATTTGACACAAATAACACAAAAGCAATAAATATCTACATCTTTGTTAATATAAAAGATGAAGCAGGTTGAAGGAATTGTTTCACTGGGAGGTAGACTTTGGGGTTCTAAAAATCCCATGCCAGGCCTGGACTTTCTCACTTCCTGCTGCCTGAATATCAGGATGTAAAGTGGCCATCTACTTGTCCATCACCATTTGGACTGCCATAACCCTGACAATGGACTAAGCCTCTAAAACTGCAAGCAAACCCCCAATTAAATGTTTTATTTTATAAGATTTGCTTTGCTCGTGGTGTTTCTTCACAGCACTAGAATAATCACTAAGTCAGACTTTGGTATCAGGAGTGGGGTTTTGTTATCACAGGCCTTACCAACCTGCTTGTTGGAAGAATGTGGACTTGGATATTTTGAACATGAAATATAGCTTTCCACTTTAAGGAGGGCTTAATGGGCCATTACAGTGGAAGCAAAGAAAACAATTGTGCTGACTGTGATATGGAATGCAGGGCCCTTGTCAGGAAGCTTCAGGTAGGAAGAATATTGGCAAATGGCCTGAAGACCATCTGGTGATATTTTGACAAAGAATGTGGCTGGATTTTGCTCTTTCCCTAAAAATCTGCATGGGGCTAAAATGAAGAGTTTTGAATTAATAGTTGTGGCAGAGGGGATTTTAAGACAGTCTATTATTGGTTGTGTCATGCGATCATGTCAATCTTCTACTTCCCTCCCTTAATTTCTTCTTCTGCTTCCTGGTTCATTTCTTCCGGTTTCTTCTCCATTCATAATGACTGCTTTGTTAAAAAGAAAATTCCTCTAATATCTGAATTGTGCCTAGTGATACACTGATCTAATTGAAAATCAAATTTATTAAATGAATAGGGTTTCCATTAACTAAGATAGACAAGACAGAAAGATGAGGGTTGATGAGAGTAGCATGTTCACTGTAGAAGAATTCAAGTGTGGGATATTATCAATATGAGGAAGAATCAGTCAGTCAGCGTGTGAGCCTGCTGCCTACTGCTAGGTCAGGCATTTTAAACTTAGAGTCACCACAATGTGTGATGTAATTTAAGCAAGCAACTGAAATACAATACCAAGAAAGAACACATAAATACTTTGTTTTTGTGTTATTGTTTTTTTTATTGTTTTCTCTTTTTAATTTTCTTAGTCTTAAAATTGGGCTCACAAATACTTAGATGATTAAGGAAAAGGAAACCTAGGATGTAAGTTTAAACAAAGTAGCCAGGAACACAGAAAGAAATTGAGAGAATGTTCTGTCTTCACAATTAAGAAGATAAAGTGATTCAAATAAGTAAGAATGGTCAAAGTTTTTTTTCCACTTTATTTGAAGATGTAATTATTGCTGATAAGAAATAGGACAAAAGCAGATCAAGTAGCAGCTGAAGTGCAGAGTGCTAATTTTAAGTCCGTGCTACCAAAGGTTTCAAAGTTAAAGAAGTTCTTTTTGATAAAAATAACAGTTAAGTTAGCAAACTGATGCAATCAACAGATTTGAATAATTTATGTCTTGAGTTTATTTGAGCAAATTTGTTTAAACTTGAAAAAGGATACTGAAATGACTATGAATACAACAGGTGTCTTTAATTTGCCTACACATTCCTCTGTGATTTGCTGTGAGGAGATGAGTAAACTCATACTCATTTGCTATTTGGTGAAATGATCTTGTTATTCAGCAGAAATAATTATTATCATTTATAATGGATTCAATTGTAATCTTTATAGCTTTTTGGTAGATCTGTTCCAAAGTTTTGTATAAGGATATTAAATAGTTCATTGTTTCACAAATTTTTTTAACTTAAAAAGGCATGAACCTTCATATTATTTACATCAAAACCAAAAATATAAAATTTTTGTGACCTGATTTGTGACAGAACTATACAGCTCTCCCTTTTTTTTATAAATACTTTTAAATTAATATAAGTGTTAGGGAGTAAGTTAAATATTATGTTCCTAAGAAAATGTTAAGAAAGTTTTTGTGGGTTCATAAGTCAGTTACAGAAATAGAAATATATAATTTTGTAAGATTTAAGATAAAATTCTTATTAGTAAATTAAAAGTATTTCAGGCATTTCATGTCTGCATGAAATCATACAGTAAGCATTCAAATAGCATTAAATTTACACTAAAATAAAGATATTAAAGACATATGTACCCTATTGTATATGTTTTACTACATTAAAGAATTAATATCACAAATTTTACTAATATGATATTATCTGAACTTCCTTCATTAAATAATTATTTGATTTTGTAAAATAAACCTAATTGTTCATGATAAAAGATTAAGTGCAGAACTAAAAATTAACATGATTTTTATTGTTTTTGTAAATAATAAAATTTTAAATTTATTTATTATTATATATTAGGGGTTCATGTGGAGTTGCATGTGTGATGCATATGGGGTGCATGTGTGCCCCTACACATGTATGGAGGTCAGAGGACCTCTTTGAAGAGTCAGTTATTTTTTTTTCTACCTTAATATAGGTCCTGAGGGTCAAACTCCCTTCTTCAGGTTTGCATGGATAATGCCTTTCTTTACCCACTGTGAAATCTCACCTGCCCTAAACTTCAATTTCTATAAAACTCTTTCAAATCTTTATTTCTCTGAATATAAATAAGCCTCAATATTCTCACCAAAGAAGAATGTTCCATATAAAATTGCACAAAATAAAAATTTACAAGTCCTGCAAATCAAGCCACATTTTAGCCAAGTTTAATCCCCTGTAGTCCCCAGTTCCATCTGAAATTTATAGAATTATTTAAACCAAATTGCAATAAAAGATGGAAACATTACTCAAAAGAAGAAATTTAGAGCATTTATTACAGAATTTGTGGATTGATGTTAACTGGATAAATCCATAAGCCTAGTTTAAATAGTTAATACTTCTTTCTAAAACCAGCTACTTCAGGGTTTATATGAAAAGAAACGATTCTCATGTCATATGCTCAGATATTTTGGCTGTGGTCTCTGCAATATCTTGCATGTCCTCTTCAGTGTTTTCATCAAGTGTAGTAGAATGTTACTTTAACTATGTAAAGATGTGTTACATTTGTTTATGATGTCGACTACTACTGTAACTAGGCAAAGATGTGGTACATTTCTTTATGCTGCATTTGTTTAATGATGTAAAAATGCGTTGCCTTTCCTTTCCTAAGGCATCTGATAGGTCTAATAAAAAGCTGAATGGCCAATAGCTAGGAGAAGAGGGATAGACAGGGCTGGTGGGCAGAGACAATAAGTAGGAGGAGAAATCAAATCATGAGAGAGAAAAGAATAAAGGAGAACGAGAGGGAGATACCTGGGGCTGGCTAGTTAGGCAGCTGCCAGCCAGTCAGACATAGAGCTGAACAACAGAAAGAAAGGTAAAAAGCCGTAGATGAAACAAAACAGGGTCAGTTAAATTATAACATGTTTTTATTCTAATACCAGGCTGTTTTCAGTACCGTAGCACTGTAGTAGAGTTTGAAGTCAGGGACTGTGATGCCTCCAGAATTCTTTTATTGTACAGGATTGTTTTGGCTATCCTGGGTTTTTGCTTTTCCATATGAAGTTGAGTACCTTTCTTTCGAGGTCTGTGGAGAATTTTGCTGGGATTTTTGATGGTCATTGTATTGAATCTGTAGATTGCTTTTGGTAAGATTTCCATTTTTACTATATTAATTCTACCTACCCAAGTGCATAGGAATCTTTCCACTTTCTGGTGTCTTCTTCAATTTCTTTCTTCAAAGGTTTATAGTTCTTGTCATACAAGTTTTCTACTTGTTTGGTTAGAGTTACTCCTAGATATTTTATGCTGTTTTTGGGTATTGTGAAGGATGATCCTTCTCTGATTTCTTTCTCAGCCCTTTTATCATCTGTGTACAGGAGGGCTACTGATTTTTCTTTTTTTTTTTAGTTAATCTTGTACCCTGCTACATTACTGAAAGTGTTTATGAGTTGTAGAAGTTCCTTGGTAGAATTTTTGGTGTCTCTTATGTAAACTATCATATCATCAGCAAATAGTAAGAGTTTGACTTCTTCTTTTTCAATTTGTATTCCCTTGATCTCCTTTTGGTGTCTTATTGCTCTAGCTAGGACCTCAAGCACTATATTGAATAGATATGGAGAGAGTGGACAACCTTGTCTTGTTCCTGATTTCAGTGGAATTGCTGTGAGTTTCTCTTCATTTGGTTTGATGTTGGCTGTTGGCTTGCTGTATATTGCCTTAATCATTTTTAGATATGTTCCTTGTATCCCTGAACTGAATCAAAGACCCGGATATTAATCCACACATCTTCGAAAACCTGATTTTTCACAAAGAAGCAAAAAGTATCAAATAAAAAATAGCATATTTAACAAATGGTGCTGGCATAACTGGATATCAACATGTAGAAGAATGAAAATAGACCCATATCTATCACTATGCACAAAAGTCAAGTCCTAATGGATCAAAGACCTCATCATAAAGCTGGCCACACTGAACCTTATAGAAGAGAAAGTGAGAAGTACACTTGAATACATTGACACAGAAGACCACTTCCTAAGTATAACTCCAGTAGCACAGACACTTAGATAAACAATTAATAAATGTGACCTCCTGAAACTGAAAAGCTTCTGTAAAGCAAAGGACATAGTCAACAAGACAAAAACAACAGCCTACAGAATAAGAAAAGATCTTCACTGACTTCACATCAGACAGAGGTCCGATCTCCAAAATATACAAAAAACTTCAGAAATTGGTCATCAAAAGAACAAATAATCTAATTTAAAAAAATGGGGTACAGGCCTAAACAGAGAACGCTCAACAGAGGAATCTAAAATGGCTGAAAGACACTTATGGAAATGCTCAACATCCTTAGTCATCAGAGAAATGCATCAAGATCAAAAACACTGATGACAACTTATGCTGGAGAGGTTGTGCAGTAATGGGGACACTCCTGCAGTGCTAGTGGGAATGCAAGCTAGTACAGCCTCTTTGGATGTCAGTGTGGTGATTTCTCAGAAAATTAGAAAACAACCTTCCTCAAGACTCAGTAATACCACTTTTGGGTATATATTCAAAGGATGCTCAATTGTGCCACAAGGACATGTGCTCAATTATGTTCATAGCAGCTTTGTTTTCATAGCCAGAACCTGCAAACAACCTAAATGCCCTTCAACTGAAGAATGGATAAGGGAATGTGGAACATTTACACAATGGAGTACTACACAGTGGAAAAAATAACGACATCTTGAAATTTGCAGGCAAATGGATGAATCTAGAAAACACTATTTTGAGTGAGGTAACCCAGACCCAGAAAGCCAATTATCACATGTACTCACTCATAAGTGGTTTAAAAACATAACACAATGAAAACCAGCCCACAAATTACAATCCCAGAGAACCTAGACAACAATGAGGACCCTAAGAGAGACATACATGGATCTAATATACATGGATAGTAAAAAAAAAGACAAGATCTGAGTAAACTGGGAGCATGGGGACCTTGGGAGAGGGTGGAAGCGGAGGGGAGAGGCAGGGAGAGGAACAGAGAAAAATGTAGAGCTCAATAAAAATTATAAAATCTAGAGGGACAAGAATACTATAAGGCTGATCATTCATGACAAATAATAAGTCTCTGAATCATGATTTGGGAGCTGGTTGGTTCCCCAAAGAAGGCCTGCTACAATCTGTGAAATTTATCAGCAGAGATCAACCTGTAGTTATCAGAATGAAACTACTCCAGCTAGCTCTGAGTCTCTGGGCAACTTCAGTTTTCCATTTGACAAGTTTGCCATTCAGAAATAGAAGTAGAAGAGCTATTGTGTTTTCAAAATATAAAATTTAGTTATTGAATTACAATAGTTTTGCAGAAAAAACATAAACCCCAATATACGAATGTCTTCTTTTAGAACCTCTTGAATAGCACATTTGTGTTGCATCTATAAAATGTTCTTTTCAGAAATACAATAGCATAAATGTGGATGTCACTAGAGTTTTATTGCCATATCTAAGGTAAAATAGTGACCTGCAAATCAGGTCAGATTTCCTTGTACTATGTAATTCTATAAAATACCCATCTGGAAGAATAAGTTTTATTCTGCAATTCATAAATTGCATCATGTTTCTGAAGAGGCAAAAAAAAAAATTCACTTTGCTACACGTTTACAAACTTTCGAATCATTGGAACCCAGCAGAAAGCTGTTGAAGGGCAAGAAGAAAGTTTTCAAGCCCTGGGATGTAAATGGAGGGGAGAATGGCTGCTTTTCCAATCAGACTAAATGGCTTGGCAGGGCTCATATTTCAGGCAGGAGAGTTATCTGAAGCAACAGCTCCCTGATTAGAGTAGCAGTGATAAATCAGCTGGCATTGCTCTCAGGAGCAGCCTGGCTGCAGCGGCTCAAACAAAGGGAAACTCTCCACAGGCTGAAAGTAGGAGAAAGCGATCCAGTGACTGTGGTGAAGGTGGATGTGGGCTTTTCATTTCTTTTTCTTGTCCTGTGTATTTTAATTCCCACCCCCAGAAGGTTTCAACAAAGGACTTAAAGTTTCCACAAACACACTGTGTTATTTGATTTTAAATATTTATAAATTATTGTTTCTAATATAAGTAATCAGCAGCCCAGATCATTATCCTTTGAACAGTGTTTCCAACAGATTCCAGATGATCTTCTAAGGGTAAATGCAAAGTTTATCTGAACATTGCTGCTAGACTGGCGGTGGGGGGAGGGCGTGTAGAGAAAAGAAAAGAAAATAGGCCAGATCTATGCAAAGCAACAGAGATAAGATTCAGTACTGGTTGGTGGGACCTGTGTCATTTTCTGGGAAGCTATCTTTTTAATCAACCAAGCAATTACTTTTTAATGTACATATAACTAAGGACAAAGATCATAATACATAGATCAGTTTGATATAATTTTACAGGAGAAAAAAGATGTTTAGCTAAACATAAAGATGCTTTTTTTATTATAATAAAAGGTAAAATTGATCCACCTAATCCAGTTGAGTACTATTATATTTAGAGATATGCACACACACATAATGAGAGGATGAGAGAGAGAGAGAGAGAGAGAGAGGCAATGAAAAGGGGAAATGATATAATTATATAATAATCTCAAAAACCATTTTAAAAGGGAAAAATCAAAATATAGTAACTATAGGGGGAAGATGATGGGGAAAGAGAGAGAGATACAGGAAAGCATCACCCAGGGCATTCTCTGGCCCATATGTAAGAGAATGGAGAAGCTGAAAAAAGAGGGAAATTAGAAGAGTTGGTAAAGCAGACAATCCACTTTGGAGATGAACTAACTCCTTATTCTCAGCAATTGCTTCACTTCATGGTTACTAAATCGAGAACAGAGTTCAGGGTAACACTGTGTTGAGCAAATCTGGGAGACTCAGTAGTTATTGAGTGGGAGCCTTGCAAGGGTCTTTTATAATTCCCCAACCTTCTACTATAATCTGGGTATTTAGTTTCTATTACTGTTTGAATCAGTACTGTACCGACACATTCGTGCTTTCTCATCAGCTGTGCATGTGTGGAAAGGCTGTGATACTTTCAACAGGCAAAGTCTGGCAGAAGTAGGGCAATGGTGAGTGGACTTCTAGGGTCACTAGCCTGTCCTCAATGCAGAATAATCTCTGCACATAGGACTTATGTCTTTTCTTTGTATATCATGGGCCGAGATTTCTAAAATTACAAGCCACAATAAATCCTTCCTCTTTTAATTTGCTTATGTCAAATATTTTTGGCAAAATAATATGGTAGTTGATTTTGTTATTATACTAATTAATATCTGAGAATTCTACAGCTTAGCCTTTTATATTTAGTGACAGTGGGTGAAGAGTTTCCCAAAACTCATCAGTAGGTAATCTAGTCTCAGTGGTGCTGGTCATCGGAGTCTCTCCCACTTTTCTGCTGTAGTCATTTAGTTTCTACAACTATTAGGGAAGTAAGAGGACTTTTTATCTCATTTATACCTGGAATTCAGTTAATAGAATCAGTCTTCCAAGTTTAAGGTGAAAATAGATAACAGGAGATCCACAACTGAATTCAGAATCATGTCATGAGCTGATTACGTAACTGGATATCAATTGCATGAAGATGTCTTTCCACGTGGGGAATCTAAAAAATAGAGAGTCTCTATCAAAGAGGGAAAAGCCTAGCATCATGCCTGAGTTTTTGATGCCCCCTCATTTGTTGTAAGATAATAAAATAAGAGCACCTATTTTCTCCTGTCCCCATAAGCTAGGAATATCATCAGAACCCTTGACAGGCTCTGTAAGCAGCCTAGTTTGGTTAAAGACATATGAGGTCTACTGACTCACTATCACTGGTATAATTAAATGATTAAAATGCTGATATTTGTGCTAGATTGACTGTTTCTGTTCACACACACATACACACACATGCACACACACCACACACACACATACACATACATACACACACATACACACACACCACACACACATATACACATACATACACACACATACACACACACATGCACACACTTTGTTACTAGAACTCTATTTTGCCAATGGAAGCTGATTTCCCAGTTTGGATTCTGAAGTCCCACCACATTAAATAAATCTTTACACAATCTCTACTACAGCAGTCACAAATACCAAGTGTGACTGAAAGCCTATCAAATCTTGATTACTTATCACAGTACAAAAACTCAAAAACTTTTAATATATAGTGAATTCATTGGTTGGGAAAAAAGATTTTGACAGAATTACCTTCATAATTTCCCTTCTACAAAATATTTTAATGTACTTTATGTGGAAGTAGCCAATAAAGAGAAAAAAAGACACAGCATAGGTCTTGAGTTTCAGCAAGAGCCAATGAAATGGATAACCGTTCTCAACTCACTTTAACACTGACTATTGTTTAAGATTGACTATTTATTATGTATAAACCAGAAGATATAAATCAAAGAAATTGAATAGAATCTCTGAGATCTCAGTTATTTTTCAGCATTTCAGATTCTTATGAAAACTTTTAAGACTCACTATGAATTTTGTTTTGTTTTTTAGATGGACTTTTTTATTTGTTCTTCTTGAGTGTATTTCTGGGAATTGGGAGGGCTAGAATGCATGAAAATAACATTTTTTAGCCTTTATATTTATTGCTATGGTAATATGTACCATAATAATATTATCAATAAAAATAATCACCATGTATTATTTAGATTCTGATTAATTTTCAAAAACAATTTTTAAATGTTTTTTTATAAATTTCCTAAAAAGTCATTTTCCTAAGTCTTATTGGCAACTCTCCCAATTTAAATAAAACTCACAGACTAAATGATTAGTTGGAAGATAAGAATAGCAGTCTATAAAAGGCACATTAATGCAGTTCGGGGTCAATATAATCCAGAAACAAAATTTAAATTCAGTAGCCTGTGTTAATTAAGTAAGTAAATAATATTAAAAAAAGACTGTAGTAAACAAGCAAGAAGCACTTGCATTTGTTAGAAAAAAGATATTACAAATTGGCAGTTCAGATGGTTGAAATATTAGACTCCTAACAAAAGAGATATAACAAGTTACCTCCCATTTATTTTTGGTGAATTTTGTTATGTAGTGATAGGAAAGAGATTTCATTTCACCAGCAGTTTAGTTTGGCACAGGCGATTGCCCCTTTAATTATAACACACTGCCCCCATTTGTCTTCTACATTATTGTGTTCTCTTGGCTCCCCCTCCCTCATTAAGTGTTATTCCTCCTCCTTTAATGAATTTTTGTATTCTCTCACAAGATTTTAAAACTAAATTCCCTTTCTCTTAGTACCCAACTCTACTCTCTATATAATTTATTTCCTTAATAGCTACATTCAGTCTAGTATTCTCTGTTGTAATAGGGCCACTAGGTAGTTTGGCTGCTATCCCCGAACTAATCACACAGATACTGTATTAATTAAATCATTGCTTGGTCCATCAGCTCTAGCTTCTTATTAGCTAACTCTTACATATTAATTTAACTCATTTCTATTAATCGGTGTATTGCCACATGGCTGTGACTTACTGGCTAACGTTCAGGTGTCTGTCTCTAGCAGGTCTCCATGGCTTCTCTCTGACTATGCCTCCTTTCTCCCAGCATTCAGTTTAATTTTCCCTGCCTACCTAAGTTTTGCCCTATCAATAGGCCAAGGCAGATTCTTTATTCACCAATGGTATTTACAACATACAGTGGGGAATCCTACATCAATTTTCAAAACAAGAAAAACAGCAAAAACCACTCTTCATATCAAGGAAGACCCCTAGTTCACACATTTTTTTTTGCTATACCCTTAGATTAAACATTTCTCCTACACCACCTGACAAATATTTCAAACACAGTCAAAACTCAGTATCATTCTGTCCATGCCTGCTTTATCCACATTCTTTTGTATATGTGACACTACCTATTCAAAAATGCTTGATTTAAGATACTGATGGCACCTTTGACTCATATCTAGAGTCCAGAACATCCATAAGTGTCATTTGTTCTGCATCTAAAATTCATCTAAACATATTATGTCTCATCAGCCCCACTGGGGCCGTCCCACCATTGATAATTGCCCATTGTCTGCTTCTGTCTTCTCTACGATCTGTTTGTAAATCATCATCTGGGCTCCAGGTTTTAGAGTGGCCCTTTCAAAGAGCAAGCAGGACTTACATTTACATTCTTATACACATTCTGATTTGTGAAGTTTATCTAAAAGATAAATTCTTACAGTGGTCCACAATATCATCTGCTCACATGTGGATCGAAGGGTCACATTATCTCCTGTTCCACTTCCCACCTCCTCTGGCAATCATGTCTTACATGCTGCTGCTTCTGTACAAACCAGACTTATTCTCCTCTGTTTCTGGGACTTGGGAAATTTCTGTCAGAAAGCTACATGGCAAGCTCTCTCCCTCCCCTACATCCTTTCTTAGACGCCTTCCTCGGTATATTTACCTGAGCATCTCTTAAACATATTCTCAGCTTCTTAGTACTCTCAGGTTCTGTCCAGTTACAACATTGAAGAATTAATAAATCTTTTAAAATAAGTATTAGTTTACTAAATTTTTATGATTGGGTGGGTTTCTTCTGAGAGGGGAAGACAATTCTAACAAATACAAATGATTTATGCAGATGAAAGCATACAGAAATGAGAATGTTAGATTTAAAAGTAGTTGTTTTGCTTTGTACGACTTGAATATTAGGAGGAGAAAGTAAAATCCTAAAAAGTTTACTGTCTCTGGAGTGAGAAAAAAAAAGAAAAAAAAATGATCACCTCCTCTGAGACACCACAGTTTCACATGAGACTCGTCCTAGTCCCACTTTCCCATAAATTCACTGGTTCTGTCAGCAAAGGTTTTGTTTGAGAAATCATTTATTTTATTTTAAATTCAATTGAAGAATTGCCACTAAGTTAAGGTTAGTTTGTTCCTTTAATTGTATGTACTAGAGTTTGGAATATTAGGAAGGAATGGATTTTGAAATGCTTAACACATTCAAAACTATGATAAATAAATCATACCCAATTATGTTGAATAAATCATTCCAAGAGATGTCATTAAGATATATAGTTGGGAATATATAATAAACTATTGAATTGATACAGAATAACAAACCAAGAATGAATATTTTCTTATTTTTATTTTCATATTTAAAAAATATGAAGTTAGTTATAACTAACTTACATTATATATGTTATATTAGTTATAATAAAAAATATGTTAGTTAGAAAGTCATGAAAAATAAGGGCATTTTCAAAATTAAAAGATTGATGAAGACAGATTGTACATAAATGGACACCAAGAAGCTGAATTTAAGAGGTAAGGGGAAGACCAAACATGAATGATGGTCATCAAATGAGTTGGAGACTGAACAATGAAGGAGAATGAACTTTACTAAAGCCGTCAGTCAGGGTACCGAATAAATCTGATGCTGTATCTGTGATGAGTGTGTCATTTGCCAAAGGCACCCTCCTCAGAAAAGAAAAAGTCATTTTTTTTCATCTTTAACCTAACTTTATCTGAGAATTAGTGAGATAAATCAGGGGGAAAAAATCTATGGTTTGCAAGGTTGATAATCTTATCTTGATCACCATCGTATTAATATGCACCCCACAAAGTTGTCTTTTGGTCTTCATATATCTGTCATGGCCTAAAAAGCCTTAATTACATCACATACACCTAGCAGAAATTAAAATGAAAAATTCTTATTGTCAGTACATTGTAGGTATCTCTAGATAATTCTCTAAGAAGGCGATACTTCAAGATAAAGTGTCAAATGCTTAACTAAAAGAAACACAAAAATTCATGGAATTTTGTAACATGTACATACCTATAGGTTGTTAAGTTATATTGTAACATATACAGTTGAATGATTACTATCGAACCTGCTGAGATGAAAATGCTGCTCTGGATACACACATGACATACTTAGTGTCCCTTACATTCTCCTCTCTTAAGCATTTTAACGTTAACATTTTTAAAACATGTTTACAAAATAGCAATCATTGTGGGTATATCATGTACCCTCGGACTTCTACTCAGGACCTGACAAATTAAGATCATGAGTTCAAATGTTTCCCAGACAGGTTACTGGAATCCAAACATGGCTGGATAACAAAAAATAATCTTAAGGGAATTTGTCGAAATATGAAAACCAAAACCAAGAACAACCATCTACCACCTTTTCCAAGATACGCTTACTTGAAAAGAATGATGATACATTGCCTGATATTGAAATGAACAATGGGCTACTGATGATGAGATCCCGTTTTACAGATTGTAGCTTAAAATATCTATCTCTAAGTGAAAGTACAAAGGCCACAGAAGAAATATAAGGACTATGAGTTGAACTTGACTAAATAGGTGACATATAGCACACTTTAATATCCACCGAAATGTTCTAAAATAGGAAGCACAAAGCAGTGATCTCCATCATCAATCTTGAGTCAACATGGTATGTAATTTGCTTCCATCAAAGATATAATAAAAATAAATGAAATAAGTTTTATATCCTGAACATGAAGAAACTATGATATCTAAGTTCTTTACAAAATCATTTACATGAATAGGGCTTTCCTCTTGTATGAGCTCTTCCCTAGTTCCTGGTATCAAGATGTTATAAAAAAGGGTTTAAAAGATTTAATGTGCTAGAGACATGGCTGAGCTCATTCCCAACACCAAAGTAAGATTTTTGACAACTTATGTTCATGCTGTAAGATGTTCTGAGGGTCTAACCTTGAGAATCAGAATGCATGTGCACATAACTAGACAAAGACCCTGATATTGCAATGCAAAAATTTAAGTAAATCTTTATCCAAATTTTATCTCATGAATGCTTTTTTTATTGTAAGCATTTATTTCTGTAACACAGGCACTGAGACAGTAAAGAATTCCAGAGTTTTTCTTCACTATGAAGCGGTTCATGAAAAATAAAGCTAGCATGTAGGCTTGATGTCAGAGAAATCGATCCTTCTCAGTTTGTGTTATCATTTGGGAAGGTTTAGGAAATTCTGTCCTACTGAAGAAGATAAGAGTGGGGGAAGCTAGTGGATATTATTGGTGACAAAAGCATAGAAAAAATATGATGATCTTTCTACTATATTTTTATTTGATGAATATGGGATCAAGAATCTAAGATTACAATTCCTTGGTGAAAGTAGGCTCTTAGAGAAGCATTGACAGCAAGACTACAAGCTAAAGACTAAAACTTTAGGGGAACCTATCTTAAGTGCTATGTAATTCTTTTCAGAAATGTACAATAAAATATCAGATTGCACATATTTCCCTCTTATGCAGATTCAACATTTTAATTTTATGCATTTATATGGCTATATGTGTAGGCAGGGTAAGATACAGGTTATAAAAGTAGAAAGGACCATGGGAGGGGAAGAGAAGTCTTACAGGGAGAGGGACACAGGGATAATAAAATGTACATCATAGCAGAATTGGAACTAATGTATAGAGGAAAGCAATCAAAGTAGCTGCAAGAGATGCAGAAGGGGCATGAGGAGCAAAACTGACAAAAAGAAAAAATTATGAAATGCCATGGGTAACCCTGGCACTTATTGGAAGCTATTAATATTAAAAATGAAAACAAAAAAATAACATTTATCTGAAAATAAATAGCAACTTGGATATAGATTTAAATGGTTCTTGATTAGAGCTTTTAGGGAAACTGGAGTAAAGAAACAGGCAGCATAAGAGCAGCAAGCAAAAACACAGTTTACTGTCCACTTCTCCCATGTTAACCTTCTTATTCATTGATGCCTTGGTAAAGAATGTCTGTTTTTGGAAGATACTCTGGATGGGAAACACTTAGCTGAAGATTTGGGAGAATAAATGCTATGAGTATTTGAAATCCAAATACAGGGATTCTGTGTAGAAAACAAAACAAACAAGCAAACGAATGATGAAGCAAAAATTAATAAGTATGAGCTAATGTCATGAGGGTTTGAGTACCATGATGTCATGAGACTGGATGGAAATAGTTAAACATGAGGAAAAGCTCAGTAGACGTGGAAGACATGAGAAGGAGCTTAACATTAGGTGTAATGCAGAAAGAAGAAATTGAAGCATTTTAAGAAGGGAATTATTATTATTATTATTATTATTATTATTATTATTATTATTATTAATTTTAGGTGTATGTATGTGTACCTGCATGAATTTATTTATACCACTCAAGTGCATAAATCACACATATTATAAGGTGGGATTAGGGATCCAGGAATAAGAGACAGGGATGTAAATAACAAAAGTAGTGTATAATGAGAGAAAATAATTATCTAAAAAAAAAGGGATGGGAAAAAGAAAAATAATGTTTAAGATTTCACAGAAGGGTGGAGCAACTCTTGTACATAAACAGAGGAAAGAAAGAAGTCAGAGAGTGAAAGAAAAGCTACTCAGGGCTGAGACGAGCAGTGCCAGCGAGGGCAGGATCTAGAAGATGCAGTGTCAGGGAGGCCGGGGTCTACAAGATGCTGGGAGTCCAGGGTCTACAAGATGCTGGGAGGCCGGGGTCTACAAGATGCTGGGAGGCCAGGGTCTATAAGATGCTGGGAGG
>JABTXL010002926.1:2254869-2280935 GCA_025134845.1 Neodon shergylaensis | reverse complement strand
CCAGGGTCTACAAGATGCTGGGAGGCCAGGGTCTACAAGATGCTGGGGACCAGGGTCTATAAGATTCTGGGAGCACAGGGTCTACAAGATGCTGGGAAGTCAGGGTCAACAAGATGCTGGGAGGCCAGATTCTACAAGATGCACTGCTACGGACACAGGGGTCAAAAGACACAGTCACTGATCATCCAGAAACTAATGTGACCTTAGTTGAGAAAAGTGCTAGCCAACAGTGATTTTCTGGAGTGGTATTATTTTAAACCCACAGGTTTAATAAATATAGTTAAAGAGAGCAATGCTTTGCTTTAATAAATGTATAGGACACAAAATGATTAAATCAGGCAAATTAATAAGCTATATACCTACCCATGATTAACAAGCTACATGCCTACGCTTGGCTTGCTTCTTTGTGTGTGGTAAGAGTTTTAAAATTTACTCTCAACAATATTGAAATATGCTGTACACTGTTATCAATGTGGTCCCTGGGTTGTACAATAGACTTCAAAAACTTATTCAGCTTTGTACCCTTTGACCAACTTTTCTCCCTTCAAGGTAGGTTTTTGTTTTAGTATACATGTTAGAGCCTAGGATAATGTAATTTTATTGCAAGAGTTGTCTCAGGGGCATACACTTGTGTTCTGAAAAAAGAAAATTTGCTTTGCCCTACTTCATTATCATGCGGAATATTTCTAAGGGACACGACCACCAGCACATCTGTCCTTTCTCTGGCTTTTAGATCAGTAGACCAGAATGCAATAAATCCTTCGAGACTAAAGTCGGGTTGGTTAACCTATGGCAGGCAGTGTGTCACTATAGAATATAAGTTTACTAACATATTGCCCACCTCTTTTGAGGTTAAAAAAAGCCAGATTCCTTCAAGTCAGCATCCAGGGGAAGATTTATTCTGGCTGTACTCAAATGTATGTGCCTGCACTTTTATTAGTCATAATCATGAACTCTCTAGTTTGGCTTTATTCTACTTTCCTGTTTCCCAAATTTGAAAGGCTTACATAAGGATGGGTCAGTTAACTTAATGTTTTATCTTTTATTGCATAGTTAGAGCAAAAATAACTGCCAGGGTAATGTCTTCAAAAGCAGGGCATTTTATTTCAAAGACTAGAAATAAATAACAAAATCTGGTGACCCTTGTTTTGAAAGTACGTAGTAAAGATAAATTTTGATATTGTTAATGAGCCCCATGTTACAGTCTAATAGTTTTAGCCAGAAATTTATTTTCCTTCCAGAGTTGGATTAGATACAGCCTATATATGTTAGACAGTTTGATGATGTTGGTTATTAAAAACATAAAATTGGTAGTAAATTTAACGTGTATTAACGGGTCTATTTTATTTTGGTAGTTCTTGGCAGTAAGAGTTTTCCTGTAGTATGTAAGGAGTTGGTTTTTAAAAAGTCACTATAATGCAATATGCATTAAATACAAGTTAAAAATTGAATTTAAGTTTTTAGATTTTCATGATACTCTTCAAAATTGTCCAATGAAAGCACAAAGAGTAATATGTTTATAGTCCTCCTAGAAGCAAGTCTTCCTTATTTTCTAAGATCCAGAAATGACATGATGAAGGGCTTCATCAAACTACTAGCTCCTTATCACTCACTGAATTTTATCCCCATGTTTGAAACTGAAAAAACTCAATGAAGATTATTTTAAAAAGCAAATCACTTTTTAAATAAGAGCATCTCTCAAGAACTTTTGCAAGAAATCATGAGGACTAGCTACAAGGTGTTACATGGATACCTTATTAGGCATGTTTCAGATGTATTAATTATGAAGTGTGTTTATATTCTAAATTCATTATGATTATTGCGAAATGTGTAAACAGTACAAAAATACCACTGTCCTGAGATTTCAGACATCCAGCAGCAGCAATGGCTTAAGCCTCAGATTACCCAGATACACATTCCCTTTTCTCTGGTTCTGTACATTTGCTTTGAAAAGATCATTGAAAACATCACTAACTTGCTCTTCATTATCCACAATTGTTTTAGCATGTCATGTGAGATCAGTCATGTCATAGAGAATAAAAACATATGTGCTGCGTATGTATGTGTGTAACTATAAACAATATTTGCACTATTAGCTTAAGTAATGTATACAAAATATCATGACATACATGTGGAAATTGTCAGGGAGGGAAACATGTAAAGGGTACCATTATCTAGTCCTGTTTGTGTAACATAGAAGAGAACTTGGAGCAGCTTCTCTGACCTTGAATACAGGGTTTTTTCTAAACACCAAGCATGAGCCTAATATTTGGTATATATTATCTCATTTCATCAAAGTCATATTTTAGAGTGGTTGATCTACCTCCTTTCAGTTTAGAGGCAAACAACAATAATAATTATACTAAAATCCCAAAGTACGAAGCAAGCAAACATGTAGTATCAGTTCTAATAGAAAATTTTATGAAGAAACAGTAGGGTAAAAGAACATAAATTAATTTTGTTATTGATATATATATATATATGTAATATATATATATTATATCGCACATATATATTGTTTAAAAAGTTATTTCTTCCCTTTTTCCTATTATAATTACATTATTCCCCCTTCCCTTTCTTTCCTCTAAACAATCCCATGTACCTCTCCTTCCTTTTCCAAGTTCATTAACTCTTTATTCATTAGTTTTGTTGCATATATATCTACCTGCATTTACACACACACACACACACACACACACACACACATGTACACCCTGATCTGATTGGCTGGTATAAGTTTTGGAAGGAGATTTGAAGTCATTCTTCTCCTATCATTAAGCTTCATTGTTTCACATATTTTTACTTGATCTGGCCAGCTAGATAGACCACATGAACATAAGTCAAATAAGGCTCAGGTTGACAGAATTTCTAAAGATTACAGTTTTATTTTATGTATGGGGTCTAACATGCAAAAATTTTACGGGAAGAAACTTGACAAAAGTGTGCTTACATGGTTCTAGATTTTAAATATTTATAATTAAACACTAAGTAGGCCTGGATAGATCCATTAGGATTCTCAGTTAGTAGGTTTATTGAAACTTCCCATTTCAGAAAGGTTTACAATGGAAAAAGGACATTATTTCCACTCCTTAGATATCTGTCACTTTTTTGTCATCATCGAGGACAAACTGCATTCCATAAATAAGCATTCATCATAACTCCCTTGGTCATAATTTAGTAATATTAATTTTTCAGCATGAAATGCAACAGACCATGGTAAATTTGTGTCTATTTGTGTGTGGATATTATCACTATACTTGTAAGAATAAAACTGAGAAGAATCACTCCAAATTGACACCACTGTCATTTCTTCTTCCATTTCTTTTCCCAAAAGTTGATTTTTGTTAAATCTGGAAAACCAACAAAAACAAACATATGCATTTCCAAAATGTTCAGATGGAAAGTAAGCTTATTGACAAGATACAAGTTCTGATGTTTCTCAGTATATATGATATGATATTTTGAAGCAAAAACAAAGTCAAAGAAGAATAAATTTGTCATGGTTTGTGGTATTAAGACATTGACGTTCACATATATATTTGGTGGCTTTCAAGTGACCAAAAGTTTGTTTAATGTCAAAGACATTCTTCTAGAGATCCATAAATTCCAGTTTAGTCTGTAATTATGTGAAAATGATAACTTTCCCAGATGGAAAATGTGTTAAAGTATATATTTCGATATCTCTAATTTTTTCTTCAAAAGCCAAATATTCTAAGAATGTTTGTAAATTACAATGGTAAAGGATAACTTAGAAGTGCTAAAAAATGCTAATTTATTCCGCAATAGTCTCTGCCTTCCAACAGATGGAATAATTTCAGTAAATAATACCTAAAATATTATGTCTCAGATGAACAACACTTAGAGTAGGGGGTTAGAGACATATCTAATTCAAATATGGCCTGTATGGATAGAGATACAAATATTTTAGGACTTTCATAATTTTTTGCTTTTGTAATTTTTCCTTATGATAAATTTGTATAAATTATAGAAGTTATCCCTTTAAGTGTGATAAACATTTTTGTATATTTATATAATATTTGATAACACAAATATCTATATGGATTATTTTACATTATTATCTAAAAAACAACCTTCACTTGCATTTAAATAATGAGCAATCTTAAAGTTGAATTGATTTTACTTAATGTTTAATTTCATAAATATTTATACTGTAAGTTTGAATCAAGGCTCACTGACATTTTTGACCTTAATAGTTTTCTGAGATAGTGATCTGTATGAGAAGTTTTTATTTAAATTAATACCGCAAATAAGAATTTATATATGAAATGAATTTACAATATTACCAAAGACTCAAAGTATGTAGATTAAACGAAACTTCAGACTCATGCTGAAAGTACCAAATTATCCTTCCAATAAAACAGATTCCATTCAAAATTAATAGAAGTAGTTAAAAATAATTTTAATAAGTACAGTAGACATGGTAACAATAAGTGGTAATATTTATTTATCTTTGAAAATTGAATACATGTATCTTGATTATTCTACCTTCCCAACTTCTTTCGGAAACACTTCTAGTAATCTTTAATCATCATATCTCACTTCAAATTTCATGTGATATTTTTATTTTTAAATAATGTTTTGAATTCAGTTAGTACTGCCTGTATGCACATGATCAACTACAGGGCTAGTCATTCGTTTTCCGGCCACTCAGACCAGAAATAATTACACAGAAACTATATTATTTGCAACTCTGTTTGGTCAATAGTTTAAGAATATTTATAGCTACATCTTATATCCTAAGCTAACCCATTAATTAATGGATATTAATCACAACAAGATAGTGGCCTACCAGTAAAGTTTCAGCAGGCTCAGGTGGAGGCATCTGTCTCTTGTGGCAGCTACGAGGCTTCTTTTGACTCCACCTTCTTTTTTCCAACATTCAGTTCAGTTTTTCTGCCTATCTCTATTCTGCCTTGTCATAAGCCCAAACAGCTTCTTTATTCATTAACCAATAAAAGCAAGACATATACAGAAGGACTTGGCACAGCAATATTCACTCCTTTGTCCCCTTCTCTAGTCTCTTTCCCCAATTTATCCTCTCATTCCAGCCCCTCTCCCTTCTTCATCTGTAAATATTTATTCTATGTCTTCATGCTAGCAATATGCATGCTTCTCACTTAGTGTCTTATTCTGTGCCTGACCTCTGTTGTTGTACACATTGTACCTTGTTTATCAATGACTTAACAGCGAAGATCTACATGCAAGTGAAGAGAAATACATTTGTCTTTCTGGGTCTGGGATACCTTACTTAGGATAATTTTTCTAGTTCCACCCATTAATTTGTAAAATTCTCCCTTTTGACAGGTAAACAATAATCCATTGTGTAAATTTCAACATTTTCTTTTTCCAGTCATCTGTTGAGGATATCTAGGTTGCTTCTGGTTTCTGGCTATTTTGAATAGAGGGCAATGGACGCGGTTGAGCCAAAGACTCTGTAGTGTAGTGGTGTCCTTTGTGTATATGCCCAAGAATGGTACAGGTGAATCTTGAGGTAGGCTAATCCCCATCTCCCTTAGGCTGATTTCCATAGTGGCTCTACGAGTTTGCACTTCCACCAACAATGGATGAGAATTCTCTTATTCTGCATCCTCGATAGCATGAGCTATAACTTGTTTTGTTGATCTTAACCACTCTGATAGGTGTAAGATAAAAATCTCCAAGTAGTTTTGATTTTCATTTCTCTACTCACTAAAATTCTGAACATTTCTTCAAGTGTTTCTTGGTCATTTGATTTCTTTTTTGTGGACTCTGTTTAGATCTGTACTCCATTTTTAATTGGGTTACTTGTTTTCTGGACATCCCGATTTTTGAGTTCTTTATATATTTTGGCAATCAGCCCTCTCTTTGGTGTGTAGCTGATAAAACATTTCCCAACCTGCGGCCACCTGTTTGTTTAAATGATTGTGTCATTTGTCTTACAGAAGCTTTTCAGGAACATATGTTCCCTTTTATTAATTGTTTTTGTTAATGCCTGTGCTATCAGTGTTTTTATAAATGCATTTGTGTATTTGATTTGTAACTAAAATACTTTAAATAAAAGCTTTTTAGAACACAGAGGATGTTGGTCTGCAACGTAGATACGGTTTTTCTCTTGCTCTTCTCAATATTTGAAATAAAAGAAACAGAGAAGCCAAGTGGTTAAAGACGATATAACATGAACAACATACAACGACACACTCTTGAGCCACAAACGTGTGTGATGTCATATCATTCATAAGTACACAAAACTGGAGAGCAACATTATTGCTGAATAAATGGAGGTATAGAAAATTAAATCTACGATATTTTAACATATGTGCGATCTTCAAAAGGTGACTTCACAAAAGTTTAGATGCTCTCTTCCAATATCTACAGAGAATAAAATGACCAATGAGTGATAAATTATATCTAGGAAAAGTCCTTGTGTGCTACTTCATGACTGTCAATACTACTACTACTACTAATAATAATAATATAGTATGAACCTAGAAGTAAAATATTGAAAGCAAAGTATTTTAAAACCAAAAAAAAGAGTTTGAAGTGTTCTCTCTCTCTGTCTCTGTCTCTCTCTCTGTCTCTCTCTCTCTGTCTCTCTTTCTCTCTGTCTCTGTCTCTGTCTCTCTCTCTCTCTCACACACACACTAAAAGAGAAATGGGGGCAGAGAAAGAGAGACATAGAGGCAGAGACAGTGAGAAATGAGATAGAGAGAGAGGCGGGGGAGGGAGGGAGGGAGGGAGGTACGGAGGGAAGGAGAGAAGGAGGGAGGAAGAGAATGTGGAGATAGTCATATTTGCCTTGAATCCTTAATTGAATTGAAGCATTCTAAGATGTGTGGTTTGCACTTATTTAGCTGTTTTAAGATGCTGGGATAAAGCACTGACATAAACCAACTCGAAAAAGATTCATATCATTTTGTATTTTATTCTCCCTTGTCCATGTAGCCTTGGAAGTAGTCAAGGCACAAACCTGGCGTCAAGAACTGAGGTAGAAACCATGAAGAGATGCTTGTTAGCCCCTTCTCAGCCTCCTTGCCCATACAGCCCAGGCTTGCTTGGTCAGGTACTGCACAAGGATGTTTGAGACAGGTCCTCATTTGAGATTCCGTGTTCTCGGGTAAGTCTGAGTGTGTATCAAGTGTATAAAATGCTGACACTGACCATGGACACATCACAGCTCACTAACATCATGTCTGCACCAGCTCCTACAATTGCATTGTAGGCATGCTCAGGTTTCTGGGTTTTTATACTATAACTTACTACTGATATAAGTTTGCCTTCATGAAATTATGAGAGGGCAAATAGCATGAAACAGCAAAGCAGACCTTACTTTTTTCTAACACTGAATCTGTAGACAATGAAACACAGACCAAGGTGCTGAACACTCTTTTTTCCTTTTGTTTTCACAGAGTAAGACATGTGAGCTTCAATTGCAGACAAGTCCTTTATGTTCTAACACAAAGTTCTTTAAACTTGTTTAATTGATGGTTGTAGATTCAAAACCAAACATTTTTAAGTTACATTTTTCCAGCTTAATATTTGTATTGCTTATTTGAAAATTTCACACCATGCACCCCGATCACACTCACTTGCCAGTCCTCCCAGGTCTGATCCCTGACCCTTGTGATCTCCACCCCTCCAATAAGAGAAGAAGAAGAAGAAGAAGAAGAAGAAGAGGAGGAGGAGGAGGAGGAGGAGGAGGAGGAGCAGGAGGAGGAGGAGGAGGAGGAGGAGGTTGGTGGAGGAGGAAGGAGAAGAGGAGAAGGAAAAAGAAAGAAAAACTAGTACAAATTGTGTTGCCCATATACTCACTGAAGCATGCTTAAACTCCCAATGGCTACCTCCTTAAAGAAAACCGAGTCCTTCCCCACCCCAACCACTACCAAAAGTCATCAACTATGGAGAGCAATACTTCAGCATCCTTATCACAGTTTTTTTTTAAGAGTTTTCTCTGATGCTTTCATATCTAGGCTGTTTCTTTCTTTTGGCAGGGGTTGAATTTCGGTTGTCACAGAAGTCTTCGATGTCTGCCTTCCATAAATGTATGTCAGTAGTTATCAATATCACTGCAAAAGTGACTTCCTTGCCCTTTACAGTCAGTTGGAGCGTGGGTCACAGACTTCCACATGATTTCTGGCAACAGCAGAGATGTTAGCTGAATAATCCATGTGCTTCTATTGTTCTACTCACTTGAATCCTCAATTCTTTGTTTTCAGAATTGTTTGCTTTTGAACAACTAAGTATCATGTTTACCAAATGGAGAGTTGAAAGAGGGACATTTGGCAGCTTGCTGATAACCACGAAATGCCTATTCTTTTAGTTTATGAGGATGATATTTTTTCAATACAAGTTGCAAACATGTCTTTAGCATCTGCCCATCTGTCGCATGTGAAGTAAGAGAAATTTAATATATATTCATCAAGGCTTTGTGGCTGTTTTATGTCACCAATGAGTCTACAAGCTGAAAACCAAACATCTCTGGCAACAAGATTTTTCATTATATTTCTCCCTTTCTAATTAAATACATGCTGTATTTTAGTTTCTTATGTTTTAATTTTTATTTTGCCCAATTTATTGTATTTTAAATATAAATTATTTCAGGATATTGGAATATAAGTTGTGAGTAGTGGTGAAAAGGGTTGAAGGCTACAAAGACAGAAAACTTACAAAATATGATGTTTTGTCATATGCAAAAGAGTCCTATTTTCTTCCTATGGATACTTTAGGGCAGTAAACTATTTGAAGTTTATATATGTGTAATAAATACAATTTTAAATAAAAACTGATGTTTATCTGCATGGTTTTCCACTACTTACTCCAAGCTTAATAAAATGTCAGGGTCTTAGAGAAGTGGAAAATCCTGTTCTGAAAATTGTAAAACAAAGACAGATTTAACAATCTAAGTTAACTGCAATAAAAAAAACGAAGTTAATGTTACTCTAATATCAAAATCAGTTAAAATATAGCAAATTCATAAAACTATATGTCAATATCCCTGTTGAACTAGATGCAGAATTTCTGAATAAAATACTTTCGTATCATTGAGACCTTGTGGGCTTTCCTCTACCCATTTTAGCATGTCTACCATTGTCATTGTTCATATAGGGGTGTATGGGTGGATTTGAAAGGAGTAAGAGGAAGAGGCAAATGATGTAATTATGTTGTAATCTCAAAAAAAAAAAAAAAAAACAAAAAACAGAAGAACAACATTACCACCACCAACAGAAACGCTTGGAAACTGATTTCAGAAATACATCGAAAAGATCATCCATCATAATAAAGATGTAAAACTTCAACATGCATTAGTCACTAAATGTAATAAATTATAAAATTAAAACTTAAAGAAAAGCATGGTTTTCTCAAAAGATGCAGAAATAGCTGCATCACATACAAAGGTCCTTAACTTTGGAGTGTAGTTTTGAGTCCTTTTCTCAAACCACCAAAGAATAATTCTGCTTCCCTATGCAGACTTGATTTAATTTGAGCTACGGAAACCTCAGCATTTTAAGATCAACTGCATCATAAAATAATAACTATTTATATTTTTTCAGCTCATATGTTTTTTTAATTGAAAATTGGAGTGGACAACCTTGGGGACACCTTTGAATATTGCTTATCAAATTTTAAAGTCTGTTTTCACTAGCACTTGCAAAAACCCTCTAAAGAAATTTCTGCTTTCAATTTGTGGCAATAAAAATATTAAATGCCTCTCTAAAATCTTTCCTACATAAAGATAAGAGAGCTACTGAATTGTATCTGTATTTACAATTCAGGAACCAATTCTTATAAGCATTTGCCAGTCAAAGATGAGACGTTCATTGGAATGTATTTGCCTGTGCTTAAAGCTTTTAGTGGGGTCAATTGCATACATGCAATGTGGCTGAGCTGTAGGCTTGTCCCTCCAAGAGATTTGGATTAATGTGCTCACTGTCAAGTTCCACCACACACTGGTATGTTTTGAAGACCCCACCATCAATCATACTGCTAGATCACTTGGTAGCTGAAGCACTAAGCAAACAAACACTCTTCTAAGGCAGGACACCTAGGGCCCTGGAGATCAACTCAGTAGCTGAGGGCAAAGGCGAGACCTCTCTTATGGTAAACTAAACTTCCCACCACACAGAATGGAAATCCATTAATTCACAGCAATTCTTAAAGACAATGACATAGAGTACTGATCAAAGGCAAATATACTAAGAATTCAACTTACTATTTTTAATATAATAAATAATGGAGCAGAAGTAAATATAGATATTTTTACTATATAATCTTTAGTTTTATGGTGAATTGGTGTGGTACATATTAGTAATTAATAATAATTACATAATACTACCTTTTTAGAGAATGAATGAATGGATCGATTGAGACCATGAATATCATTGACTATTTCCAACGTAAGCAAGGTAACTTTTCTATCACTAACAGAGCATACAAAAAAAGTGCATGAAAGTGCACCTTTTAATAAAATCCAAATGTTAATTTAAAAGGATTGAAAGAAACATATAAGAGCGTAACACATCTGACACATTGAGTCCAGATTGAAAACTACGGCAGTATAATCACCTGATTTGGGCATACAATGGCTTTGAAGTATTAAAATAGGAGGGAAGCACCATATACAAACTGGAAAAGAATTAGATCCTAATAATAGTTATTATGTGCTTTCCTATTGGGAATATAGTCGTATCACAGTTTTATTTGGGTTAAAATTCAGTCTTTTTCTTACTAAATATTTACAGAAATACGGGGGAAATGATTTGCTATTTATAATTTGTGATTCTATGAAAACCGAAGAGGTCATTGGCCACTGGGGTCAATGGTTGTGTCTCTTTCATTTTTGAGATTATAATAGAGTTACATAATTTTCACCTTCCATTTCTTCCCTCCAAAGTATATCATTTACTACTTTCTGTTCTATTCTTAAATTCATGGCCACTTTTTAAAACTTAATTGTTGTACTATGCATAAATGTATACTTATGTCTCTCTCTCTCTACATATAATATATATATATATATATTAGTAAATATCACCTTCTCATTCTGTATAATGTTATATGCATACATGTTTTCATGGATGGTCATCAGTACTGGACAACCAATCGCTGTGCTCTTCCCCAGGGAAGACTACTGTTTCTAGTCCTAGCATTCTTATGCTTTCTGTGGTTCTTTTTGTAGGACTGAGGTCTTGTGGACTTTCCCCCATCCATTTGGCATGTCTATTGATATTTCGTTCAGCTCACAACTGTGCTTTCATTTTTGTGGGGCTTTATGGGCATAACTTCTGTCATTCTAGGGGAACAAAATCTAACAGCACACTCTCTGGTCTTTTGGCTTTTATGATCTTTTCACCTTTCTTTTGCAATGTTCCTTGAACCCCAGACACAGATTTATCAGTTGGGACATGGATGCACACATTCTTCTGCATTTTGATTGCTTATGCTTTTCTGTAATGGTCAGTCTGTTGTAAAGAGAAGTTTGCTTGATGAGGTATGATGACTACACTTACCTGTGTGTATAAAGACAAACGTTTAGAATGTAGTTAGGGATTATGTTGGTTTAATAAAATAGTGGTGTAGGATTTTTTTCAAAATCTTTGGGTTAGGGTTAGGTGTCTTCTAGTGTCTTCACTAGACTTACCTTCCTCCTCAGTGGGACTAAAGGAAGCACCTCTAGTCTATATTGCCAGAGCATGGGGAGGATGAAAACAACAGAGGGAGAGTCATAGATTAATTGTGATCTGATCAGAGACATGGGAAAAACAAGTGTGATCTCTAATTAGGAATGGAAGCAGTATAAATACAAAAGAAAAGGGTAAAATGACAATAAGGATGTCTGAAGAGTCACAGGAATCATACGAGTAACTATTCACTTTAAAATCTATATAACATGTGTAACTGTGTATAAATAAAAATATATGGCTTCAATGAAATTTCCTTATTTGTGTTGAGAATGCTCTCTCAAAGAGCCAAAGTATATTTAACACAAAAACCAAGGATCGGGCATGAGAATACATCTTTTGAGTTGTTGCCCAGAGATGTCCAACAGAGTACTCACATCTGAAGACATGAAATATCTCAGATGAGAAATAAAATGCAATGTTTGTCTTTATGGTTCCTAGATATTTCATTCAAAAATGATCTTTTCTAGTTCCATTCATTTACCTGCATAGTTTATAATTTCATTTTGCTTTATTTACAGTTAAATGTTATTACATGTTGTGTATATACCACATTTTATTATCCACCATTCTGCAAAAGAACAATTAGGTTCTTTCTATTTCATAGCGATTGTGATAAAAGAAGCAATTAACATGGCTGAGCAAGTATGTGCAGAGTATGTTGTCAAGTCCCTTGAGCATATGACAAGGAGCAGTAGAGTTGGGTCATATGGTAGATTTATACTTTGCATTTTAAGAATTATCCATACTAATTTTCATATAGACTATCCCAGGTTTGTAACAGCAACAGTAAATGAGAATTCCATTTTCCCTGCACCTCAGTCAGCATTTGTTTTCAGTGGTTTTGTAATGTTTACCTTTCTGTCTGGGGCAATATTAATTTCTATGTTAAAAGCAGTGTTCTGCTTTTCATTTTCCTAATTGCTCAGGATAATGAGCATTTCCTGAGATATTTCTTAGCCATTTTTTCTTCTTTTGTTTAGCTCTCTGACTCACTTTCCTAATGGGTTGATTTGTAATGACTGTTTTCTGAGTTCTTATATATTCTGGATGGTAATCCTCTGTCAGAATGTACAGAAGGTAAAGATTCTCTCCCACTCTATGAGCTTCTTCTTTAGTTGGATGATTAGTTCTTCAGTTTGAGAGATGACTTTTAGTTGAAGTCACTCTTATCAATTGTTGGCCTTATTCTTTGGCAGATGAAGTCCTATTCAGAAAGCTCTCTCTTTTTCCTACATTATGCAATATACTGGCAACGTTTACTTTTAGAAGTTTCAGTAATTCAAGTTTTGTATTTTGGTCTTTGATCCATTTGGATTTAGTTTTTTATGCAAAGTGATAGCTATGGGTCTAATTTCAATCTTCTACATGTGAAATTCCAATAATCTCAGCACCATTTGTTGAATCTGCCTTGTTTTCTTCAGCTTATATTTTTGTAATATTTGTCAAATATTAAATGGCTAGATTTCTGTGCTCATATTTGGGCGCTTGATGTTCTTCCATTGCCTTATGTATTGCTTTTTTGTGCAAATACCACTTTGTTCTTCCTACTATGGATCTGTAATTCATCTTAATATCTGGAGTGGTAATTCTCCCAGAATTGGTCCATCTGCTAAGAATTGTTTGGGCTATCTGGATGTTTTGTGTGTCCATATGATTTTTAGGATTGGTTTTTCTATTTCTATGACGAATGAGGTAGAGATTTTGATTGCAACTGTACTGAACCAATAAATAATTTTTGGCAAAAAGAACACTTTCACAATATTACTTTTACCAATCCATGAGCATAAGATGACTTTCAATTTTTAGTGTCTTTTTCTATCTCATTCTTCATAGGATTAAACTTTTTCATTGTAGCATTTCTTCATTACTTGATAAGAATAATTCCTAACATTTTTTCTTGAAGTTACTGTGGATGAGAGGAGTGAGTCTATGACGTCTTTCTCTATATGTTGTTGTTGGTGTATGGAATGCTATTGATTTGTGCATATTGATGCTGCATCCTAGCACATTGCTGAATTTTTCTCTCCTCATTTCTGGAATTTTGCTGATAGAATGTTCTGTATCTCTAATATAGAATCATGTCACCTGCAAATAGGGATAGATTAACTTCTTCTTTATCTATACATATCTCTTTAATTTCCTTCTCTTGTCTTATTGATCTTGTTAGTATTTTGAGCACAATATTGAAAGAGAATGTGGATAGTGGACATACCTGTCTCATTTCTGACTTGAGAGAAATTGCTTCAATTTTGGTCTATTTAAGATAAGGTCGACCACAAATTTCTTGTACATAACTTTTACTATATTAAAAAATGTTCTTTTTAGCCTTAAATCCTCTAAGAATTTTATCAACAAAGCACGTTGGATTTTCTCAAGGACTTTTTCTTTATCTGTTGAGACAATCATGTGATTTTCATCTTTAAGTCCATTTTTGTGTTTAATTACATTTATGGGCTTGTGTATATTGAACCATATGTTTTTCAGGGCTAAGGCAACTTGGTCATGATAAATCTTTTGGATATATATCTATATCTAATTTATAATGATTACATTGAACATCTGTGTTCATCAAGGATATTGGCTTGTATTTTTCTCTTTGTCTCCTCCTCCTCTCATTCTTCCTTCTTGATATGGCTTTTCCTGATTTTGATATTAGAGTTTAACTGATTATGTAGAAAAGTTTAGAAATGCTCCTTTTGTTTGTTTGCTTTTTGTAATAGTTTTAAAAGGATTGGCTTCAGTGTTCTTTTAAACTCTCCTAGGGTTCTACTAAGAACTCATCTGGTTTAGCTGGAAGGCTTTTTATTAATATATCAACCTCCTAATTTCTTATGGATGTGTTTCGGTTGTTGATTTTTTTCTTCATTTAATTTTTATGGTTTGGAGGAATCCAGAAATTTATCCATTATTTTCATGTTTTCCAGTTTACTGGCATACAGTTTTTAAATATTCCCTTATAGTATTCTAAATTTTCTTAATGTCTTTTGAGATGTTTCCATGTTCATGTATGATAAGGTTCAATTTTTATTTCTGTTAGTTGGGCCAAGGGTCTGTCAATTCTGTTTATCTTCTCAAAGAATCAGCCCTCAGATCGGTTGAAAATTTGTATTTTGTTGTTGTCGTTGTATTTGTTTCACTGATTTCTACTTTGATCATCGTTGTATTCTGACAGCTGCTGGGTTTGGGTTTAGTTTGTACTTGTTTATTCAAATCAAGATTGCTTTTTTTGTTTATTTTTTGCTTGTTTGTTTTTCTACCAAGATTTCTCCGTGTAGCGCTGCTTGTCCCAAAACCCACTAGGTATATCAGCCTGACCTCAAGCTGAGATCTACTACTTTCTGATTCTAGGAAGCTGGGATTAAAGACATATGCCATCATATCCAGTTGCATTTTTCTAATTTTTTAAATAACATAATTTAGTCATTTATCCTTTAATTATTCTCTTTTTGACTTATTTTTATAATGTAGACACTTAGAGCTAAAAAACCTCTCTTGTAAAACAGCTTTCAATATGTCTAAGAGATTTTGTAAAGTTTTAATGTTCCTTTATTTTCATGAAAATTTTTAGTCTTGATTTCTTCAGTGGCCCACTAATTATTTAGTAATATGTTGTTTAATCTTTATGGGTTTACATACTTACTAGAGTTCTATAAATTATTTTTAAATTATTTTTCTGATTTAACAAACCGAAGCACAAAGAAAAATAATTTAAAAATTTGTTAAATCAGTTATTTTTTTACACTGTATTCAGAAGGATACAAGAGTTGATTTTGATCTTTCTGAATTTGTTAAAATTTGTTTTGTGTCTCAGGATATGATCTACTTTTGAAAAGCTTCTTTTTAGTATTTGGGTGAAACATTCTGTATCTATCTCTTAAGTTCATTTGATATTATTTTCTTGATTAACTATCTGTTCTCTTGGTGTATTTCTCTTTGCTTCTTCTGATTAGTTTCAGTGTGAATTCTATTTTGCCAGATATTCAGATAGGGCCTCCCACTTGTTTCCTGGTTCCATCAGATTAGAGTATTTTTTTTTCTGTCATTTTACTGCATGGCTAAGATCTTTGAAGTTGAGATATGTATAACAGACAGACAGACTTTGTTACTTTACCTGTTCGGTAAGTCAACATCTTTTCATAGGAGAATTGAGGTAAATGGTGTTCAAAGTTATTATTGAAATATGTATGTTTTCTTGGGCATTACTCAGGTGTTTATTATTCATGAATTTTCTCCTTATTTTATTGAGCTGTTTCTTTACATTTTCATTAGATTCCTTGAATTCTTTAATGAAGTTTATTATTGTCATTTTAAATTCTGTATGCTAGGAATCATCTAGATAATTATCATTGGAAAATGTTTCTATAGGACTGGTAGGGTTGGAGAGAAGATACTTGCTTGATCTTTGATATTGTTTGTATTTTTCTGATGAGATATGGTTATAAGGAATGTTTTTGTTAGTTATGAATCCGATATGGACACCGCAGATTGGGGAAGAGGAGAGACTATTTAAGTAGACGGGACCTCTAGGCTCCAAGTGGTTTGGGGGGATGAAGTCATCTGGACACAGGAGATTGGACTAGTATACAAGATGCCTGGATTATAACAACATATTTGGTTTGGTAGAAAGATTCGATGTGGCATCTGAGGAACCTGCCTGTGGGAGGTTAACAGGGGAGTACTAGTAAAAGTCTAGTTATTGTCTTTTATCCAAGAAGTGGTGGAAAGAGCATCCAGACACAGTGGATATGGGGATCATGCCAGATCTTGAGGTTAGGGAAGAGCGTATGATTGAGGAAGGAGGGTCAAAGTCTTCCTGGCTTGACTCAGGAAACAATGTGGAAGATCTGATTGGGTGGAGAGTTGGATAGGGTAGTGCAGCAAGCTGTGGGTGGTGGCACGTAGGAAAGAACCTGGTAGAATCCTTGAAGTAGGCTGACCAAGGCAGGGATTGCCAAACTATGGTGGGGCACTAGATATGGGTCCTGGACTAGAGGGGAGGGTTGGGGAGGGTGCATAGTTGGGAAAGGTACACAGATTGGGGACAGAGTTAGGAAGGCTTAGTAGGCTAGATCCTAGAGAAGGTGATGAATTATCTTAACTATAAATGAGAGCTCATTATACTGTTCTTTTACATTTTATTTTACTTTTGAAGTTTCTCATGAAAATATTTTAAGATTTTGATTTAAAAGACATATGCTAATGAGACAGAACTTTCATTAATTACAATGAATCAGTGCATAAGAAACACTGAAGAAATGAATTAGCAAAAGCAATCAAGTGACTAAGGAGAAGTTAAGAGTAGACATATTTTTATTTACAAGTAATGCATTTCTGAATTCTCTTTGTAATCAAACTTACTTCATTTCATTAAAAGAAAATATTAGTATGTTTTTCTAAACTTCAATGTAGAAAAACAAACCCTATGTAGTTATTCCATTAGTTTCTATGAGAAACCTGGGTTTTCACAAGATTAAATATACTTTCTTCTTTGAATTGACCAAGATATAATTTCGTTTAAAGTTAATTTCAGAATCAGTTTAAAACCACATGAATATAAACTGAAAAGAGTGTGACATGTTTCTAAAAGTGATAGGTTTTATCTGTTCCAAAGTTGATTTTAGATCTTGAATACATTTTGCTATTTTGAATAGTATAACTTAGTTATAAATGATTTGTGTATTTTGGAGGTTTTATCTATCAGTCTCCAGAATGATGAAAACATCAATTTTTGCCAAAAATAATAGCAGTAATTAAAAACATATTTAGATGGCCTATCAAGAGAGTTTTCAAGATGATTTTTATATAAGGCAGATGTTCCGTCAGGCTAACATGAAAGAATAACGCTGTCATGATTGTAAACAGTGTTCTGTGTACGCTTCTGTCCTCCGTTAAACACAAGTTTTTGTTTTAATTACTTTTTATTGTTATTGTTCCTGGTTTTTAAAATAAAAAATAGATTTATTCACTGCTTTTAATTAGTATGTATAAAGCTGGTGGAAATGCACCTCTGATATTTATATTTTTGCAAAATGAGTATCATTCATGATCTGAAATTAATTTAAAAATGCCTTGAGGAATCAACAGTAGATGTCTTTGAAAAATAATCATTGTACTCAGAGGAAGTACATCACTCAAATCCCCTTATTTTAGAGAAGGGGATCCAGTGATGTCACTTGAACAGTGAACTAAATCCAAAATATTTTTTAAAAAATTATAAGAGGAGCTGGAAAGAAATGGCTCACAGGTTTAGAACTCAGTGCTCATGCAGAGAATCCGGCTTCACGGTACACACAAGGCAGCTCACAATTGTCTATAATTCCATTTCTATAAAACCAAATATCTCTATGAAAACACAGGCCAACATGTATGTGTGTGTATATATATATATATATATATATATATATATATACCACAGCATAACATAATAATTAACATTTTTAATAAATAAAATTTGTAGGAAGCATTTATATACAGAAACATAAAGTAAGCAGTATTTACTATTGCTTGTATTGCTAGTCACTATTGCTTTGATCAAATAAATCCTTGCAAACATCTGTATCTTATTAAGATGGCTCAATATACATTTACAGTTTGTACATAGTGATTTTATATCTTCCTCACACTGTTGGCAGACATTCTTCTCATTTAACACAACTTTTTAAGACATTTTTGTGGTTTTTCTAGGCAGGATTTCTCTGTGTTTAGCCCTGGCTATCTTGAAACTTGCATTGTAGACCAGGCTAGCCTCAAACTCACAAACATCTAAGTGCTTCTGGCTCCCAAGTCCTGGTATAAAAGGTGTGCGCCCACCACCAAACAAGGCTCCCTTTTGTTGGTCTTCGTCTTTCTGGGAACTGACCTCAAACTAACCATGCCTGCATCAAGTACAATTCATGGTCCTCCTTCCTCAGTTTCTCTAATGCAAAAAGTACAGACATGTTCACCATGTCTGGGTACTTAATTAGTCAGCAGTAAGGTGAGCCCTGCATTTTTGGAGCACATCATCATAGCCCAATGCAAGTTTCACATAGAAACTAATCATCTGAAGATGGTTAATATTTTGAATACTTACACATTAAGATTAGATTTTTATGTTATATAAAAGTAATAATTTTAGGAGAGGCTCAGAACATAATAGAGTAAAAATAAGGACTCACATGGACACTTGCTACAAACACAATGCCTAAACCATCTCACAATCCTCCCAAAGAATAGACTCACACCTGAAGTTTGCATGCTGAAGAGCAAAAAGCCTTCATCACAGACTATAATATTTTTATGTAGGAGTGATTTAGGGTTTATACATATAACTAACTTATACATATGTTTTTTTTTTTCAGAAAATAGGAATTTAAATCTCACAATAAAAACACAAATCAAATTAGGAGTAGGAAATTAGGCTTCAGGATTATGGAAAGGTCTTTTGCAAACAGCAGGCCCTAAGGCTTCAGTTAATATGCCTTTGTTTCCTGGACGCATAAAAACTAGTTATGCCTTAAATCACAGCACAGCAAAACCAGAGGTAATTCCAGTGCTACCTCAGAGACCAAGAAAATAGTCTGAGATCCATTTGCTGGTATCAAAAGATTACAGCTTTTCTTACTATTTATTACTTAAATTACTGTCATATCTGTTTACATTGTGATGGATATTAAATACTTTCGTAAGTATAACAACTATCACTTATTGGCATTTAACCCTCTGTATATAAACTATTAAAAATGACAGTTATGTCTTTTTCCCTTTGAGCTTTCCTTCCAGAATTAAAAGCATTAGGGTGCACATATAAGGAAAAGCACTCAACTAGCAAGCCTTTATTGGCCACCTGTTCTGTCCCAGGCATTCGTGGTCATGTTATAAAAAAGAAACAATGGAAAGTCTCAAAGAGCACGTTCCCTGGTTAGCTGGTAAAAGCCAACTAAGGCTATCATTACAATAGATTAAAGCCAACGCTGTAAAATTCAGAATCAAGGTAAGTAAAGGGATGAAAAGAAGGTAGGGATTTCTAGAAAAAATCTAAGCATTAACTTGAGACTAGAACAACCAGTAGTAACTAACTATTCTGTTGAATCTGCATACTGATTGGAAGCCTGGAAAATATGTGGCTTAATAAGGCTTAACAAATATATGGAAGGGAAAGCAAACCTGAGAAGACCAATTCTGTATTAAGGAAAACATAAATGAGTCCTCAGATTGATGTTCTGAAGAGAAAGCCTAGAAGGCTTCTACTGGGTCCATGAAGTCTGCTTTCTATCCAAACTGGAGAATTTAGTTCTCTTTAGGATGCAGCGACTCATTGAGTCAGAGTGCTTGCCTATCCTGAACATGTCCCTGGGTTTCACCCCTGGTGCTATCCAACATGTTAATCTAATTTATAACAAAGTGGTAAATAAATCAGATTAGTTTTAAATAAAGAAATAATATGATTAAGTCTGCATTTCTCTTAAAGAGCAAATCTATCTCTTCTTGGTTTTGTGTTGTTTGTAAGGATGCATGATTTTAATTGAATATTTGCAAGATTCAGACAGACTCTGGGTATGTCTGTCAAGGATCATACACAGTAGGTTAACTGAGAAGCTAATACCCATCTCAACTGATACCCCACCCCGTGTACTGGAGGCCTGACCTGATCTGACTAAAAGAGACAGTGAAATAAGAATGTTGGGCCTTCTGGTCATCTTGACCATCGTGCAATGTAACCAAGAGCTTCCAACATTTGCTGCTGTGCATCCCCACAATCTTGGACTTACTTACTTTTGCACTACCATCAACATAAACCTTTCCTATCTTCAAATTTTTTGTCAGATTTTATATCATGGTAATAAAGATGGTAATTCACAAAATGGGTCATATACAGCACTATATATAGCACAACATATGAACATTAAGTGGTACCCAGGGCTACACACAGCACTATGGAGTGCCCAGTGGTATCCAGGACTACACACAACACTCTGGAATGCCCAGTGGCACCTAGGACTACACACAGCACTATGGAGAGCCCAATGGTATCCAGTACTACCTACACACATCACTATGGAGAGCCCAGTGGTACCTAGGACTACATACAATACTCTGGAGTGCCCAGTGATATCCAGGACTACACACAGCTCTATGGAGAGCCCAGTGGTATCCGGGTCTGCACACAGCACTATGGAGAGCCCCGTGGTACCTAGGACTACACACAGCACTATGGAGAGCCCAGTAGTACCCATTCCTACATGCATTTGCTTTCAAATCTTTTGAGATTTTTAGCATTTCACTTCTCCCCATTATACACTAGCAGATAAAAATGTCGGGGAGAAAATATTTCCAAATGTAGCGAATTGTGTGAACATGATACCTAGGAAGAGAATACAATTTAAAACGTTTAATGCAGTGACTGTAAATATGGGCATTTTAAAATATTATTTCCCTTATCTTTGAAGTATGTGAAATTTATAGGTTATGTTATTTCTTCACATAGCCATAGTGGTCATACCTAATTTAATACTTTCTCCATATCAATACAAACTCTTACTAAAGTCTTTTGCTCTTGTGAGAACTCATTGACCAATATTTCCTTTGTGCCATGAATAGCAAAATTCCCGCGTATGGACATACACACACACAGGCACATGTACATACACAGAAACGCAAATAAATTAAATTTTACTACCTACATGTCTTAAACTCTTAAATCTTCCACTCCCATTATTCATTCATTAGAAGACAGAAAGACGAAAGATGGCTCTCTAGGCATAACCGTATACCTCCTTCATATTCCTATAACATGTGCTGTTAATAGTTAGACACTAACCAATGCCTGTTTTTCATCTGACTTCTAATATATTGCACATGAATTTTCCCCAAGAACTAATCTATGATGAACCCCACCATTGCTATGCGTGACTATTCCAGGTCACCCTCATGACTTGCTAGGATGCCATACAGGTATCCTTGTAAAAACTCATTGTGTATTGATTTTTGTATGAAGATGTTTGTGAGGAAATATTTTCCGGAGCATCATGGCCAGTGAAGTAGAATGGGAACAAATTTAGGAATGAGATTCCTTGCTGGACAGATGCCCGTTGAAATTATTTTGCTGAAAAATAATTGGGTGTGACTATATGCTAGATCTCTCAGGAATATAAAATATGTGTGTGCATATGCAACCTTTGCTTATCTTAAGCAACTATATTCTCAGTGCTATGTCTTTTCTTTTTTTCTTCTGTTTTCAGTTACTTTAAATGTTAGCTTGTGCAATCTTTGGAGACTGCGTGTCTTTGTGATTTATTAGTTTCCTTATTCCATTATTGTTCTCTTACTGGAAAAAGAAGAATTTCTTAAGCATTAAGGGGAAAGTTTTTCCAGCTTGGTGATAAGATTTTATATAGCTTCCTACACTATCTGAACTTTGTCCTACAAATAAATCTTCTGACTTCCCCAGAGAAATGGAAGGACAGGAAGGCTGGGAATATTTGGTATCAAGGTGCTTACAAATTGAGTCCAGAGGCTGTCCAATAATCTGCAACAGAATGCTCTCTGGTAACACACAGATTTCTGTAGCATTCATTTGGTTTAAGGCTAAAGAAAGATTTCTGCACTGTCCTTCACATCCCCCACTTCTAAGTACCTCGGCTCCAATTCCCTATCAGGAGAATACATGTTGGTTGAACTCCTCAAATGGCAAGATGTCCTTCTTATAAAATGTGACTTGAATTCATCCCAAGCCTTGATCTTCAGAGATTCCAATGAAAGAGCATGACACCTTTCATATGACTTCCTCCTGACATTTTCGTTGGCTTTTGGTTTACTTGTCTGAGCCTTGATTGTTTAGGCAGGAATTAAAACCAAGAGTAGAGATATGAAATGGACTCATTTCATTGTGAATTATGTGTGTGAATTATGGTTTTTCTTTTTAGGATAAGAATGTGACAGAAGAAGGGAACAAAGTGACAGATCTAGCAGTTACTTTTCGGAAGGACTTGACTTGATGGCTTAGGCACATGTTATATATATATACTCTTGATATATAATATATAAATATCACTCCATATAGACGAAAACAGAAGGGGACTCTTGTGGTCATGGTTAGAGATTTAGGAGAGGTCATCATCGTTGAAACCTGATGGTGAGAAGGAAGAAAGGATCTGAACATCTGAAGACAAAGAATTCACTTCACAGAAGGCCAAAGGTATGATGAGATGCACTAGGCACTTGCTCCTTGGGAAGCAATGACTTTTGTTGTTTTTAGAATAGTAAGGTTCCAATTTTCCAGAAATGAAGTACACCTAGATCATGAGTTAGGCAAATAGCATGACCAATCAAGGTAATAGAGCATTAATACCCAGGGGAGTTAGGCAAATGGCAAGTCCAATCAAGGGAATAGAGTTTTAATACCCAGGGGAGTAAAGGTTACCATTTCTGACCTCTCCTGAGGAGAGGAGCCATATGTGATTACTAGGGTGGTGATCTCAGTGTCCCTAATAAAGCTATTGCTGGTACACAGTGAAGTAGAAGGTCTTAGAGTGTAGCAAACAGAGCTTCGGGTTAGGCAATATGAGCTTCTGCACTGAGACAGTATCATTTAAAACAGGGCTGCAAATATCTTTCCCAAGAAGATGCTTCTCAGCTTACTACAGGTGCAAGATGGAATCAGGAAGCAAGATCTCCACCTGAAAAGCCTTAGTTACATAATGAACCACAGCACCAGATCATACTGACCCAAAAGAAGCCAGTTAAGGCTACCCAAATTTTAGACCTATCAAAAGTTTGAAATAATTTCCTGTGAGCCAGGCGGTGGTGCCTCATGCCTTTAATCCTAGCACTCGGGAGGCAAAGGCAGTTAGACCTTTGTGAGTTCGAGGCCAGCCTGTTCTATAAGAGTTAGTTCCAGAAAGGCTCCAAAGCTACAGAGAAACCATGTCTCGAAAAACCAATAAAAAATAAAGAAAGAAATTATTACCTGTGAATGAAGATACCATGCTTTCATTAGGTAGCTCTTAGTTGATAAGCCCGATTTGTCTGAGAGGATGATGGGGTGTTAATTTACTTGTCGAAATATGTGCAGCTGAGGATGGAGTTGTAGCATTAGCTTGCAAGGCAGGCATTCTGATTTGATAGCTACTGTTCGCACTTCCTCTGTTGCCAATGTGGCTGATCAGTGGCAAGTTCACAAGTTATTGATGTCACATGCTTCCCTTGGCCACACCAATGTCATGGTCACCCTATCGTTTGTCTTGCTTGATTCAAACTTGAAAAGTTTGAATTCTAGATTCCAAACCAATGATAGTTCTATTACTTTCAGAGAAGAAACTCTGAAATATAGTATATATGACTATAGAATCTATTATTTTCTTTTATAAAACAATTGTTTTAGATTTCTTATTTTACATATGTATTTTTGCTTTCGTGTACATATGTGCAACATATGAATGCCTCCTGCCTCAGAAGAAGGCATTTTATCCTCTGGAACTAAAGTTATTAATGGCTGTGGGTCACCATGTAGATGCTGGGTTCAGCACTGAGACCCTCTGCAAGAGCAACAAGTCTCTTACACTGCTGGGCCATCTAGCACCTATTATTTTCAATCATGATTTTATTATATTTTTGATGATGATATTTGTTTGGGGTATTATTGTTTTTAATGTTGTTTACCTCAGTTTTAACCATACTATTCTATTTCCAGCAAATCCCTAGAGTGCTATTTTTATTTTTCTGGCGATATCAGGAGAGCCAAGATTAATTATTCTCTCATGAGCCTGAATACTGAAAAATATTTGGGGTTGCAAAAGTTCAACCCAAATGCTTTCCCTATCGGATAGACAGGTGCCTAAAGTGCAGAATAACCTGAGTAATGTCATTAGAAATATGCGCTCTGTGCCTGGCCTCTAGCACTTAAGGGATAGGGGTTGGATTAAAAAACCTTAAGGATATGCAGCTCATTTTTAAGGAGCCTTATGGGTTAAAAAATCATGTTTGCATAGAAATAAAATCTATCGCATTTGAAATTAATAAAGGACTGTGGCAGGGCTTTGGGCTTTGTTTTTTTTATTTACTTTGCATTTTTTATATGTTAAGTTGGTTAGTAATTTAGGCATTTTGCTTTATATGATTTTAAAAATATTCTTCATTAGCTTAAGGCCTGAGGTAACTGAGGCGACTTAAATTAAGAGTGATTCAGACTTGGGGTGGGGGGAGACAGGCCTCCACTTAGTCACCATTTCCACTTTATAACTTTAGTGAGCAGTCAGAGCAGCTGACTGTGGCTGTCAATTAAGGCAGCTGTGCGACCCAAGGGTAAATGAGTGTTTGCAAAAAGCCCTTCAAACGTCTGCAGTGTACATTCCCAGAAAGGAACTTGTGTCTTGGTAATGTGTCCACTTCAAAGGAGAGAGAGGTTTTTTTTTCCCATGAGGCTTTGTGCTCTATTCCATATGTAGCAATACGGGTGATTTTGATTATATGTTTTAGGTTTCTAAGAGGAAACAAACTCCATCTTTTTATTTTACTCATGAGGAAAAGTCACAGGCCACGACCATGTTCTAGTGAAAATAGATTGGGCAGTTTGATGACAGGGACAGCCAGTACTAAACTGACTGAAATTTGCCCAGTCAAGTCTACTCCTTTATACAGACAGACCAAAGAAGGGATAGGAAATGAAAATATTTGACTGACCTGTTTTACCAATGATGATGGTAAAAGCATTGGCTCTAGTCTCACAGCTGTCTGTGGCTTTTCAATTAAGTTAACATAAGAGACTTGTAGGTAGTCAAAGTGGAGGGCAAACCTGTCTCAGCACCACAATACTTGGCAATGAGCTGAGGGCACAGCAGACCTCTTCTCTTTGGGTTGCAGATGCCGGGTCCTAGGTTTGGCTCCTTCATGTATTGGGGCGAGCAATACCTGTGCTAAGCTTTTGTGATGCAAAGCACAATGGACAGGGTGAGTCACAAGTTCAGAATCAGAAAAAGTTTTTAGAAAGAACAACTTAGAACACTTTGGATGTTTAGATTGTATTTTGATTTGATATTACCAAAGTAGTTGCATGTCAATTAAGTATAACCTTGTCAAAATGTTCAATTCTTATTCTAGAAAAAGAAATATGTTTCTTAACAAACATTTTAAAATTATAGTTCATGCATGTTACATTAGAGTTCATGGATTATTTATATTACCATTTCTACCTTAAGATTTAAATGGCCAGAAACCTTAATACATTTCAAGTATTAAAGCATCCAGATAGTTCATGAAATATACAAAAAACCATAAGACTGAAATTGGGAATAAATCTCTTCCTTCCTCCTTTCATTCCCCTCCACACACAGATACACACAGAGATACACACAGAGATACATACACACACACATAGAGATACACACACAGATATACACACAGAGATACATA
>JABTXL010002926.1:2227456-2253177 GCA_025134845.1 Neodon shergylaensis | reverse complement strand
AGAGAGAGAGAGAGAGAGAGAGAGAGAGAGAGAGAGAGAGAGAGAGACAGAATTTGGGAAAAGAGAAATGAGATTTCATTCCATGAATTTCAATTCTAAATCCAAAGCAATATATGTAAGGTCACAGTTGTGAAAAAATAATATCACTTGCATGTAAAAATACCATCACAGTAAGTAGTTACAATATTAACTTTCAGAGAAAACAGTGTCAACTGGAAGAAATTTTGCGATAAACATACATAGAAGAACCAGAAAAACTTTTGTCAGAAATCATCAATCACTATCAGGAGTAAGACTGATCTGAACCGATAACCCATTTTTCGTGGAATGAGAAAATAAATCTTTTGAGAAAATAGATACATCTGGTCATTTTAAAGCACGGGCATTAAACATTCACATCATATAATCACCCTTTGGCTCTGCCCCTACCTGTCATGAGCCATCCTGGTTCTGTATTTACCCAGCAATCTTCTGATAATAGTCTCCTCATGTCGCTGGCCTGACGGAAATGTGCGAGAGAGGTAATAACAGGTTGGCGTTGTGGCTTACATGTGACACTCTTGATTTAAATCAACACGAGTCAGTCTTTTTAAGTCTAATCAGCTCTGCAATGCTGAACTGTGCCAAGCATTTTTTCTTTATAAAACCACAGAGTGGGTCATTATATCCTGTTTCATTAGGAAGTAAACAAGGAACATTTTTTAGTAGTGTCTCTTTGAAAAATTTTATAATTCCTTTGCTGTCACATCATCAAGATCATATTTTTAAACCAATAAAATTTGTATCAGTGTATTATAAATAATTGCAAGCTTCCAAATATTACATCTATTTCTCAACTTTTCAAAATGATATAATTATACATGTGAAATATGTTTGTATCTATCACTCTCTCCTTATTGGAGAGCAATTGGCTTCTTTAATTTTTGACATTAAATTTTATTGATGAAACTGTAGCATATGTATAGGTATTAAAAGGCTGTGTACACTTTCTGCTGTCTTATTAAAAGAACTCTATTTACCATGATTTACCAGTGTTATTGGGAATTCTATCCTTATTATTTCTCTCAAAATTTTGCTTTAAGCACCTGCATCTCAAGAGGACATACACATGAGAAATCTTACATAATTATCTCAGAATAACCTTTGGGTTGGTTCTTAATCAAAAGGAGGAACCTTTTCATGTAAAGGGTCAACCCTGTTAACTAAAGACTACTTTAATACTGTCTCAACACTAGCCCTACTACACATAGTAACAGCTCTATATGTTATTTTCTAATAATTTAAAATCCAAAAATCAAGAGATAAGAATGTTTTTTTAAAAAGCTATCATAATATTTATTTGAACTTTTTGATACATTTTTCCTATTCTACCTTTAAATAAATATTTATAAAAATATTTGTGTAATAAAATCAATACCTAATATTTTGGATTGGAGCATGTTGATAAATTGTTTATTGACTTATCATATAGCATTATTATAAAACTAATAAATATTAGAATAAATTTTTAAACTGGTAATGGGTGGATCACAAGGAAAAACAATACCAAGCAATCAAAAAATGGTATTTAGTTACCTTTAAAGCATCATTTGATATTAATTTATTCCAAATAGTGTTACTTTCACATGAAAAACACACGATCTAAAAGCTAAAGAGTTGTAAGATAAAAGATTGAGGAAAACGGCTTTTCAATCAAGTCCATATTCTGCTATAGACTATATTTGTACATATATATATATAGGGCCTTTGATAGGAGATATTAAAAGAACAACTATCACTTAGTAAGGGTAGAAAGTGGAGTAGAAGGAAGTAGAAATCAAATGGAATCTTTCAGGAAACAACTTGGCTCTTAAATAAATGTAGATAATTAATAACCAGAAGCCTTGCAAACTAATGGAACATCATATTCAAAGGCAGAGTGGGTACAAAGTGGAGGTGACCGCTATGAGGAGACGATCCTGTTTAATGCCTTTATGGTGACCTCGAATGGAGGTGCCCTCTGAGATCATGACTGTAATGATAACTATTGTTTATTTGGTTCTGAAGTCAGTTCTCAATGCCTTACACAATACTCACTCTGGCCCTGGAAATGCAATATTTACTAAACACACAATTGCCTCACAATCTGACTTAGAGAAGACACTTAATGAAAAATGTGACCATATCCAGCTGCTAGCATTTGTGGCCTGGCTGAGAAAACAAACATATGAATAAATAACAAGACTAAAATTTGTACATAAAAGATGAAATGAATAAAAGTCTACGAGAAAAAGCAGAGACAGTTTTCACATTTGCTAACATTGGATTTGTGTTCTCTAGCATCTGAGAGTTCCAGCAGGATTTCCAAGTTGAATGTTAACATAATATATCTGTATTTTAAAAAGAGTGTTTTGTTTATTGTAGAGAAAGGCTTTACTGTGTATTGACAAGCAACTGAAGTTAAGGAACATAGTCAAGTGACTTTTGTGATTGATACTCTCCATGGTTGTTGCTAAAAACTTGATCTCAGTGGGTGCCCATTAAGACATATATAAGAAGTCAAGAGAGAGAGAGACTTTGCTGCACCATCTATTATAGTACATGGCTTAATTTTAAGTATAGGAAGTTTTTACAGATTTCTAGGGTGGTGCTTGAATGTCTTGCCATCCTGACTGTCTTTGAATTCTTGTTCTGCTTCGTTAGGCAGTGTGAGTTAGACAGACCTGTGTTCCTTAGATTTACCACGTATGAAGTGGAGTAATAATCTTACCTGTCCAATGTTAGTTCCTGTGGAACTTGGTGATCACATGTTTAATGCTCTAGTTCTGTGTTTTGTCCTTACGAGGAGGAACAATTCAAACTATTATTATAGGACAGAAGTAACATAGAGGCTATAAAAGACTGATTTCCAAAATCTCTTTGGTATGGGTAGTGATGCCATCTCTGAATAGTAGGAAGGACTTAAGGTGAACATCTGGTAAGGAACTCAAGCAACTTCTAGTCAAAGAAAAGACAACACAAATATGGGTTTAAATGTGTAGGCAAATGAGTTATAAGCAGAGAAATTTAAGTTTTGTGTTCCATAGAAGTGAAGAGAAAAGGGTTAAAAAGAGTGATTGGCCACCCACATCCATTTCTTACTGAGGGGGTAGAGTTTGCTCAATAAAAAGCTTTAGTTTCCAATAAAGAAGTCTGCTTTTAATGGGCTGCCTGTGACCCACAAATGTATTTGGAATAAAGTCACTGGCCAAGCTTTCAAGAACTTGATAACAAAATAAGTGGTAAGGAATTTTGGAAGATTAAATGCATCTGTGGTTTTTACTGTTAGTTCTTCATCTAGTTTGCATAATTGTAAAATATATAATATATAAATGGATGTGGAGTTTAAATACAGGGAAGATTAGTCATTTGTTCAGAGGAAAAGTAGAATGCATTGAATAAAGATATCGATACTAAAGGAAACAGGAATGAAGTAAGTCCCATCTGGAGGTAACACATCGAGCTAAGGTTTGGGTTTTCAGTATATAGGTAAAGAAAAGTACATTTCTCTCTAGACTTGGCATTTGTGGATTACAAGGTCTTGATGTTTTTCACATCCTGGTGGCTGTTAAACTAGCATGTGAACAGCATATCCCAATATACCACATGAGATTGGATAAGGACAGATGGATGAACAAGATCCATCATGTATGGAGAAGTCACGGACTTTTACGCAGACAAAATAGTGAAGCTTAAAATTAATTGTTCGCATTGACATATTTTTCCTTCAACAATAAGTCTAAGCCAAACGATGGTGGTTGTGAACATAGAATCTAAACTGAGACTGAATCCAGACTATATCCTTTACTGTATGTGTAAACCTGTGCTAGTTTGTCCCTTGGGAAACAAACTCCAAGGCTGAAATTTATCATCAGGTGCCCTCTCAGAAGTTTTCTCAAAATACTGGTGAGGACAGAAAGAAGGAAGACGGTACCAGAGAGAAGTTGTGTGATGACACGGTGACGCAATGCAGCAGAGAGAGCAGGGCACTGCCCGACCGCTGTGCAGAAATGGACCAAGATCTGCTTTGCTCTGCTCCACTGAAGCTGGACAAAGCATTGAGCAAAGCCCGTCAGCTTGACTTCAACATCCAAGAAGTCCTGCATCTTTAGGAACATGTCCCTGCCACACTCAGTCTTGGACTGAGAGGATCCTGAAGAAAACCTCTAGACACAAAAGCCAGTGGGCATTTCAAAGACCAAATGGGAATCATTGACAAAATTTAGCTTCGTTTTGCTGGAGATGTGGGGTTGTGGGGCATAGTCTGATGGTCACTATGGTTTTATAAACCAGGCGGTGCTTTGAAACCAATGTAATCAAGTCATATCCCATGTATCTGAGTCTTTTCCACAGAGACTTGTGTATGATGTGACAATTGACCAGTGATATTTTCAGCATGTTTTCTGACATTACGAAATTAACTCTAATTTCTCTCAGAGTGCATACAAGCAGAAGTATTATATTTTAAGCTTCAGCATCCTTAAACTTTTTGAAAGGTTTGCATAATTCTCCCTTTGTGAGAATTTGGATAATTAGAATACACATGCGGGATGTATGTACTTCAGGGTATTTCTAGTGTAACATGCAAACGTACCGCTATAGCTAATTATTACCGATTTTGTCATGTGGCATCATCAGAGGCACAGAAAAGCTGCAGTGATATGACAAAAGGACCTGAACAATCTTCCAAGTCTCCCAGGACTCACAAACACAGAGCAAGTGCAAAAGAGAACACATGAGCATTAGGATTCGTTTGCGGAGGAGACTTTGAAATTTAAACACAGTACTTTATGGTTTAGGGTCAATATTTTACTAATACTAATTACTTTCCATTTAATGGATCTTCATATTTTAAAAATCAAGTCAGGATGGCTGAAAATTCTGCAGTCCACTGACATTTCAGTCATTATTGCTATTTCAGTGGTGAGCTGCTCAGAAAAAAAGAAAAGACCCAGCAATATCCACAAATTTTATGAAATGCTAATATTAATAAATGGGAGAAGACAATTGCTAATTAAGTTGCGCACAAGCATTTTAGTTTAAACTAACACAGTAAAACGTTCCAGTTGCCTATGGCTAAGGCCTCTGTGAATGCAACAAGCAAAATCTTAAAAAACAAAGTGCCTGGTTTCATGCATTCAGGACTGGGACTTTCTCCAGTTGAGACTTCTGAATAACCACAAGTCAGAAGCAATGTTTTACAAAAGTCTAACTTTGAAAGTGCATTCTTCAGTAGCGAATTATACAGTGTAATTTATTTGTGAGTTAATATGGGACAAACTTTTGGTTTGTCGTCATCCGAATAGCATTACAGAATGACTCAGTCAGTCACACAAACACACACACACACACACAAGAATCCACCGCTATAGTTAGTTTCACTCACAGTTCCACAATTTTTCGAGAAATATAAAGAATGATAAATCTAGAGGGAAAAAAAAGACAATTTCAATATTTTGAAAGAAAGTCAGTTCTCCCAATGAGAAAAAAGTATTGTATCAGATAGCAGACTAAAAATACAGTACTCCCATAGTAAATTTTTGATTACTAACAGACTTTAAATGTTATATTTCTTTGTGGCATGGATGAACAAAATTTAATAAGTAAAATTAATTAAGATGCCCCCAAATTTTGGGAAGTATAAAGAGAGTTTAAATTGATTTTTTATTTTTTATTTCAAAGACAAACTACAACTATGAACTTTGAGAAACTATATATAATTTGGAAAATAAATACATAAATTGTACTTCAGAACTTGCACAGTTCCAAGTAAATGTAAACACTCATTGAAAGGTACGGCCTGAAACTGACCACAGTGTAGTGTATAATGTCGCTAGTGATTCAGAAGGCTGCAAGTTACTGAAAACACTTTCACGACCATTATTCCAAGCAAAAATCAACATGCTATAGAAAATGATATTTTAAAAACTAGCTATGAATGTTGAAATAAGTGTGCACAACAGCTTCCTCTCTTGTACTTTAAGGGCAGTCTTAACTCCTAAGGCGTCTTCGTTGCAATCACTTAAACCTTGAGTCATTTCTAGAAAAGAAAATTAATGGATTCTTCATGGTTGAAAATTCTGGCAGAGGAAACAGAATTTTAAAATCCTTTTTTTATTTCCAGGTGAATGGAGTATGGAAAATTATCTCTAATCTTTGCAATTAAAAGCATTTTATTGAAGGTCTCTGAGACAAAAAACCCAATATGAACGTTTAAAGTTTCTGAAGCTGCTAGGCAGAGTGAGTCCTAACACAGAAGCAGGCGTGGGAAGTCACCCTTTCCACCTCACGTTTAGAGAAATATAAAACAGGTTTGTAGACGACGGAGCAGACATCTCCCTTGCAGGCTAGTTTTTGTTCCAATTTTACTAGAACCTAGCTACAATCTGCAAAATTTACATCTGATGTTTTATGCTAAGCACATCTGTTGTGAGTAGCTGGAAGGCAGGCACGCTCATTTTTACAAGTCTCTATGAATGGAAAAGAGGCATTATGCAAAGGCTTCCCCAAGTATCTCTTAGGATAAAATCAGTGTTATTTGATCCACCGAAGCATATTTGAAAGAGTTTCTTCTATGTTCCTGAAAACAGACTTCTGTAAATGTTGCATTGTAGGAAATGCAAATCACTCTTGTACATGAAAAAGAGAATGTTTCCCAGGAGTTCAGACTCCAATAATCAAGCACGTACACACTGAAACAAATTAGATAAATAATTAGATCAGCAAAAATAGTTACGGAGCAAATGCCTCCTCTCTAGCCTCATTACTTGTGACTACAGCCAACAAGTTGGGAAAATAATGAAATAAAAATCCACAAACAGTGCTCATATTTACTCAAAAGAGTATATAAAAGCAACCCACAAAATTGCCAACTTTTTTAGTAATGCTTTTTAGGACATCAGAGGGTCAATAAGTATATCTGTATGAAACTGTGCTACCATTCAATACGTGGTTCCTACATAGTTGGATCCATTGAATTTAGTTTACATTAATATTATATGAATTTAAATTTAAACATATCCTCCTTGGTGTTCATGCATGCGTGTGTGTGGAAGCTCACAGAGGGAAATAACTGTCTATTCACTGGCATGTGCTTGGCCTACATTTACTCCTTGATGGCTGAGTAAGGCAAATGTTCAGTTTAACAACCTGTTGCTCCCGCTTATTTGTATCTTTAATCACGTTTGAATAAATTAAATAATCATAGCATCTAGAATTTTTAAAATTCGGGCATGTATACATGTTCAAATGTGTGTAGTTACATGTGTACACATGTACAGGAAAGAGGTTGACATTAGGTGTCTTCCTTAATTGCCTTTATTACCTGATGCAGGGTATCTCCCTGAACCTGGAACTTCTATTTGGTTGCACCAGCTAGACAGTTTGCCCCAGCGATTGGGGATACCGTCTTATCTTCTTTACTACTGGGATTATAGATAGCTACCACATCTACTGTATTTCTTACTGGAGGTTTAGATCTAAACTGGGTTCTCATAATTGTGTACTACATGCTTTAGCCACTGAACTATGTCCCCACTGAAAACTCTGTTTTAAAGATCCATGGATAGAGAGACCAACTGCTATTAAGTATAAAGTTTCAATAAAACAGACTGTGGGGAATTTTAGAACTTTGACCTCAGTCATCACTGGTAGTCAACCAAGGACAGCAATAGCAGCCTATATTATTATAGGAATCTCTTGGACTACCCCAACAAACAACTCACAATGAGGTTACTGATATTTGGTACTGGAATTTTGTTAGATGGTCGGTGGCTCTTTGATGTGGCGCATTTGTCAGCCCTTGGTAGAATAACATTATTTATACTGTGTATATGTAAATATGTATGCTTGTAAGTGTTTTATATAACTTTAGGTAAATAGTTCCTTATAAAAAAATTAAAACTCGCAGGTATGCATAGGCAGTTGCTTTCAAAGTACATGATTGTGACTTGCAGACAAATTAATTTTACTTATCCATCTAAGACAGTAGACCCTGGAACAATGGCCAGGGGATCCCTGGCCTTCATGGAATGAAAAAACAAACAAGCATTACTTAACTACAATGAATCTGCTTTTGCCTTACTTATAACATTAAATTTACACATACTTCATTTGCTATATGTCTTATGTATTCAAACTGTGTGAAACTGAGGAAATGGCACATTTTACTGTCTTTTGCAAGACAATTAAGCAGGATAAATCACACCTACATGGGTGTTTTAAGTAGATACTCAAAACCCTTGTACAATAGCAACAGGAACACCTTAGAAGAGAAGATAGAAGGAGTTAGGGAAACAGGGAATGGAGAACACCAAGAAACAAGAGCTTCTAAAACAACTGCAAAAAGTTTGTATAAACTCACTGAGACTGAAGCAGGAATTACAGGGCCAGCACGGGTCTGTATCAGATATCTGTATATAGCTATCTGTATATAGATATCTGTATATAGATATTTGTATATAGATATCTGATGTAGCTTTCAGTTTAGTACTGTCATTGGATTCCTGAATGTGTAAACGGGTGGGTCTCTGATTCTTGTGCCTTCTATTTGGCTCTTTTAATTGTCTATTGACTTACCTTGTCCAACTCTGGTATTATATTTTTGTTTTTTCTTATATTTTATTCTGTCGTGTTTTGTTGTTATCTCTTAGAAGTCTGTTTTTCTTTTATCATTCAAGACAGAGAGGGAGTGGATCAGGACAGGAGAGGAGATAGGGAGGAACTGGGAAAAGTGGAGGGAGGCAATACCACATTTTTTTAAAAAAAGTTTAATCACTATGATAATCCTTCTTCAATTTTATCATATTACATTGAAAATATAAATATCTCACCACTCTAATCTATACAATGTTCAATATACCTAAAAATAAGTAAACTTCTATATTCCTTTTAGCTTTCTTGTAAGTACATAAAAATTATTTTATCAAAATAATATTTCTGGATCAGGTATTATGTCATATATTAAAGACCTTTTATTTTGGTTTCATAGTGTAAGTTTGTTTTAGAACATTTTCAACTAGGCATTGGAATCTTACACCTAAGTCAGAAAGTTTTATTTTCATTGAATAATGAATGATCCATGAGATCAGTCAGATGCTTTGCCTATTTTAAAGGATGTGAGTAAGTACTTAATCCCTATGAAGTAAACTAAGGAAAAATCCATCCTCTACAAGCTAACTAGCATTGGCTGGAATGTCAAGGGACACCAGTTGAGACCATAAAACAATACGAAGAAGAAAACTTACTTGAACATCAAATTTAGTTAAACAGCAGTCACTAACTAAAGTGTGATCCAAATCGTAATGTCTGCATGTGTTAAGCACAATGATGGAAGTCTGCACATCATGGCAAATGATGAAAATCTCTCCTCCTACAGCTGGAACAATCCTTGGACTATTCAATACCAAGCCTGCTTTTGATCTCAGCATTCACAAGAATACAATAACTGCATTGTCTTTGCAAGTTCACTGAGTCAAAGGCTATTTCCACATGTCTATTATGTGTAATAGACATATTTTTAATGGGATTTTCCATGTTAAATTGTAGCCATATTTCGTTTCCTTAAGAACAGGAAGAATGTATACATTTGTATTAGAATAATTGAAATCTATATACCACTCCAGTCCAACCCTTTAAAAAGTGAAGCAAGTGTAAATTTTCCCAATATTATCGGTAAAGCTCTGTGTTTATCAATATAAAACATGTTTATCATTTTCTCATCTGTAGAAAATTACCATAAAATTGTAAAGAGAATGGGATTTCCAACTGTTTGAACCAATTACGTATTTTAAATCAATACAGGAATTTCTCAAACCATGTAAAATTAGATAATGGAAATTCATAGAGATTTCATGCGGCATCTATGACAATGAGAAATAATGTAGATTGTGCTGATACAAGTCGCCTTCCTCCTCTAATCTCCAGTTGGCATAATTGTTTCTTCACTGTAATTCGTATTTACAGCAGACTCTTCCAAAACCAATCCGTAGTCTGTACCTGTTGCTAGCTTCCCATGTTTGAAACTAAAACTGAATATTATGAGGGTGATCGAAATATTTAAGTGATTCATGATTTTTAAACAATTGAATGATTTAGTCTGTGGACCATAGATTGACCATGGCTAGCTTCTCAACAGCTCACGGACTTTACTCTTCTGAAGTGATACACGAAATGCAGCTTCTTACTGATCTACTTATGTGAAACACAAGCAGCCCTTTACAGTGAGAAGGAGAAGTAGCTGCTGCTCATTCCATGTTTTAATTGTAGCCTAAGATATATACGTTTTGAGTAAGTTTATACTTCCTCTCTTCTTTTCAGAGACAACTGTGTATAAAAACTATACCCAATCTAGTTCAGTTTTGGACAGAAAAAAGGTAGTTTTTCCACTTAGCAACCAAAAGATGATACTGTGTAAATGGTACTGGGTCAAGCAGCCATAATTTCTGAAAGAAAGTATATAGAAAAGAACATAAACATGAGATGCAATGAATTGAAAAGTAAAAAGTAAAAATATAAAGCCATTACTTATAAATTTTTCAAAAGGAAAAGCTTTGTAATCAAAGGTCTCCGATGTCATAATAAGATAAATGAAGATGACAGGTTTAAAATAAAAATTATCCATGAAAAATACTGTCTCCAGGGTTACAATGCAAATAACAATGTTCATGCCATTATCTAAAGAGTTGGAAGCTGGACATTCATGTAGGCTCAGATCATACTTGCTCACATTACTGTAAAGTTATTGAGAGGAACACGTACATTGCAGTGAAGAATTGGCTGGTCAACACCTTAATGCAGTGGATAAACTTGTTATCAGTAAAGAAGGTTCAGACACACATAAATAACCTGCTGGAAGATTGTCATCTGAAGTCCCTAAAATCATGAAGTAGGGAAAACAAAAGATTAGTAAAGATGAAAGCTATAAAGTAATCCAACACTAACTCAAAATTGAGTATAATAATGATTATTTATTTAGGGGTAAACTCAAAGATCACAGTCTTTGTATGAATGAGGAACAGGAACCGAATCCAGCAGCCAGGAGAGAGAGAGTATACACAAGCTTATAGCTGCATTTATAGTATAAGAGACCATGCAAAAGTAGCCTGATATCTTAAAGGTTTTTGACTGAAGGAGTTCCCACAGTTCCCCTTTTTGTCTAAATAAATAAGAGAGTTCTAAGCCTAATGCAAAACTATATACAATTTGAAAAATTATCAGGTATAAAAATTAGAATTACAGCCAGCAAAACCAATATCAAGCATGAAACACATGCTAAATGTTTCAATAATTATCCTATCCTAAGGAGTCTAAGTCTTATATTTAAAAATTGCTTGGCTAAGTCATGAGAGGAAAGTAACTACAACTATCTAGTCTTCAACCCCATCAAAGACCTGAGAAGGGAAATAATATCACTTGAGTAAACAGGAAGTACAATCAAGCAACTTACAAAATGTGCAATAAATGACAGAGACAACTGTCTACCTGGGTAATCACCCAGAGTTTCACTTGCAATGTTGGAGCAAAACAACTTGGACTAAGGCATAGAATAAATGGCAGACCATTTTCAGAAGCAGGAAAAATTTCAAAACCATCTTACCCTATCTTGGCAAAGTTTGACAGTTTTTTTTCTTGTATCCTGCTTGTCCAATCTGGGTACCATGCATTTTGTCAGTGATTGAGGTATGGACAGTTGCTTGCCCAAAGGCCAGATTTTTCAAGAAAAAAAAACCATGCTCTAAGTAGAGTGTCTTCGGTGCTCAACATTCTCCTAGGAATAGATCAATGCTGCCAGGAGTAGTTGTGTCTCATGTCAACAGGACCCTTTATTATTTATTTAAACATTATTTAAATGCCATATTCTACAGTTCTTTGAAGTGGTTTAAGATTACCTATCTAAACAAGCCGGGCGGTGGTGGCGCACGCCTTTAATCCCAGCACTCGGGAGGCAGAGGCAGGCGGATCTCTGTGAGTTCGAGACCAGCCTGGTCTACAAGAGCTAGTTCCAGGACAGGCTCCATAGCTACGGAGAAACCCTGTCTCGAAAAACCAAAAAAAAAAAAAGATTACCTATCTATGCAGAATACAATCTTTATGTATCTAAAGAATCTGATTAGTCTAACTCTATAAGTATGACAAACATGGATGACTGTTGACCTATAATTCTTTATACCTATATAGCTTAAAGACTAAGACTTCATATTAGAATATTAAACAATTTTTAAACAACTGTGCAACAAATGAGGAAAATGACCTCAAAATGTGAACAATGAATAAGTATCTCGATCAGAGGTAAAATGTATAGTGCAATATGATAAACATATTCTAAAATTATGTTAATATAAAAATATAAAAATGTCTTAAGAAGAGTTAGAAGCTTGCTTGCATACAACATGACAAAACAACTTTGCCTAAGTAAACAGAAATAGGAGCATATTCAATATAATTTGAATTTGTATCAATATGAATGCAAATTGTCTATAAATAATAGCTCACAAGTATTCACTCTATTACTTACTATCATTTTTAATGTGAGTAATCTCACACTCATCTACCAATTTTCCCATCCAATTTCCCTTTTTTTCAAAGAGATCCCTGAGCCTGCATAACTTCCACCCTAACCTCCGACCCTATAGCAGTTATAATCAACCCCTAATTGATGTCCCTAACCCAGAGGACAAACTTTGTTGGGAGAGGGGACATCATCTTCTAGAATTACTTCCAGCTGTCACAAGGTGATGTTCTTTCTATGGGATCCTGTAAAAGTAAAATGATGGCTAAGTTTCAAGATTACTGTCTGCTGTAATTGCAAATAGTCTCTGAGTAATGTTAGGATTTTTCTGAGGTTTCTATTTGTAGCTCTGGCCAGAACATCATAAGAAGGTGCACCATTTCAGCTAACCAAGGTGGAACCATCTTGAGCAGCTGGTACCCATAACCAGTCCTATAGTAGTGCTATCAACATCATGACATAATATCAACCAAGTGGACTCACTGTTGTGGGGCTCCATCTTCTTCCTGGAAAATTCAAAGATTACTGCAGGAAGATTTTTTTTTTTTTGGTTTTTCGAGACAGGGTTTCTCTGTAGCTTTGGAGCCTGTCCTGGAACTAGGTCTGTAGACCAGGCTGGCCTCGAACTCACAGAGATCCGCCCGCCTGCCTCTGCCTCCCGAGTGCTGGGATTACAGGCGTGCGCCACCACTGCCCGGCTAGGAAGATTATTGTTAATTGTGAAAAACTTAAAAATTATTTATATAGACATATATTCAATCAAAGGTATGATAGAGATAAAGAAGTTACAAGAAAATCTCCAAAAGTAGGAAAAAGAATATCATTCACCATGATCAAGTAGGCTTTATCCCAGAGATTCAGGGATTGTTCAACATACAAAAATCTGTCAATGTAATCCAACATATAAACAAACTGAAAGAAAAAAAAACACACATGATCATCTCATTAGATGCTGAAAAAACCTTGACAAAATCCAACACCCCTTCATGATAAAAGTCTTGGAGAGATCTGGGATACAAAGAACATACCTAAATATAATAAAATCAATATACATCAAGCCAATTGCCACAATCAAGTTAAATGGAGAGAAACTGAAAGCAATTCAACTAAAATCAAGAACAACATAAAATTGTTTACTTTCTCCATATCTATTCAATATAGTAATTAAAGCTGTATTTAGAGCAAAAAGACAACTAATGGAAATCAAGGGGATACAAATTGAAAAGGAAGAACTCAAAGTATTATATGACAGATTATATGACGGTATAGATATGCAACCCCCAAAATGCTACTAGGGAACTCTGACACCTGATAAACATTTTAGTCAAGTTGGATACAAGACTAACATAAAAAAAATCAGTAGCCCTCCTATATACAATTGATAAATGGGCTGTGAAAGAAATCAGCGAAACAAAACCCTTTACAATAGCCTCAAATAATATAAAATATCTTGGTGAAAGTATAACCAAGCCAGTGAAATATCTGTATGACAGGAACTTCAAATCATTTTAAAAGGAAACTGAAGAAGGTATCAGAAGATGGAAAGATTATCCATGCTCATGGATCAGTAGGATTGGGAGAGGGCTGACATCCAGAAATATATAAAGAACTCAAGAAATTAGAAATCAACCAAGCAAATAATCTAATTAAAAATGGGGTTCAGATCTAAACAGAGAATTCTCAACAGAAGAATCTCTAATGGCTGAGAAACACTTAAGTGGATGTTCACGACCTTTTGAAATTCCTACTATAGAGGATGCGAAGCCTCAGGCTATCAGGGTTATGATCACATAATCCCACATGGAATCAGACATGTGCATGCTAAAAAAGACCAACAAAAACTAACACAAGAAGCCTCTTTTATGAGTTGGTGGTCAGAGTCGTCCATGTGACCCCCCCAAAAAAAATTGTAAGCTAATTGCTATTACTATTGCTACCTCCCAGAGGTTGAAGGTGAATCCCTTTGCTGAAGAAATCACACGCCTTGGACAGAGGACTTGGGATAGCTGAGCTGTTCTGATCTGAAAGTCTCCTTTCTTGGGCTAACTCTATAGTTCCAGCAACACTGTGCAAGCTGCCATGTGAGAGAAGAATCAGTCGTGTAACTCACCTGCAATGTCTATGAATCAGAATAATGACAAACACAGCAAGATAGCCATGGAAGTCCAAGAGAGCCATTCATTGATTGAAAGTATCCAATAGTTATCTTACTTTACTTAAGACCCGCTCAGCATGTGGGAAAACTACCTGGAGCTAGTAAAATAAGGGATGTTCAAAGAGACCCTACTGCTACCACTTAACTAGGCCAACAGAATTCCTAACTAATTTTATCCTTATATCCACAAATAATAAATGTAGCTCTCAACTCATATCAAAGTAGCTTTTCTTTGCAGTGGACGGAAGCTATTATAGAAAACTACAGAATGCCAAAATCCACAGATCCATTGATCTTAGATCATGAGATGCCTAGTCTCAACTGATGCATGTAAAACTGAGATTTTGTACCAAAGTTTCAGGGAACATTATGGAAGGTGTGGGGGGGGGGGGCGGGGGGAGGGCTGATGGTATAAAAACAAGATGCTTATTAAGTCTGCTGTGAGTTTGTGTCTCCAGGAAATATCAGGAAAGTTGTACTCATGATACTTTAAGAGTATGATTGCCTAAACAAGACCTAAATGATAACTCCAACACATAGACATGCTAATGTGGAAGCAGGGACCCCCAAGAGCTTTTGCTCCTAGTTCCTGGCCACTATGGATTGCTGAAAGAGGGAGAATTTGTCCTTCACAGAGATGAAGCCCTCCAATTAGCTATTCAATACCAAATTGTTAGCCCTGAAATCAAATATGCACAGGCAAACACTAAGTGGACTCAGAATGATGCATATGTATGTATTTATACATGTATGCAGTAATGATAATTTAAAAGGCTGTCAATGTAAGAGGAAGCAGAGGGAAAAATTGTAGAATCAAAAGGAAGGAAGGGTTGGAGGTGGGAGACATGGGAGTGTTTGGAGAGAGGAAAGAAAAGGAAAAAGGATGTGATATTTTCATTAAAATTAAATAAGTTTTTGAAAAGTGTTTAAAATTTTTTAAGTATACTTTTGTTTGAACAAATAAAATAAAAAGTAACCCAAAAGCATTATAAATCTGAATTTTATAAATAAGGTGAATAAGCATTGACATGCAATGAGAGCAGTCACTATTGACAACTAACAGGTTCCTGAGCATGTAGGTACTTATGTAGGTACTGCCTTATGCATTTACAGAAGATGTGGGCACAGCTACATTCTTGATCAATAAGAATGCATCTGTGTACTATTTTAAAGAATTAACATTTCACTTCCTCATGTATCTTTCTGTAATAAAAATACAGATATTTAATAATAACATAAACACTTCTTGTTTAACCTGCATGCCTATGTTTACCTTAGCAATATGCACAGCAGCCAAGCTTATATCAGCCTGCCTGTTCATCAATGGCTAAATAACCAAAGAGCAATGTAAAAAACACAATAGAATGTAATTCAGCCATAAAGAAAAAAATCATGTTGTTTTCAGAAACATATATAGCACTGAAGATGAAACCTTTTGTAGAATAAATGAGACAGACTCAGAGAGAATAATTATTTCATGTTTTCTATCAAATGCAAAATGCAAGAATGAAAATACTTGCAAGTAAAAGGCAGGTTATTTGGAAACGGAAGCATTTCAGGAGGGGATAAGAGAGGGGTTCAATGTGATGATATCGTAATGACTGTCTTATTATTACAGTTAACAAACAATAATAAAAAATGTAAAATTTCTCCCAGTTTTCATCTTACTACAAGACAGGATACTGAGTACAATTTTTTAATATATAAAGCACTTCTTCATATTTGAAGTTAGGTTCCTTGATTCCTACATGTACAAGGCACACTTTTGGGCAGCATTTTTTTTTTTTTTTTTTTTTGGTTTTTCGAGACAGGGTTTCTCTGTAGCTTTGGTGCCTGTCCTGGAACTAGCTCTGTAGACCAGGCTGGCCTCGAACTCCCAGAGATCCGCCTGCCTCTGCCTCCCAAGTGCTGGGATTAAAGGCGTGCGCCACCATCGCCCGGCTTGGGCAGCATTTTTCAACCCTCCGTTATTTTTCTGCAGAAATGGAGGAGTGTCCTTAACATGTGACTTTTCCAAGTCCTTATGTTTCAAGGTTTGTATTGTCCATGTTTTAATATAGGAGCAGTGATTGTAAAAATATTATAAAATTGCAACGTCAGGCATTTCTATAATTCCAGCTTTTGGAAAGCTGAAGCAGGGGGATTGCTTTCATTGGTCAACCTAGACTAAATATAGAATACCAGACCAGTCTGGGCTACATATAAAAACCCATAACAAAACAAAAAAGGCAAAAAGTCTATCCTTATCTTATGGGAGACTTTATTACCTGCAGGGCTACAATAATCATAATGGACTGCAACTTCCTTTCTTGTCCTCTCTGAGTGTCAGAGGACAGAGATGATTTTATTTTTACACATTGAAAGACTGCCAGACTTCGCTGATCCTCTTGATCATGTTTGCAGCTGTATCTTCTTGTTAGACAAAGTGATAGCATTTGTCCCAATGAATATTTAAATACCCATTATTAATATTACATGCACATATTTAATAACAACCCTTCATAAAAGTAGAGCTCCTGCAAACTATAAACCCAATTGTCACGTTTTGATGGGCATTGTTTTGAGAGGCGCTATAAAGAACAAAGTCATGGCCTGACCGCTGCAGCCAGGCACGACCGTCCCAGACCCGGCCTGCTAATGCCGCTCAAGCAATTGTCTGCATCTGGTTTCATTTATAGTTTCGATACCTTTCAAATACCTTGCTCACCAACATCTGAGCCAAGCAGTGAGGTTTCCAGTTTGGTTTTATTAGAACACTGTAAAGGTGTGTAGTAGTTTTCTAGGACATGGTCTTTAAAAGATCGTATTTGTAGGGAAATTGGTTAATCATTTCCCTCCTAAAGATTTACTCCCAACAATTTTAATCTTGTGTGGTCTCAGCCATTCACTATCTGTCAGACATTCAGATCAAAGGGAAAATCTCTTTATCCGCACCTTCTGCTCACAACTAAGCCAAAGTGAAAAAAGTGATTGAATTATTAGGACTATTTATTTGTTAAAAAATCTCTTCAAACTAATTTCCATCAAAAGTTATTTATTAGCAATGTGAGTGTTTCCATTGTCCCTCTAAACAATGCTTTAATGTTCGTCAAGAATGAAAAATGAGTTCAGTCATGTGTACCCCTACATATACACACTCACATGCATGTTCACACATGATCATGTACACACACACGCATGCCTGCACACAGGCAAATAGAAGTATGCACACTGATGGGACTAGCAATTAAATTGTTATAGTCTTCTATGGGTACTTCAAAAATCAAATATCCATGATGCCTGATTCCTGAATGAGCACCCCCCCCCCGCCTTTATTCTCCTTCTGTCTATGGATGTGTTTTGCAGCTGGAGCTGTTCCTATGTGATTGAAGCTACAGAAAGTTATTAAAGAACTCCAAGAAGAAAAGAAGGTGAGTGGAGACAGATTGTTTCTGGTTTGGATTAATAGGAAAACTACCAAAGAACGATTTCTTCCACCTGTATCCATGGCTATGTCATTTATTCCAATGTGGAAATCATTTGAACTGATGTACATACACAGAAGAAGGAGAAAGAAAATATACTCTGACCATGTAACTAAAACAATCCCCCCCTAGTTGACTCAGAATACCTGCCAAGAAGTACTTCGCTGGAGTGCCATGCTTGCCCTCTTCTTGAATCTCTAAATTTCTTGACCAGCATCCCATGCTGCTTTCTTTCCTTTCTCAGGTCATTTTTATCCCACCTTGTTCTTTCGGTTTTCTCCCTCTGTGAATCACTTACTGTCCTGTTGTGTGTTCCTAGATATAATATATATTCTCAAATGTGATAAGGAAATAAGATTCCTGTTGTTCAGATATCGCTGATGCTCTCGTCCTCACTTTCCCTCATTAGGCTCGTCAGTCACCTCATGTCTTCTACCTGTGTCCAGAATGTCCCGGCTGATGGAGCGTTTCATTAAAAAAGAATCAATATCCCATACAGTGTGTCCCTTGTGCGTCTATACTTCCTACAGTGCAGACTTAATGTAAAGAGGCGAATGATTTCAGAATCCCCAAGATGTGCTTTGTAAGCTGCCATCATTTTTTTGGGGGTTTAACAACTCAAACCTTTATTTTTTTTTAAAAAATCTTGATTTTTAACAATAAAAAATATTAACTAAATTAGAATTCCAAAATATATTATGTCTGTTTTACACATGCAAGCCATCCAGAGAACTACATAGTAATAAAAAATAAGATGACAGGAGGAAATGATTGTAATTAAGTCTAAGAACTGAATCTACATTCTTTTATTACCAGATTTTTTTTAAACTTCATCACAATAATCAGAATGTCACATCCTCCAAGGAAAGAAAAGTCAAGGAACATCACAGCTAGGCATTTAAAACATGTGTGAGATTCCCCAAGGTCTCTATTAAAATTGCTAGAAAAGCACAAAGGGATGCACACTGCCTTGTTCAGATGTGAGGGTGGGAATCAGAAAGTCACACAGTAGGAGATGCAGAACCAGATCATGAGTTCTTAATCCGATTCCCCGGGAACATTCTAAAACTATCTGAAGGTCTTGGCCTCCGGTCACCTCTTGTTTGTGTAACAGACATTGTACTATTTAGTCCCCAGTGGTCTCTCCTGAATCCTGGTACCAGATATTTCAGTCATATGTAGTCCTCTCCAGAACTGAGCAAGCCCTGATCCTATGGAACTGAAAGTTTTGTCATACACAGTGATTAATTCATTCAAAGTTACTTACTAAGTTCTGGGATTCTTATTCTCACAATAGAAATATTAAAATTTTAACAAATTAAGATTATTACATTATGTGAATATTCGGAATAGTCAAAGGAGGAGGCCACAAAGAGAAGTATGCAACCTATCCTTGGGCACGTCATGTAAAAAACTGTGGTAGACACACCAGTTTCAACAGGTTATTAGCAGAAAAAGCAGATGGAAGCCCATGGTCCTATTCAAGTTGTCTTCATCCTCTCTATCCACATGATCTACATGCAATAAGCTACCAAAAATTGACTCTTTCCAGTGCAGCCTGCAGCCTGTGGAAGTTAGTTCATAGAATTTGATTTTTAAAAATGTGATTATTTTACACAACTGAATGTTGGGGCAATTTTATACAAATAATTGTTTTTTAGACATGGATTAAATTCACCCAAAAGATAAGAAATATGATAATCTTTAAGATGAGGTAGCAAGACAAAGCTGAACATTGTAGCAAGGAGGGAAGGATCCAAGAGGCCTAGAGTGAGGGTATATTGGAATATGAACAAAAGGTATTCAAAACTGAAAAAAATATACCAGGTATTTCTAAGGGAATAATTATAGAAACTTTATTATACCTCATTGATTTTGTATACATCCTGAGCCCAGGTTAGGTTCTACTTTCCATTGTTAGTTTGTTGTCAGGTTTAGAGATAAGACTTCATCTGAGGAGTGCTAAGTTGTCACAAGTCTGTGTATTGGAATAGCCTAGAATGATGCTTTCACCCAAGCTTCTACTGAACTACACCTGCCAATTATGCTTTACTCCATTGCTGTCATTCATGGGTATCCTACAAGCCTGACCCACAGCATCTCCACCCCCTCCCTGCTTTATTTAGGAGTCAGGCATTTTTGTAATACATAGTGACTGATAGATTGTTCAACAATTAAACCTCGAAAAGGCTGAGGCTTTCTCATTAAGATCGCTAGTTATTACTGTTTGGGGTTGGTTGTTTAGCTGTTGGTTTTTGGGGGTGGGGGTTGAGTATCTGTTTGTTTGTTTGTTTTATCCATGTATAGTGGATTTTGAGACAGAGTTTCTTGGAGTCCTGGAACTCCCTCTGTAGACTAGGATGGCCCGAACACACAGAGATCTACCTGTCTTTGCCCAGAGTGTTGGCATTAAATTAATGTGGATAAGATTGTTAGTTTTAAAATTATTAGAAACAGGAAACTTAAATGGCTTGATAAAATTCACACTGACTTTATAGTGTCCAAAATTACAAACGTTTTTCAAAAGTTACACAACTGTTTACAATCCAGTGTGCAAACTGCAGCATGAATACATGTACGAGAAAATAATAACTCACCTATCGTCTTCTTCCTTCTGCTTTATTTATTCAGATTTATATATTGTTTTCTTTATTCATTCAGTTCTGAATTTTTTATTCATCTAGTCCTTACCCTACAATCTAAACATTGGAAATATCAAAATTTTAAATATTGGATTATGAAAACAGAGAAAGCGAGTAGCTAAGTATTCATGGAGAGAAAGCAGTTCAGTCGACACGATGCCCTATGAACTCTAATTCTCTTATCTTTTATATCATGTCTATCACATAACTCTGCATTACACACATTATAAAACCCACCCATTCTTAGCTGAGCGACCAGTGTATTTTCCCTTAAATAAAGGATGAGAATCGAGGTTGACAGTTACTGTATTTTCCACAATCCTATTTATTTCATTACAGAACTTACACTAAGGGATGAAAAATATCTGAGTGTCACTGTTTGTTCCCAAAGAACTGTCTTCTCTGGCCATGATACCATATAGTGTTTGGGATAATTATATCTGAGTATTCCTTGGTGCCTACATTTATCTCTATGTAAGGAAAAGAAGTCAATACACAGTATATATTATTTCAAAAAATCAGGTCATGATCACAAAGTGATAATGATTCTGAAGTTTTTTAAGTTTACACCTTAGCATACTCTTGAGAAAACTCCCACTTGGAAATAAAATTAATCATAGGAAATTAAATTTTATTAATTAGGGTTAGCATGCTAATATGGTTATACCCGTAAGAAAAGATACACTTCTGAGAAAATACTTATGTGTTTGAGGGACCAACAGAAAAAAAAATTCCCATATGCACATGTACTAAAATTCAAACCATACACATGCCTCTAAATTATTATGAATTATTGTAGCTTCCGAAGCATCGGGGTAGAGAAGTATTGTGAAATTTTCAGAAGTGGTCATGAAATAGCTAAGGACAGCCAGTAATGGGGTATTTATGGGACAGATGATTTTATGGCAGGAAGACATATAGAATCAATATAAAATACCTCTTCTATCTAGTAAGCTTTTGTTCGCACTAAAACAATAGCCCTCTTCTGACGATATTTATGTGATTTTTTTCTAAAAAACTCAATCTCAGGCCAGCCAAATGGTCTTCCCTCTTCTCCAGTATTCTGTCCTTCACATTCTCATAGGCACTGTGTTTTATTTAATCAATTCTTTTTAAAATTTTAGCACAAATTAAATTAGCACAGTTCCATCCACATGAGTCTCCTACACTCGTTCCAACTGGTCAACAGCACCAGCAGCAGCCTTCATTTGTGTGTGGCCTCAGATAGCTTTGGTCAGTAGTTTGTCACCTATTTTCCATAAGTCAAAGAGCTAGAGTCAGTACATCATAACCAAATTAGAACTGCTTTCTCTCCTAACTAGCTACCTGCTATTTGGTGTTGGCAAAAGCCCACTATGATCATCAACATTCCTCCAAAATACAGGATTAACACATCCATTTTATAAACTAGTAATACTGTAAAATTGCTTTGTCTTATTTTCAAGAACATAAATATCACTTTTTTTAGTCTATTTGTGCTATCATAAACAAAGACGACACATTGAACGATTTATATACAACAACCCATTTCTCAGAGTTCCAGAGGTTGGGAAGTCAGTTATCAGCATGTAAAAACATTTGTTTTCTGCTGAGACCTCTCTCTTTAGGTCCCATTTTAATTGAATTATTTGGTATTTTGATATCTAGTTTCCTAAATTATTTATATGTTTTGGACATCAGGCCTTTGTCTATTGTGGGGTGGTTGAAGATCTTTTCCCAAACAGTAGGCTGCTTATTGGTCTTATTAACTGTGTCTTTCACTTTACAGAAGCTTCTCAGTTTCAGAAGGTCCCATTTATTAAATACTGTTCTCAGTGTATGTACTACTGGTGTTATATTTAGGAAGGGATCTCCTACGTCATTGTGTTCAAGGCTATTTCCTACTTTCTCTTCTATGAGGCTCAGTGTGGTTGGTTTTATGTTGAGGTCTTTGATCCATATGGAGTTGAGTTTTGTGCATGGTGATAGATATGGATCTATTTGCATTCTTCTACATTCTGACAATGAGTTATGCCAGCATCATTTGCTGAAAATGTTTTTTCCCATTATATACTTTTAGCTTTTTGTCAAAAAACAGTTGTTCATGGGTGTGTGGATTAATATCTGGGTCTTCAATTCAATTCCTTTGGTCCGCCTATCTATTTTTATGCCAATACCAAGCTGTTTTCATTATTGTAGCCTTACAACAGAGCTTGATGTCAGGGATGGTGGTGCTTCCTGATGTTCTTTAATTGTACAGAACTATTTTGGCTGTCATGAGTTTTCATTTTTTCCATATGAAGTTGAGTATTGTTCTTTAGGGGTCTGCGAAGAATTATGTTGGGATTTTGATGGGGATTGCACTGAATCTGTAGATTGCCATTTTAATTATGTTGATCCTACCTACCCAAGAGCATGGGGGATCTTTGCATTTTCTGGTATCTTCTTCAATTTCTTGTTGTACAAGTCTTTCACTTCTTTGGTTAGTGTTACCCCAAGCTATTGTATGTTATTTCTCGTTATTGTCAATGGTGATTTCTGATTTTATTCTCAGCACCTTTAGAAGAGAATCTCAAATGACAAAAAGAACTTAAGGAAATGTTCAATATCCTTCGCCATCAGATAATATAAAACAAAATGACACCAAGAAACCACCTTACACCAGTCAGAATGGTGAATATCAAAAACACCAATGATAGCATGTGCTGGAGAGGATGCAGAGTAAGGAGAACACTCCTCCATTGCTGATGAGAATGCAAGCTTGTGCAGCTATTTTGGAAATCAGTATATCATTTTCTCTGAAAATTGAGAATCAACCTACCTCAAGACCCATCAATATCACTCTTGGGCTTATACCCAAAGGATGCTCAATCATATATAAGGATATTTGCTCAGCTATGTTCATAGCAACACTATTCATAATAGCCAAAACCTGGAAACAACTTAGATGCCCTTCAACCAAAGAATGAATAAAGAAAATGTGGTGATTTACACAACGGAGTACTATTCAGTGGTAAAAAAAAATGAAATCTTGAAATTTGCATGCAAATGAATGGAACTAGAGAAAACCATCCCGAGTGAGGTAACCCATAGCCAGAAATACAAATACAGTATGTACTCACTCATAAGTGGATATTAGATGCAAAGCAAAGGATAACGAGCCTAAAGTCCACTACCCCAGAGAAGCTAGGTAGCAAAGAGAATCTTAAGAGAAACAAAGTAAGATTCCCTGGGAAGTGGAAATAGACAAGATATCCTGAGAAAATTGGAAGCATGGGGATAGGGGGAGAAGGAATAGAGGAAGGAGAGGAGGAGGGCGGAAGCAGAGGAGTGAGAGTAACTTGAGGGAACTGGGTGGTCAAGATGGGGGAAGGACAGAGAAGGACAGCAAGAAAATAGATATCTTGATTGAGGGAGCCATTATGGGACTAGCAAGAAACCTGGCACTAGAGAAATTCCCAGGAATCTGCAAGGATCATCCCATTTAAGACCCTAAGTAATTGTGGACAGGGTGCCTGAACCTGCCTTGCACTGTAGTCACGTTGACGACTATCTTACATGTCATCGTAGAAACTTCATCCAGTAATTTATAGAAGCAGATCCATAGATCCACAGCAGAACACTGGACTGAGCTCCCAAAGTCCAGTTGAAGATAGGGAGGAGACATAATATAATCAGAGGGGTCAAGACCTTGATGTGGATACCCACTAAAACAGCTTACCTGAGCTAATCGGAGCTGAATGATTCCAGTCTGAGAGTGGTGGAACCAGAATAGGTCCAAACGAGACTCTCTTAATGTGGGTGACAGTTGTGTGGCTTGGGGAGGCTGTGGGGCTGTGGGGCCACTGGCAGTGAGACCAAGATTTATCCCTACCATTTATACCCATTCTCTGTGGAATGATACCTTGTTCTATCTAGATATAGTGAGGAGGGCCTTGGTCTTTTCCTCACAGCAATGTGCTAGACTTTGTTGACTTCCCTGGGAAGCCTTACCCTCTCTGAGAAATGGATGGAGGGGAGGTGGAGGGAGCAGCGTGAGGGGAGGTAGTGGGAACTGAGATTCATATGTAAAATGAAAAAAAAAATAGCTTTTTAAATTAACTAGTTAATTTAAAAAGTTCGTTTTCTCTTAAGTTCTAATTTACTGCCTTTTACTTCTGGAGATGCCTTCACACTGTGCTTACACTTGAAGACTTGACTTTGAGAACACTCAATCCAATTCTGAGAACTCTGTCTTTATGTCCTAATGATGCCTCAAAGACCCCATGAAGGGGTGGGCTTCCGTCCTTACCCTGGATTAGGCACAACCTAAAGCCAAACACCTGTTTTCACAGAGACATCCTTTATTAAGTGGGGAAGAAAATTTAAAGTGGTTGCTTTATGACTCAGGCAAAAAAACAGCAGCAAACAACCTTGCAAGTGTCATTCATAAGAGAAGAGGGGAGCTCCAGGTTAGAATAGGTTACAGTGTGGTAGTAAAGGAGATGGGAACAGAGAGAAGGGACAGGGCACAGGGTAAAGGGGCAGGGATATTTGTCAGGATGTAATAAAGGATAGAGATGAGTCGGATGTGGCACATAAGCAAATAAAGGTGAAGAGGAATCTCTGTGCTAGGATGAGATGTTTAATTTTAATTGAGCATGTAAATTAGGTGAAAAGAGGAGGAGTTGTTTGTTGGAACTTGGCAGTCAGCCTCAGGAGGAATAAGTGGTAAAATAAAAGACCTTGATGACTCGCCTTAGGATTGTGATCTAAAGATTTCTGGGAAAGAAGATGGAATGGGATGAAGGGTCCTGGCAGCACCACATGCTCCAAAGGACTAATGCCCCTTCACTGCGTATGCCATTGCATACTCTGGGTTGGACTTAAATATTAACTTTGGAACAAAATCAAGTCAGATGGGTTCCCTCTTTCTTTCTTTCTTTCTTTCTTTCTTTCTTTCTTTCTTTCTTTCT
>JABTXL010002926.1:2188605-2227446 GCA_025134845.1 Neodon shergylaensis | reverse complement strand
TCTTTCTTTCTTTCTTTCTTTCTTTCTTTCTTTCTTTCTTTCTTTCTTTCTTCTTCCTTCCTTCCTTCCTTTTCTTCTTTCCCCCCTCTCCCCCTCTCTCTTTGTGTCTCTCTATCTCTCTGTTATTCTTTCTTTCTTTTTTTTTCTTTCTTTCCCTCTGACTCTCTGTCTTTCTTTCTTTATGGTGGTGGGGATTGAAAAAGTAGGTAGACACTATTGCTTCTGGCATGTGGGGCTTAGGAGCTTTTGGTGAGGTGGATCCACTTTCTCTTCACCACCACGAGCTTCTGACTTCACACAAATTACAATTGCTCCATGGATGAACCCCATGTACAGATCAGAGGGCTACTTGTCTTTGCAGAACTTGTGCCTGACGCTGCTTAAGTTGGCACATACATTCTTGTCAGTGGTAGTCCTCATCTATACAGTGGATCGTTTTTGATGCCACAGGCTACAGGTCCACTCGAAGTCTTGAGGTGAATCATCTTGCTGTAGCAGGTAAAGTTGCCCACCTTCAGATTTGGGGGCTCAGTGCAGTGTACATGTTTATTTGTCTTGATGAGGATACTGCATCAGTATCCCGAAGAACTTGGAACTGAAAATCAGGGACCGAAGAGCAGGGCTGATAAGCATCTTATAAACATAAGCAATGCAAGTGAGTGTGTTGCTTTGGCAATAAAGCACTTTTATGTCAATTGAAGACAGTGTAGCCTTGTTTTGTATGGCTTATCTCTCAGTAAATATGAAGGTCAAACAAGTTTCGATGAAGTTTTATTATTTTGAGAATTTCAAACTTCCTGTCACACGCTTCAGTTCCTTAAAAGTAGTGGGCTGAGTATCGTTAATATTTTCATTCAGGCGAAATCACCAAAATATCAAAGACATTTTCCATCTTATATTTCTTTTCATCTTTTCCTCTAAATATCAACAATATGGACATATTGGTTCCAAAAAATGCTGGCATCCCCCTCTCGACATGTGTACAAATGATACACAGAGAATAGTAATGGTGTTTAGAAATATTTATAAAAGGCAGACAGTGACTGGCTGGTAGTGATTTAATGATTTATAAGATGAAAGTGAGCCAAGAAGCTGAATAATATGAATTACAGAGTGGAATTCAATAATCGTCTGCCTGATCTCGCTCAGATGTTCTGTCTTGTGTTTCATGACATTAAACAGTCTTCAGCTTCTGCAATGTAAAATCATGAACGTTTGGCTACCAAAATTCCTCAGAGTTTCCACTGACTAATTATTTTATCGTATAATGCTGAACATTTTAATGGTCTAACTGGAGAGAGTCTCCTTTGTATTAACACTGAATTCTCAAATGCATTCATCACTAGCAAGCTTAGAGAGATTATTAAAGTAAATGTTATTAAAAGATGTTTTAAATAAAATATCTCTCTGCTATTTTTCATGTAAACGTGTCTATTTTTGGTTTCCTAATGAAGAGGTGGAATGTGAGTTTAATATAATGAAGTGTGCTACTGTCAGGGAGGAATACTTGTTTGCACAAGTATCATATTTTCATCAAACCATAAGACAAAAATTACACAAGTGTCCTTATTTAAATTCATTAGCATACCTCAAATATAGGCAGGAACAGACACACACACACACACACGCACACGCTCATCATTCCGAATAAAACCACTGCAGAAAGCAATCCAGTGGTAAGCGTTCGTTTTGACTGCCTACCACCGGTGTCTCGGGTTGTCACTCACACTGATGATGCTCTTACTTTGTTGGCTAGAAGCTACATTTTTGGCTTCTACAAAAGGCCCTGGTCATCTTCAACTTGTCAATTGCTTTGTACTGTGAGCAATGCATAACACCTGGACACTCGCTGAAGTAGGATGTAGTGTCAGGCAAGGCTGTCATTACTAAAGCCCACTCAGCCTTCAAAGTCTCTTCCCTTTGGCAAATCCCACCACCAAGCAGTGTTTCCGCATTGCAGAAAAGTACTAACCTTACATCCTAGGTTCTTTAGTTATCAAAAAATCTATAACTTGGAAGACTGGACAGTGAAAGATTAGTCTGCTGACTCTTTGAACTGCCTATGATTAGAAACTGAACACGAAAACACATTTGAGCCCTTGAAATTCTCGAGAACATTGACAATTCAGATTGAAAAACTAATCACCATCTAGTTCCAAGTTTTAATTTTGCTTAGTTTCCCTTGTTTGCCTCTGTAATTCACAAATTAAAAATATGCTGCTTCTGTTTTGGAATTTATGATGAGAATCATTAACATATGCCCTTGAGATTCATATGTTAATACAACCACACGTGTTTTCTATCACATGTATGCATGTTGAATATATATTAACCTCTTCATATTCCTATCTATTCAAGATTTCACTCAACTTCTCTGTGATTCAGATTTAGAATCCATAGCTAGAATCATAAATGATAACTCAACTGAATAAAAAAAAGTCTGCTAATTTCAAATATACATGAATCAGTAATGTATCTATTCAAATGCATTTGGCAAATCAACAAAAATTATTCGCAACATCTTTTAGCAAGATAATGTACATGCTACATAAATAACTACCACAATAAAATGGGGGGGGAATGCTTGTCATGATGCATTGCATATTATATGATTATTAAATATATTATGAAGAACTGCATGTATAAATAACTACTAGGGTAATTGTTCAAATAGTTTGATAAAAGGCTTCTCATTTTGGCATTTATTGCTTTGTTTTTTATTATTGTGTAAATAGAAAGAGATGGGCAACCCCAAAAGACCAATATATGTATACATAAGTATTGAATTTATAAAGAACACTAACTTCTGTTATGTTATTGTTATATAAAATACATTATATTAAAACCCTGTTTAGTGTAGAATGAATTGGAGACTTGCTAGATGAATGCTAGATAGATGGACTGGACCGATAAATGTCCACTTTTTAATCCATCACTGTCTGAGTCTACCAGATGAATACAGAACACAAAAGTGGGTAGTATAGATTTCTTTACTTGGTCCATTATAATTGGACTTTTCCCTTTATAATTTCTATAGGTAACAGAACTTTCAGTAATGCACTTGTCCAGAAGCCCCAGAAACAATTGAGTTGTTTTGCCTTGATGCCTTAATCTCCTATGCATTTAGAAAATTATGCCTTGTTCATTCAAGGAACTTGTAGAAAGTCTAAACACATGTCTAAACCAAGTTTTCAGCCTTGTGCTAGGAAGTAGCCAATAGCTTTTCATTCAAAAAACATAAATTTTTATGGTTATTTGGTATTTAATATTGGTTTGGCATTTACTGACCAAGTTATAAAAATATAATAATAAGGGAACTATCAAATACCATTCTAACTCCTAGCTTCCAAACAGAACAGTGAATAGCGAAGAAAAAGTGGAGGGAGAGGGAAGAAAAGTCGAAACAATAGTAAAAATATTATAAGGTAGAAATATATACACTTATTATAATTCTCACTGTGGTAGCCAAGAAGGTAGAATACCTTTTTAACTTTCTATATATGGTTTAAATTTGGAAGCAGAATGTTGATTCCAGGATTTGCAACTGTTAGTTGTAAATAATGTCACCTTAATAAACATGAGATCATAGAAAAAATACTCTTCAAGTAGAATTCAAAAGGAATGTGAAGATTATCTTTCCCAATAAGCCCACTTTTCCAGAAGCCACAGAATGACTAGTACTAAAGACAATATAGCTTAATATAATTTGAAAATTGGTTCTAAGCATGCTTGGCATAACTGCATTTGAAAGTAAAAGAAATCAAAAGACACACACACACACACGTGAATGCATGCAAAACATTATGAGAGAAATATGTTCTGAAGAAACCCCAAAAAGAAATAACAAAGTTGCTCTATTACACTTAAATTAAAATAAACTTTAGGTGTTCACATTAACAATTTATGCACAATTTACAATTTATTTTTGCACAAAACTTGCACAATATCCATTAAAGAAAAAACATTCTACTCATGATACATATTAAAGAGTAAGACAGACATTACTGGAAACCTAGTATGGTAGAGATAAGACCCACTTTGGGGGAAAATACCAAGCTCAATTCCAAGTAAATAAGGTAAAGGGCAAAATTGTAAGAAAAGAGTAGGGTGAGTTTCCATGGATAGAAAATCACCAAGAGTAACCACCAAGGCTGAGGGGCGTTCTTACTAAATTGACTTCACAGGATGGTTGCTGAAGGTAGACCAGAATGATGGGCATCTCTTGAGGCAGATAAGGAATCCAAAGATGGACATCTTTTATGAGATGGACAAGAAATCCAATGACAGCCATCTTTTGTGAGATGGATAAAGAATCCAGTGATAGGACTTTCTTGTGAGATGGTTAAGAAATCCAATGAGACACTGGGGATATTCTGTTATCAAAAGTTGCCAAGGAGACAATTTTTATCAGAAGCAAAATAATTACTTCTGCGCACCATACTTCAGTCTTGCCCATAGAATCAAGGAAGAATTTTCTAGAAGATAAATAACAGTCATGAAAAATGATAAACATACTCCTCCCAGAAAGCAAAATCTGAATCTAATCACACCCTTGTTCTTGAACTAGCCAGGGCAGAACCATCTGAGATACACAAGTATGCCACATTTACAAGGGTGAACAGGACTCTGTCCAGACACTAAAAGTAGAATGTAAGAACCTTTAAATGCTGGGATACGTTATTTTTTATTTATATTTTAATATTGTTTTCTATATAGCTACATATTCAGTCAAGTTGAAAGTAAATGTGGAAAGTAGAAAGATTATTCAATATATGTGTAAAAATCTTACTTTATTCATATGCCTAGAGAAAGCATGATTTCATTACCTGGGCACTTGGTTTTTAAAATTTAAAAGGTAGAGAGATATTGTTCTGAATACATACATGTAAATGTTATTAATAGGTGTTCAAGACATGCTGGTTTCAAAATTAACTTGAGCTTGCATGTAATATGGGCTTATTGAAACATTTATACTCACTTTTTTGTAATGGTAAATTTTTATACGTTCTTTATAAAACTTTCTTATGAGTAGCTTAATTTAATATTTATTACACATAGGTTTAGGAGTGAGGTTTTATTAAAAGAACAAATTGTTTTTTTCTTTTAGTGTGTTCTCATAAACTAATTTGTATCTCAATAACTTTTTTTCTTCTAGAATTTCTATAGTACGTTTTGTTACACAAAGTAGATTCAAATTGTATTGCTTTCTCAGTTACTTATGCCAAAAATACTCTCACAATATATCAGAGGCAAAGAATTTTGCATAATCATTCTTAAGAGGAAGACTGTTTTTATTTTCACTTGAGGGAAATTGATTTGAATGAAGTCCAGTTGTCATCAAACTGTATTCAGCTAAATTGATTCTCTCTACTTTAAATAAAATCTTATCCCTCCCTTTCTTGGTGTCTAAAACATTTACATAGACCATTTTGTAATGCAGATTAAATTCAATGCTTGCTGAATTCTGTGGGAATTACAGGCCATGAAATCTTGTTTTAACTATTATTTGTGTTTTCTTTTTCATTTTTCTCTAAATGCCTCATTCTTTGCCCAGACACATGCAACTCATAGGACATGGTGATGGACGTGGGCAGAAAAGGGATTGGGAGAGTAAGTTCCTTTCTCTGAGTAACATTAAAGTTTTCTTTTCAAATGGTTTTATCTCAAGCCAAGGGGATGTCTTTTTTTTTTTTTTTAAAGTCAGACAAAGCAGCAACTGTAAATGATGCTTTGTTCCCTAAGAAGAAACTGTATTTGGGTTTAATATCCATATCAAGAGTCAACAAAATGGGAACACTCTTACAATTGTCCTAGGGAACATTATGTTATTTTTAGTTATCATTATTATTTCTATATGTACTTGTAAAATCTATATTTGTATATATTTGTGTATGCATATGTGTCAAAGCCAGAGGTCAACACTGAATGTCTTCTTCAGTAGCTTATCACCTTTTGTTGGGTTTCTCACTCTATATAGTGGCATGTCAATGATATCAGTGTCATACCAGGTCACTCATTTTAACCCTTGGGAAAATCTTACCATAAAAACAAAGTAGAGACTTGGTTTCTACTTGGAAAGAATGTTAGCCTACTCCAAAGAGGAACCAGATTCACAAACCAGTTCCTTTTCACATTTTATTACTTATCTTATCAGACACTATTCATATGGTAAAGAGAATGCATTAACCCCATTAGTAAAAATGGTAAAGAGAGGTAAAGAAAATAACATAATTTCAAAACTAATCTATCAAAATTTTGTCAGTATTCAGGGTACAGAAGCATCCTCACTCTTAGATATACAACATAGAAAGAATTATCTGTAGTTCAAGGAGAAACATAATAAAGAATGATCAATCTTGTATTGATGGAAGAATATGCTTATCTGTACACCATGAGTATGGCCAAAAGAATAAGGCAACTACTTCACACATATTCTGGAACAAAACTATTGTTTAGAGTCAAGAAAAAGCACATATTTCACATAATTATAGATCTAACATTGTATTATTTCCTGTGAAAAGTGATAAAAATAAATTTCTTTCAAATTATGCAAAATAAATATTAATGTATTTAATATAATTTGTTGTCTAAAGAATTATGTAAAATGATTTTTCAAGAGGGTTTTTTCATATAAAAAAAACAAGTTTCTTAGTAGGTGAGAAAATGGAAATTTTTAAAAAGAATATAACAATACCAAAGAGAATACAATTAAGCCCTCCTTAGTGATTTGCACTTCATTAGTAATTTTGAAAGGAAATTAAAAGGAAGAAATCCCTGGCAGATTAGAAATTTTATTTTAATTATCACTTCATTAGTCAAGCATTACCACAATAACAATGTAAAAGATGCCACCTTCTCTTAGCTAAGAGCGCGAGGAATTGGCTTTACTTACAGGTTTGCAACAAAAATGTGTACCCCGGTATTAGTTTGCATGTCAGCTTGGTTTGGGTCCAGGCTTTAGGTGGAGTTCTGTTCAAGCCACATGTCTTTAAAGCTTCGGAGGCCAGTAGCTCCCAGAACACATCCACACCGTTATGTTTAGTGGAGAGCAAGGCTTTGTGCAGCAAGACAAACATTCTTAAAGCCTCTGCTTTTTTTACCTTCCACTAAAATTTCTTTGGCCAAGACTGATCATGTGTCTGAGCCTGATGCTTATAACACAAGAAGGTACAGTATATCTCTTCAGTCTAGAGATTTGAAAACTCAGAGTAGCAAGCTGGAGAATGGACAGCCATTCCAATGCTGTGTTGCCATGGTGTCTCAGACTGTTTAATCTTTTACAAAGTTTGATCTTTGTCACCAATGACATCTTTTTACATTGATATTCCTGATCTATAAAAGGGGATGGTAGAAAATATTTTTGATACTTATATCCTTTTCTAAAACCATTGTTTGAGTGTATGAAGTTATAATTGAAGTTATACCCTTGGAAACATGTTTATACCATATCAATAAAATTCTCTGAAAGATTTTCTCACTTTTCTGTGTTTCTTATCCAAGTGAACCTCACATGTAAGTCACTTTGTGCCATGCCCTTTATATAGATTATGAACATATCATGATTCTGTAAAAGATGCATGTAATTGAGTCCTTTTGGTCTGATTAGAAGGTTCTAGAACATACTACTTAAATCAGAAGTCTAGTAAAGGTTGTATCAGTCATGCCATTGAGCCAAACATGTCCTAGTCTAATGGCAACATGCTCCTTGTCTAATGGTAGCCCTCTGACTAGGCTTTTTCTTCTGAAGTTGTTTAAAATGAAATTCACAACCAGTCCTTTGTGGTTCCCAAAACTATCTGACTCCATCTTTACTATTACCAAAATTAACTCTATAAAACTGTTGCCTTCATGTGTGATGGGTCTCAAGCTATGCAACCCAGGATAGCTATTTTTGTACAATTTTCCATATGATGACTTAGCCTGTGGGACATATATTAGCTTGCGATTATGGGCATATCTTCCTTCAACACACTGGGTTCTATATGCATCAGCTTAGCACTAACTACAGTAAATTGTAAAATCTCAATTGCTTCCCGCAATCGCTTTCTTATTCATGTAAGTGTCCAGCCCAGATGTTCCTGGTTGGCAGCCATGCTCTCCCTTTGAGAAAGTGCTTAAGATGTCAGGAAAATGAGGGCACAATTTTGTGCTTTCACGCTGCATGAAACATCAGCCCTGAGTCTGCCACTCCAGTCATCCTGCCCTAGCTTGGCAAGTTTCTGGGGACACTTGCTCCATAACAGTCATAAATAACCAGTACTTGTCTTTCTCTGCTTTTATAACTAATGCCTAGATAGTAAAACATACATGACTTATCTAAAAAACCCAGATCCTTCCGACGTCTTTAAGGAGCACTAACATCGGACACCTAGAAATGTCTGTTCTTTTCCAGGTTACCTTCCTCATTTTGACTGGAATGAACTTTTCACACACCTGCTAAGTCTCAACTTGCTCCTTACGTCGACAAAGTTAGCGCATAGGAACTATCCCAACTGTTCTGCCTTCTTTTCCCCAGGAATCCTGAGCAGTTTACCTTCAGGTGAAAGACAGGGGTGATTTGAGAAGCACAGATACAACGTCCTTTCTACTCATAGTCCTGGGAACGCTGTCCTTATGTGAATCTAGGGTTTCAAGGACTGAGCATGAAATCAGGGGCCTTTGAACAGCTGCTTCTCACCAAGAACATCACAGAATAGGGCTGCACACAAGGCTTTGCTGACCAGGTAGTCCTCTCTGCAATTGACCAGTGCAGAGAGTTAAATATTATTTACCTTACAAGTCATTCCCACTAGGAAGTATTATTATACTGGAAGACAGACAAGAATGGATAAAGCAAAACAATTGTTTAAAGTTGTAATGATAGTGAATAAAAATGCCTTCTTTGTTTTTACAAATGGAATCATCCCAGACTTAGCATAAACCTACACCCAATGTTGTACAAGGAAATCAAAGGTAGGGTGAAATAGAGAATAACAGTGATGTCAAAACAGAGGTTCAAACCGGGGTAAAACAGCCAATTCATATGGAATTTCACAGTTTTCGGGAAGGAAAATATTCCTTTCCTAAGAATCTTCAGAGAGATCACTATCCTGCCCATGCTTTGATTTTAGACCGCTTTCATCAAAACTATGACAGTGAACCTATTGCTTCAAGTAGGCCAGATGTGTGGCTCCTTCATACTGAACTCATCAAAGAAACTCAAGGGACATGAAAGCTCCCCAGAACTCATAAGAAATATATGTTAACAACCAGGAGTGTGGTATATTGTCAGTTAGTTAAGGGACTAAATCCATTATTAATGAGATATATGCTCGAGAACAAAATTATTCTAACTTATGAATGAAAGAAGGGTCTCAAAGCAATCATGACAATAAATGACAATGAAAATTACAAACAAATTGAAGTAAGATATACATTCCAGAGGTAAAACCATAAGGGATATCACTGAGTTGTTTTAAGTTATGGTACTGCAAACAGACACAGTCAGAGCCTACCGTGGGATGTGTGAGAAAGATTTCTCAGGGGAATTGGTCCGCTTGATCATGCGCAGTGCCATAGGAGGTTGTTTGCAGCCTGTGAACCTGCAGACTCGGCCAAGAGGCTGAGTCTAAATCTGAAGGGCCCCAAACACACAATGGTGACAATGTACGGAGGAAGAAGGCCCTAGAGAAGTGCTTCTCAACCACTTCAACAAATTTCTGTCTTCTAAAATACTTACATTATGATTTTTAAAAGTAGCAACATTACAGTTATGAAATAGCAAGGAAAATAATTTTATGATTGTGGGGGTCATCATAGCATGAGGAATTGTGTTAACATGTAGCAGGTTGAGAACCACTGCCCTGGAGCCTTAGGGGAAGATGCTGATATTTCAAACAATGTCATCCCCAATTGATGAGGAAGCTCAGCCAATCACATTCTGTCTTGGGGGTGTGTTCCCTTATGGCCAAAGAATACAGATAAATCTTGTGGGTGCGCTCCCCCCTCTCTGTTTGTTTTCCTGCGCTCCGCTGGAACCCTGGCTTTGTAAGTTCCCCTTCTTCCCTTTATTAAAGCTAAATATTTTATATTAAAGCTAGTCTGGTTAATTCTAATTGCCGGTCGTTTACGCCCCTCCACCCAATCCGTAAGAAAGAGCCAGTTTAGTCTTCTGTACGCTTCTTCCTTCTGGACATCTTGCTGGTTGGATGATGATCACCCACACTGGAGGTATATCTTCTCTCCTTGGGCCATAGATTAACAAGCCAATTTCTTCTGGAAACTCCTTCACAGACACACCCAATCATTAGAATCAAAAGCAAAACACCTGAACTCTTCTAGTCTCAAAACAATGATGGGCTCAGTGCCTATTAAAGCACAGAGATTAAAAAATGCTTTGCCAGCTGTTGGGGAAATACCCTGCCAGAGCAGAAACCGCTTTCCATAAGAAGGCAAGCTGAGACCAAAGACAGGCAAATACTCTCCATTTATCAGTGGGGTTTTCATCTGAATTTCAGACCTGGGACAGAATGAAGCCGACCCCACTGAAGTAGTGCATACCTTCCTGGGCTTTTGCAGGAGGCGGTGGCGGGGAAGAGTCAGAAATCTTTAATAAATAAATAAAAAATAAAAAAAAAGAATGAAAGGATAAAAACAAAAAAACAAAAGCCCCTGATAACAAGTTAAATCATCTGCTTGCTTCCCAAGCCCAGGTGTCTCTTGATATGAGAGATTTCTTAGTTAAATTCCTACAAACAGGGTAACTGTCAGGAGGGGAGAGAGGGAAAGTTCTAGGCCTTAGCATTAGCCAAGTGACTTTCTTTCTCTGATCACGCTATTTTGCAATTGACTTTGAGAATGGCAGAATACATTTTCAAAGCCTTAGATAGATTTCTTTCAACCCGTCATGTTGCAACCCAATTCATCTACCCACCCCCCAACTCTCCTCCACTGGGGGAGAATCTATATAACAAATTGACCCCTGCCTGAAATAATCATTGCTAGTTGGCCATAAATAAGCCAGAGTTTGCAGTAATGCCCAGCAGTTAATGTAATGATTGTTTCATTGTGCTATTTCTATACCCTAATGTATAATCTAACAGTATGTATTAAGAAGACCCTCAAAGACTTTAATTACTGAGACATATAGTAGATTGGTACTTTTTAAGGACAGTAGAGTGGGAATGATATGGAAGGAATGCACGGTCACTTTTTCCATAGTAGTGAGTGTTTCCATCTGAAATGACAGAGCGATGGTTTCATAACAATGTATACTTAATGTTAATATATATGTATATATATGTATATATGTGTGTGTGTATATATATACTTAAGAGAGGCTACATGATAAATTTTATCCCATTTATTATAATAAATAGAAAAATTAGGAGGCCTTCACCATCAAATCTAAATAGCCAACAATGTGATGCTAGAATCCTTACTGGGATAACATAGTTGCGAGGAGAGAATAAGAAAAACTCTTGAAGAGTTATGTCATGGCTGTGATCCGTAACTTCTGCTCCCATGGAGAGATTCACTGAAGTGGTGAACGTACACTGGATTATCCTGGAGAGACTCTAGTCTAACAGGAAATGCTAACACAGTTTAGAGCAATCTGAAGAGACCCACAATTCTCAAATTTCTGCAATTAAATTTAAACTATTCTCATTAGTTTCGTGACACTGCTGAATCCTTAGCCCAGCGTGATCTGGAGAAACACTGGTTATACAAGCTGTTCGTTCTCCAGCTAGCGTCATGGGCTGTCATCAGTGAGTGGTCTAGCAATTTCACATCTCAAAGGTAGGGGTAAACATGAGCGGGAATAAGTCTTTCCGAAGCTGTTGATAACGACAAAACTGCCTGTTCTGTTCTCTCCTGACACCAGTAATTTTCACGGGGAGCTCATAACTTTGGCACCCTCTCCATCCATAAATCTGGAAGAAAGTAATACCTTCAGTGTTTTAACAGAGACAACATAAACTGTTCCTCTCTGAATTACAAGCGCTCTTAAACCAATTGCTTGAGGCAAATGTACTTCTTGCATCAACAAGTCAGCGAAAGTTGATTGAGAGTCTCTGATTGATAACTGCAAACACCTGTATTAAAGGGACGGACGCTCTTGTGAACTAGGAGAGGCAGTGAAGCAGAAACAAATCTGCTCCCCCTGGATTCTCTGACAGCATAATTGGCTCTTACTCGCTGATGTTTTAATCATAGTGCTACAGAACACCCAGTCAAACCAAGAGGAAAGAATCTGAAAAAGTGTTGTGCCCATGTCTTTCCATCTATGATGGAAAATGTGTCTGTATTTATTTATTTTTTTAGTGAAAAATGCAGTGATCTAGAAAATGTAAGGCAGATAATTATAACTTCCACTTCCATCTTATTTTAAAGCTGGTTACCTTGTTACTTTTTTTTTTACTTTTTGAGGTTGTAATTTAATTCATGGTCTCCTTTCCATTAATTGTTATTGCATGCACATTTTTATATAAAGAAATTGCTAAATCTAACCTATTGAGTTCCGTGTATGTGTTTTTCAGAGGTTGCACTCTTCCCTGGGGAGAAAGACCTCTCTTACTTCCAGCTTTACTCAGTTGCCTGCAGTTCTTTGTGCAGGACTTAGGCTTCTGAGTTTCCCTCACCTAGTTTTGCGTACTCACTGATGTCAGCCTGGTTCGGCTCACAAATGGGTAGCCATGTTAAGCGATAGCTCTCTAATTGAACTTGAGATCTGCTCAACAAGTAGTGAACTATGCCTGGTACTGGAAGCTTAATCAACCAGCCAGAACTAATAAAGACTGGTATCTTAGAGGAGAATCTAAAATCATTTACTTACTAACCCAGCATAATTCCTAACAATGATCTATACACGTATGCCCTTATGCCCGCAAGTAAGTGTAGTCTTCACTACTTATCAATGAAACATTTTGTGCAATGTCCCAAAACTACTATAGAAAACTACAACCAATCAAAATGGAGAGTTGTGGATCCTAGTGCCAGTGGATACATCTAAAAACCCCCAGCAACTCAGGATCAGGGAACATTGTGGAAGAGGGGGCAGAAAGATCATAAGACTCAGAGGATCAGGGACTCTTATGTAAGATTGTGTCTCTTGTTAATATCAGAAGTAATCAGAATCTATACCTGTAAAAATCTCACCAATATGACCATGTTACTTCTTTTAAATATTTTAAAAATAAGTGTTAGGTTATCAACAATACATGAAATAAAATGTAAAGGAAATCCAAGTAGCTATGTTTGGAGAAATATTGTATCTTAATACAGTAATCTTTATGTATATTTCATAGACCTGCAGACTTCCCAGGTAAAAGTATATGTCTGCTATCTAATATCTTTCATTGTTAACATAAATCAGGTTTTATGAACAGAGTGGTTATGATAAAACAGAAAAATTTAGTGGAAAAATCTTAAACGAGAGAGCACTTCTTAGCCAAGTTTCCTATGCAGAGCATTGAAGTAAATGCAACACAAAATATTTTTAAATGTTTTAATATTTATATTATTCTTAAAAATCTTGATGTTTTCCAATAATTTCCATGATATATTCCCATAATCTGTTCCTTTCTGTTAAACGATAGAATGCACTTTAACCTAGCATGTTAGGCCCCACCCAAGCCTATATCCAACTACTGGCAGTTATAAATTCCAGGAGTTATTGAAAACAGGGCCCTGAGGATTGAGGTGCATAACTAGTATGTTTATCCTAAAACGAAGGTAAGCACTGTTTTATACTCTCAAGGCATTTTTTACTGGTAGCCCTTGAAATATTTAGACAGGTGGCTAGGTATAATTTTGGCCTGTTGAACAGATGTGTATCTATGCCTAACAGATCATAAAACTGAAAAGGTTAATAGAGGTATAAGAGGAATGTCTCTGAGTAAGCCTTGGTGTGAGTTCGTAGTAGAATTTAACTATGAAGCTGACATACTGTAGTGAGGGGCATATGGACGATAGCATTTCCTTCCCTGTAAAAGGTTGCTTAAGTGGTGCTCTCTCCCTGGATGTGATGAGGGAGAATCCCATACCAGATACATTTCAGGTGATACGGATTTGTAATTAAAACAAGAGGTGTCAGATTAAACTTTAGGAGACAGTTCCCAACATATAAAAATAGAAAGGAAATAAAATCTAGGGACACGGAGACTTTGTTAAGTTCCTTTAAATCACCATTCCAAATACTACGCTGTTTAACATGAATTCAGTAAAACAGTAGAGTTGATTTGGAAAATTGTAATTTTGTATGGAGTATTTGTATTATTCCAGTGTGTGCATACTGCATGGGGAAGGCAGAATTCTATATTCCTCAATCCATTTCCACAGTAGTTTTGAGACTAGGTCTCTTAATGAATTTAGAGTTCAATTATTCATAGAAATTATCTGACTAAGCATCCCGAGGGGCCCTTCCCCTCGATAACCTGAGTTCATAAGGATGTTGGACATTCAGCCTCAGTTCCCTTTGCTCTAATTTACCAACTGAGCCATCTTTTTGGAATTTTTATTTTAAAATAACATTTCATGAGAGGAATACAAATAAGTCAACGCTATAGTGGGCATACCGACACTATTGGCATGCAAAACTAAAATATTTTGAATATGAGTTTGTTTAAAGTCAGGCTTGTAAGTCACTAAAATAAAGTAGAATGCAATAAGACAAGTCTATTCTGAAAAAAGACAAAGTTTTAGGTCACAGCAATTATATCAATAAAAAACCCAGCTCTTATATAAATAAATAACTATTATTATTGAGACAAATACCGTCTGAACACAAGGAAGATAAAGCTTGAACACAAAAAAGATAAATGTATTAACATAGAGTAAGAGGACTATATAGGTTTCTACAGAAAAAAATAGAAAGAAAAATGTGTGTGTATGTATGTGTGTGTGTGTATTTGCATGCGTGCATGTTTCAACAGTGTATCTGTGTCTGTATCCATAGACTGTGTATATGTGTGTGTGTGCATGTGTGTGTACCTGTGTCATCTGTGTGTCTCATTTGGGTGACTGTGTGTCTTTGTGTGTGTGTGTCCTCTGTGTATCTGTGTGTGTCTTCTGTGTGTCTCTGTGTGTCTTCTGTGTGTCTGTGTGTGCATGTGTCAATGTGTGAGTGTGTCATCCATATTTGTGGTAGCATCATGTAGAACATATGTATATGTATGCTTATAAAGGGGATCTGCTAGATTAGTTTATGTAGAGGCCGAGTCCTTAATTGTGCATAGGATGGAAACAGAAAGAAGCTTCTCAGCCCTAGAACACAAGCAACAGAATAGGAGGAACAGTGATGGACCCTCAGTCTAACGCTAAAGTTTCAGAATGCTCCTGCAGAGTGCTGTGAGCCACTTTGAAAGGTCAAAGGATCTGGATTCTGCCATCTGAGTACAACGGTGGTGACACTGAAGTCATGCAGCTGAAGGACAGTCTGTGTGCACTGAAGCCTCCAGGAAGCCTGCCATTTCTCTATTTCTGCCTTTTTCTACCCAGGTTTCAGGCATTATGTGGGTGCCCTAGACAATCGGGGCAGATCTTTTTCTTTCACATTTGTTGGCCCATACCTTAAATGTTTCTGGAAATATTCTCATAAACACAACCAAAAGTTTTCACCAATCTTCTTTCCATTTCTCAGTCCAGTCAAATGGACAACCATGGTCAACTACTCTAAAGTAGATGTGTCCTAAAAAATAATACATTAATACAAACACGAACATGAGAAAATCAGTTTGAAAGTATTCCACCAATATGCGTGTGGAATAACTGTCAAACTCCCGAATACCCAGTCGAGTGTTTGAAGCTTTCAGTGATCCATAAGACTGAAATATATATTCTGATATTTCAGGAAATATTTGCAAACCTGGACTAACTCTTCTTTGTTGCTCTTCTACTGAGTGGTTAACAAAACTTTTAAAACAGTGCTACATGTTTCATCCATTATACCATGAGAATACAGCTGATTAAATGAAAACTAAACAAGGACAACACCAATACACATGTCAGTATAGAAGGGGGAATATCTCATAAAGATCTACTTACATGTAAGAACTACATATAAGAAAGGAATAATCTTCTCTGGGATGAGAGCCGTAATGCAATAATTAGTGGTCAGGGCTGAAATTATATTTATTCAAGTGACACAAAATGGACTGAACAGGCTGCAATCATACATTTGTATGCATATAAACATGTGTGTGTGTGAACATAACATATCCCTTTTATAATATATATGTATATATTTATACAGTTTATATAATTCTAATACTCACACATCCATACACAAACACCACACATACACACATTTTTATCTTTTCTGTAGAAAAACCTATAGAGGTCTTCTTACTCTGTGCTAATTCATTTAATAAAACAAAAGTTTGTGTTTCATCTTCCTTGTGTTCAGACAAAAAATAACTATATTTATTCTACAAGAATATACATATATATAAAACATATGTGTGTATATGTATAAAACAAAGACATAGAGACTGTGAACTGGAGAGGGAACAAGATGGTTTATATGAAATGGGTTAGAAGGAAAAAGGGAAAGTAAGGAGTGTAGTGATGTAAATATATTTTAATTTAAGAATAAATATTTAATTACACAATAAAATAACTCTCACAAATATTAAATAATGGTATTTTAGAAATATACATTTATGAAACTTATCCATTTGTATCTCATAATTTCTTGGTCAGTTTTTCTTATGAATGCCAAATGTTAGAATTTCTATTAATTCCTTGTTCTGAAGGTGATGTCAGGCAACTCACTGTGCGATATAAAGATTTTCTAAAGGAGAAATTAAAGTCACTTTCCGTGTCATCAGTCAGAGAGCACAATGTTTTCCACATGACTGGCAACAGGACAGAGCACAGTTCTCTTGTTTGAAGACCGTTCACTGTGTAAGAAAGGGAAGACACCTAGGCAATCTCAAGGGGGTCCGTAACAAAGCAACCCTTCCTCTACAACAGTGATCAGGGAGATTCTGATCCAAAGTTGGCGTGGTGTACTTTAAAAGCTTTCTGTTTTGAGGTTTGTGTCAGCCAAATTCTCTTAACACCACACACATACACACACTCAAAAACCCACAATCTTATCTACAGTATTCAAAAAGAAACTCCCTCAGAGATTGTAATGAGGATATAGCCATGTGTACCTGGAAATTTGCCATTTATTGACTAAAGGCAAAGGCTTAGTGTTAGGTTCTGGGTTAACCTATGAAAAGCATAGACAAATTCATGGACTCCACTTTCCCAAATCTGAGACATAGAATTGATGTAACGATTTAGTGAGGTTGTGCATATAAGGTGTCACTGGGAAGTCTTTATTTATTTTTATCATTACTTCCATTTTTATTTGGGCTCTGCCTTGCCACATAATATTTACTAGTTTTAGACATATGTATACGCATCAAAATTTGCTCAACAAAAATATATATTTGAAATTCTTTATCTCCCCCTTAATATCTTGTGCCTTGTGTAAATAGAGCACATTTTAAATATAGTTCCTTATTAATACCCTTTTCAATAATTTATAAATACAAAGTTGGCAAAGTGGAGAGAGTGAGGGTTCTGCATCTGGCTCTCACAGCCTTCTCAGTTCATTGTGCACCACAGCCATAGCCAAGTGGGAACCTGATTGGCACTTGGTGACCATGTGCCTGGGGAAGAGCAAAGGAATCCTTACATGCCCAGAGTCAAAGTGTCTTCTGCATTCTCTATGCAAACTTGCCAGGAGGAGCCCAAGAAGCAGCAATGAATGCTTCATTCAATTCCTCAGCTTCCCAAAGAAGAGCTCAGGGAGATGAAGCAGACAATGTCTGCTGAAAAAGGAACATTTGAAGACATGGCAAAGGCTGATGAGACTTCTTATGAATGAGAACTGAAAAATGTAGATTTCGTGCAAAACCAACAAGAAGTTCAAGGGTTCCCTTGTGCCCAAGAGGCCTCCTTCAGCTTCCATTCTGAGCTTGGTCCACAGAACATGGAGGGAATCCCAGCCTTTTCACTGATGATGTGAAGACAGTGGGAGAGAGGTGGAGTCGGTGACAATAACCTCATGAGAACAGGCTTGTTGGGCACAGGCAAACAGCAAAGGGATAGTGCTATTGCAGAGCTAAAGGCAAATCTGATGCAATTAAAAAAGGCACCAAGACTGAAAAAAGCAAGAAGATAGAAGAGGAAGAGAATGGAGAAGGGGAGAAGGGAAAGATGATGATGATTGATAGTGTTTACATTGACTATAGTGTAGCTGTTTTTCTTGCAATAAGTCATTTAACTGTCATGTAAATAACTTAACTGCTTTCAAAAGAAAAACATTTAAAACTGTAAGGCTATGTGAGTGGGTTTTTGTGTGTGTGTTTGTGTGTGTGTAAACAGAGTTTTCCTGTCCCACAACAAATCTCACTTAGTCTCTCAGAGGCTTGATGTTACTTATAAATGGCTGGCTGATAGCTCAGGCTTATTACTAGCTAACTCTGACACTTAAATTAGCCCATATTTTTAGATTTAAGACATGGCTCATGACTTGCTACCTCATTTTTAACACATCCTACTTGCTCAGCTCCTGAACTCTCCATTGCCTTTGATAAGTTATAATTCATACAAGTTTCAAGAAACCAAAGTCATAAGGCTTGGATCCATCTGGGGTGCATTTAAAGGACAATCATCCAGTCTTCCTGTTGCTCTTCTCTGAGCTTCTGTCTCAGCAATGAAAAGCAGAATGCTATCATGTCCTTTCTCTCTACCTTCCAATACTTTTTGCTCTTCTGCACGAGGGTGAAGGTCAGGTCATTCAGTGAGACCTGAGAGGTCCTAGGGCTGCTAGACTGTGGCTCCTTTCACTATGCTGCTAACTGGTGGTTTTTCCAGCCTGCTCCAAGTGGCAACCACTGTGGCTCTTGGAAGTTTTCAGGTCCCTGAATATTCGGCCACATCTGCCTCACCCAGTTCTGTACCATGCAGCTCACTGAGTTCATCAGGTAATGGCATAATTTCCTGTCACATCAGCCTGTTTCTCTGATTTATTTATTATAATATTCTGTGTCTTTTTATGTTTTGTATAGTTGACACACAACCAACTGTCTTTAGATAGCCTGTCCTGGTGGTATTTCCAATAAAACTAACATTTCCTGGCACAGTATGGGGGTATAAATTGGGATGTAAATAAACAGCAGATTCTTGATGGTGTGCACCACAATTTAGTTATATATGGGACTGTAGGTTTTCTTTATCTTCAGTTGCCTCTTGTTATTCTAAATGCTTCTAAATAAATTAAAAATCTAAAAAAAAATAAGCTACTAAGTCATTCTTAGTTAACAGTCAACACAAAGTTACCAGACCAAATCTTCTGTTGCTAGCATTATATCAGTCTCTACTTGCTTCTCTTATATTCTTTTCAGATAAAATGAATATTTACTATTATTTCTAGGTTTATTTAAATTTTTAATTCATGATGTGAGGGTTGGATCCTATGTCATTGTGCATGATAGGCAACTGCTCTACTTACTACTGGCATGTAAACTTTGTCATATGCCATATATATATATATATATATATCAATGATAGATGTGTTTATTGAGTCATTAATTTCAAATATTGCTTTCATTATTCTACAATGAGCATTGGATTGCTCAGAACATATTGTAGATGGAAGTTTTCTGTCCTACCTGGTCCAACAGCCATTCAGTCCCAAAGAAACATACAGAGGCTAATATTAACTATAAACCATTTGGCCTATTAGCTCAGGCTTATTATTAACTATCTTTTACAACTTAAATTAACCCATAATTCTTGTCTATGTTTAGCCACGACTTGGTGCCTTTCCTGATTGGGGCATTGTCATCTTGCTTCCTCACATCTGGCTGATGACTCTACCTCTTCTTTTCCTCTTCCCAGAATTCTCTTAGTCTGGTAGCCCCACCTACATTTTCTGAGTGGCTACTGGCCAACCAGCATTTTATTTAACTAATATGAGCAACCAATCTTTTCCATGTATGAAAGCATTATCCCGCAGCAACAGATTTTAATTCTATTATGAATATCAGATTCTTCCCATATTTTAAGCAAGGAGGAATCACAGTTATTTTCAAGTTGCCACTTTTAAGGTAATTTTATAGTTTGAGTTAGTATTTGTTTTTATTTGTTTTTCTTTTACCTTGAAGAGCATTGGGTCATTGTTTAAAAAGATTGTAAAGCAGCAGTTGGCCCACCTGGAAAACTGACATGCAACGCCCTTCAGTGAGGTTTATTGAATGAAAGCGTTTCAAGGCCAGGATTGGGTTTTCAGGAAGGAGAAAGAACATTAGACAGACACAAGACAGTATCTGGAGATCTAACATGGTAGGGCCTTCAAAACATGGAAAGAAGATTCTTTAAAAGTTAGAATAACAGAGAGGTATGGAGAGAAGAGAGGGGGGAGCAAGAAAGTAAGAGAGGGAGAGAGAAGTGAGAGGGAAAAGGACTGGAGAGAGAAAGAGCACACTAGAGAGAGAGAGAGAAATAACCCGAGTGCTGCCATGAAGATGGCACAGGGAGGCCGGAGGGCCACTTCATCTCTGGAGCAAATTCTCTAGCAGGGACCCAGAGGAGAGTCAGTTTAATTAATTAATATAAGATCTGTCTTCCTGTGAGCTTTTACATATAGGAGGAAATTTCACATCACATGATTTAGTTCAGACTAGAGTGTGTGTCAAAGAAGATGGAAGAGCAAGGTAACACAGATGGAGAACTGTCCATTCATAGCACATACTTCTTATCTCAATCCTAGAGAGAGCTGTAGGCAAGCATAGTCTGGTTCAGTCTATGAGATCAAGGCTGAAGTTGCAGGTCTATGTTCTAATTGTCATTTTTTTTCTCAAGGCTTTTTATTCGATGTTGCACACTAGAACCAGCATGCTAGACAAGGTAGATCAAGTCTTTAACGAAATCGTGTATGCTCATGACTACAATACAGTCTGTGTTGAGCTAGACCAGGCTTAGGTGGGTTCTGTGAGATTATTCTATTCTTCATTCAGTCCTGATGTTGGCCTCACTCCACCACACTCCACTTCAATAGAGATCTGGTAAGCGTTTTCCACATTGCCCCAAGAGAAATAGGAAATTCGGTTCTTTCAGAAGTTTTCATCTTAAGTTCTAGTTTTGAAACCAACTAGTACCCTTGTTTGCAACTTTCTTACAATGTGTGTTCTTTTGCCACTTACTCTTCAGTCTCGGGGATTGTCCAAATTCCTGTCCTGAGAGCAACAGCCATTTCTACCCCAAGCCTAATTCCCAGTTCTCTCAGTGTCTAGTTCCCTCCAGAATTAGGAAATACTTCAAAATTAAAAGTTGTTGTCCACTTGGTGTCTATTCACATTCCCTCCAGAATGTATCTTACTGCCTACTGTTGGAAATAGCTAGAGACCATACTCCCCAGTCCAGATGGATATTTCTGCTCAGCAAATTATTTATAAATTCAAGTCCATCAACTATTCAGTCATGCTGATACAATGCTAAACCTTCTGGGTCTCTCTTTGCCCATGCAGATTTATTTGGCTAAATCTGTTTCTTATATCCATTCCATAACCACTGGTCACCAGAGAAGCAAGGAAGGCTTTTGTTAGTTGAGACAAATGCTCACCCAGTGCCTGGAATTTGACCCTGTGGATGCTTCTTTCCCTCCACAGCTCTCTGATGCCTTCAAAGAAGACAACCTTTGTGTTGGACCAGGGTTTTCCCTGAAGTCTTTCTTGTGTTAGTGCATCCTCTAGTTCTCTAGAAGATTTTTGTTGTTTTCTGTAGAAAGAAAATATTTCTCTTTGTAGCTGTCAAGTTTCTCTGAAATTCTCCAGAAGCAATGTGTTTCTTGCAGACTGTGTAACGTGCTGAAATATTTTGTACAGTTGTACTGTGTGGAAAGTTTCCTCAATTGTTGAAGGTTTTTTCACTTAGTGTCTTTAAAGTTATGTAACAGATGGCAGTGGACTCTCACTTTACCTACTTTTGTCTTTATTTATACCATTGAATAATTAAAATTAGGAGAAATTATTTAAAAGATAAGTTTTTAAGTCTATCTTGCATGTATTTTGTTGTTCAAAATTATATTGTAAACCCTTAGAGAGCATGGTATATATCTATAATGACAGTATTATCAACTCTTGTGTTGAGGAATTTGAGGCAGGAGAATTCATCTATCAAAGCCAGCTTCCACTCTGACAGAATATCTCATGAAAAGGAAAATACACTATGGGCCAGAAAAAACTCAATAAGAATAGAAGATATTTAATTAGAACTTGATATTATGGAGAATAAGCCCTCATTGCTTAAGTTTGGCAAGAACTCAATAGCAGTCTCTACAGTGGGCAGCTATAGAGTGAAGGATGATTAATTAATTAATTAATTAGAAAGCTTCATATAATCTTTGATTCTAAATTATTGGTAGAGGAAAGCTGAATTTTAGCTAAATTAGAAAAGAGCATGCTATGATTTTTGTATAAACCATATTTAATTCAAAACTTGAAGGCAAAATGACACTTAGGAAACTGATGGTGGCTGTCTCATGCTGCATGCTCTGAGTTGACTTCTGTTGAACTGGTCGCTTGGCTATACTGCTGATGGTGCCTGATGTAGGTTGGTTTTCTGGTCAAATATGGTCTGGCCATGTGTAGTTTTGTTTTCAATGTTCAGATAGAAACCTTTCAACAACAATTGAATTAAATCATGGCATCCTTCAAACATTGTGTGCAAAAGACACCAATAGTTTCAATAAGTCCCACCTCTTACCCTTGGAAATTCTTTCCAGGAAGTTGATTTCCAAATTAAAAAGAATGAGAAGCCAATCATAACTCAAATAGAACTTGTGGTCAAAGCAAATTATCAGCATATATAACATATAAAAAGTAACACCCTTAGCTTTTCTAATAAGTAATGTTTGTGTTTATTTGATAAGTATTTGATAGACAAAAACCTTCTTGACTTCTTATCATAGTTTTCTCTTGTGTTGTTTCTCATTTCTGCTTATTCTTCCTTGCAAAAGTCTGTATCATGCTTTCTCATTTTTATGTTTCACATTGAGGATGTGTTCATCTCCCCTGAAAAGATACATTTGAACTCATTATATTACAGCAATTTACTTAAATCAGGATACTTTAAATTAATGTTAAACTTGACTCTGTGCCAAGATACATAGTAAACACAATACTCTCTTAGGTATGATGAGTGCACTCAGTGACATGTAGATTAGTTTCCAATTTGACCTGAACTAGGATAGAAAACTTATACAGCTCTTCCAGTAGTAAAGTACACAAAGAGAAATAAAAATCCTTTAATATAACAATACTGTTTTTCTTGTATAATTCACAAAAAAACAAGAAAATGCTTACTGGATGTTGAAGATATTGGTGTCATTTTCTATTGACTTAAAGCCATCATGGAATAGGTTACCAAACAAATACAGTACAACTAAGATAACATGGAAAAAGCTAATAAGCAACCACAATCATCATTTCTCAATACCCTATCCAAAATAAGTTCTATGGAATGCCACAGCCCCTGCCTGCTTCATTGGCAGCCACACAGGCTCTCTTTTGTACTTGAGGGTCTGTCATGTCATTCCCTCTGTCTCCCAGATCTGTAGCCACACAGTCTCTCTCTCTTGTTTGCATGAGCACCTGCCATGCCACACCCCCTACCTGTAGGATCTGTGGCCACACAGTCTCTTTCTTCTGTGCATGAAAACCTACAGGCATCTGACCTGTATAGTCTTCTGATTTATAAGTGGTTGAACATATTCCCACTGGATTTACAGCAACCAACTTTCTCCAATGAACTTATAGTGATGGAAACATAATGCTCTTGACAAAAACAAATATAAAACAGGCACACAGAAGGACGAAGTAGCAAATATAAAAATACATCCATTACTTGATACCCAGCTGAGTGTAGAAAAAAGTGCCAACACACACAGGGTAAAGACAGCATGTCAATAATAAATGACAGCAAAGACATGGTCTACATGATTCACATGAACTAAAACAGACACATCTCACATCACATGTAAAAACTGCCATAGGCAAGTATTGCTCAATTAATTGGAATACTAAAACCATAAAATCAACACACACACACAATACATGGAAAATCGATATTACAGCAATTTGAATAAGATATTCTGATATGACCCCAAAGTTGAAAACAAATCAAACACAGATAAGCGAAATTGCTTCAAGCTAAAACCCTTCGGTTCAACAAACAATGAACAACGTAAAGTGGCCCACTACAGAATGGAGAAAAATATTTGTGAGGTAGTCACGTGATTAGCAGTCATGACCCAAAATATGTAAGGACTTCAACCAATCCAACTACAACAACAAAATAATGAACTTAAAATGGGTGATAGATACTGATATTTTAAAATATAAACTATATAAATGACCAGAAGGCATGTGAAAAAAGCTATGCTTAAAGTCACTAGCCATCAGAAAAACACAAACCACAATGATTGAGCTATCACTTCACTCCTGTAAGAAGAGCTTTATTCAAAAGGACTAAAAATAAAAAGAGTTGGGAAGTTATGGATTAAAGAAAAAATGTATTTTGTTGATGGGGATATACATGAGTTCAGCTATTATGGGAAGCAGTATGCAGGTTCCTCAGAGGGCACAGTAGAAATACTCTACATGTACACATCCACGGTAAATAGAATAGCAAGCTACTGTGACAACTTCCCTCCATGTTTGCTGAAGCAATGTCACTCATAGAGAAGATATGAATAGGCAAGACATGAAACTAACTAGGTTACCATCAGTTAATGAATGGATAAAGAGATTGTAGTAATATACTACAGAAATGCTATTCTGCATTAAAACAAAGCAAGCAGCATTTTTTTTTTTTGGCAACATGGAACATCCTAGAGACCTTATGATACGTAAGATGCGTCAAGGACATAGAACAAAAAGACACTGAAAACTGTTGATCTGACAAAAACTGAGAGTAGAATGGCGAGCAAAGGTCACTGGGCCTGTTGTGAGTGGAGGTTCGTGGCTGGGGTGCACCAGTGTCAAAGGAGACAAAGAGCTTGCTTAGAAAGCAGCAAAGTACTGAAAAAAACCTTTTTGTCTCCACAGTGTCTGTAATTAATTATAAATTGCATTCTTGACAAATTCAGGGAGAGGCGTTAAAAGTTCTCACCATAAAATGTTAGCCATGCGAAGAATTACACTTATTTCATATTTGGTTTAGTGTTCTGATGCGTGAATTATTCCAAATATCATTTTGCACACAATGAAATGTAATATTGTCAGTTTAAAAAGAAAGCACTATGAATAACTTCGGACAACTGGAAGTCTTCTACGCTGCTTTTACTTCATATGACTATACTCCATGGATGTAAACGCTTCCATGTGTCCTTGATTGCTTTTTTGTTAGTCTGATAAAATACTGACCAGAACCACCAGTGTTAGGAAGGTCACAACTGCCTTTAAATGCAGCTCCAGTAGCTCTGACACCCTCTGCTCTATTTTGAGGGGGTGGGGCATCTGAACACACACGGCACACACATACACACACATAGTGGTTTTTTTTTTTTTTTTTTTTTTTTTTTTTTTTAGACATGGTTTTTCTGTAGCTTTGGAGCCTCTCCTGGAACTTGCTCTGTAGACCAAGCTGGCCTCAAACTCACAGAGATCCGCCTGCCTCTGCCTCTCGAGTGCTGGGATTAAAGGCCTCTGTTACCACCGCCCGGCAACACACATAGTATTTTTAAAATAAAAATACCTTTTGGGTACTTGTTAATTCTTTATTAATATTTGTTGCCACTTTTCACATTTTAAACCATCAGAGATTTAACTCTGTTTATGGCTTTGCCATGACACTAAGCCCACGAATTAATGTATAGAGATTTCTGGGTCCCACTCTGAAGTCCTTCCAGGCATACTCTGGTGAGATGGTAACCTACAATAAAGACCACAAATGAGTGTTTTCATTTTCAAGTGAGGCATTAACTTCAGGACTGCCACACAAAATACAAATTATAAAAATAGAGCTCCCTCCAATAATGTCTGAAATCTCATCTCAATCTGGGATCAGAACTACAATACACAGACATACTCTGGAGGCTACAAATGAAACCCACAGAGGGACCAGGCTAGATTTCTGGGAGAATATCTGAACTCAGCTAAAATACCACTGTTGTGTAAACATGAATTAAAGACGGAAAAGTACCAATATCCTGAGTGAGGCTCGTAAGCCTAGCCTCAGGTACAGATTCTAAATGACCCCTTAATAATGTCTTCAGACTTATCCAAAGGTGGCCTGAGCCTCGGAACAATGCTGCACCAGCCAGTGCTAGGGGAACGTTCCTAGACCATGCTGTGAGGGGCTCCATGCTGTCACCTAGGAGGACAGAGGTAATTTCCCAGATGATCTCTACTGGCCTGAAGGCGCTGATTAACCTCAGAAAGAGGTTTCCTTTCCACAGAGGCTTTATTTTCCAGCTTTTATTATGGGGCTGCGCTAGCAACACAGGTTAACAGTGTCTCGAAATATTCCTCTTCCCTATGGTCCTTTCTTTGAAAGAGGAGGGTCATGTTGCATGTCAGATCGCAAAAGCTTCACTGTGCTTTCGAATGAATCAGAGCCAGGTTAAAGGACAGGGTGAGTGTGAAAATTATTACAGATACCTGGGGGAGGAAACCAGGCTTTGTGTGAGGCCTGATTTACAGAAGAGATCCTCGTTGAACTATTCAGCACATGTTATTATATCAAATTCATACTTTCTCCTGCTTTTAATCCTATAGAAAGCTGCATTTCGATGGGACAGATCGGGGACTTCCCAGTCTGTGGTGCAGGATCGAATTACTCAGCACTGGACTGCTTCTTTCACTAAAGGAAAAGGGAAAGATCTCAAGCAAGCTGTAAAAGTTAAGGACTCCCTCACACAGCTTCGCGGAAACTAAGTCACCACCTTGCAACATCTTGTGTGCTGTAATTTCTGTTTAGAGGAATCCTTTTCCGGATAATGTTGAGACCACTCAAAAATCCCAGCGTCGTAAAAAACAAATTGCTCATCGAGCCCACAGAGTGGAAAACACAATTGAATTGGGGGAGTTAGAGGGAGAAATAATTATTGAAACACAATTCCGAAAGCTCTGAGAAGTGCGGATCATGTTTTGTCCTGTGGGTCTCTAAAGGACTTAGCTGAAAATAATGCTGTTGCTCACCCCTGTGATAGTCCCACTGCATCGCGTAGAGTTCTCTCATCATTAAACAGCAGACCTTCGCTGGAATTGATAAATAGAGTCCTCAACATTAACTAAATAATCCTCCCAATAGCCTGGTAAAACAGATGGAGAGAATAAAACAGAGAAGTTGTTAAGGGGCTTAACTCAGCCCACAGAGACAGCCCTGTGACTCACTTAGCCTTGGACCGCCCCTGTTTTTGTTTATGACGCCTCCTTTTCCATTTTTCCTCACACATACCAGCCAAGCCTCCTAACCACAGGAACCCAAGCCCCTCTTGTGTGCAGTTGTCTTTAATTTTCCCATTTAATTGAGAAAAGGGCACACCGTGCCACTGTAAGAGACACTGTAGCTTTCTCAAATACTCATTTTTAATATATATATATACATATGTATATATATTCATGAACAGTGAAGTGATTTTAGTAGAATATTATTTCAAGTGAGTCAAGATTTTCTTTTATTATTGTGAGAGCCAAATGGGTTTAGAGCACATTGTTTCTACCAGCTTCTAGCTTCCTTCCACCTCTTGCTCCTCACCACATTCCTCTCCTCTTTAATTATGCACAGCGAGCTCATTGTGGTGCAACTTCTCGGTGACAGATACTTTGTGAGGTCCCGGAAGAGGAGAGATGAGTGTGACACGGCTGCCATCCTAACCAGAACCAGAGTTGGGAAGAAAATTCTGTCTAAACAAGTGACAGTCGTCCCAGGAATCCCTGGAAGTTTATTGTGTCCTCGGACCTGCATTAAGCTGGCGTTGCCCATTTAGACACATTGACCCAGGGATACCTTTTGCCTTTCCTTTCTTACAGCCTATCCCAAAGTTCTCCAGGTTAATGCCTTTCTGCATTGAACCAACAGAAACATCAGTCCCCATTCTCTCAGGCAGGATTTACAGACAATTTTTTAATGTATCGATTTTCATCTACATTTTCCACACAAAGTTTGCCTGACAGCTTTAATTCTCCAAACAATTAATACTTTCCTTTATAGTTTGTGTTTTTATGATTTTCCTTGGCTTTGAGTTGATCCCCAAACCAAATCAACTTGGGGTCAGTGACAACTTTTCAGAATCAGAGATGTTGAGAGCTATTTCTGCAATTATATTAGGTCATGCAACCCTGTCAACCTTGTTGTTTTTTCTTTGGATATTTGCTGATTCTGGGGAAAACCTTCCTAGTTTTCAAGTGCTTGTGTATGCTACCTTTAAGCTCTTACAAACATCTATATATTGTACTATTTCTTTTATACCTTATCTACATCCTATTCCTCATTTTAGTATTAAAAATCTTAAGATAGAAACTAAATCCTCCAAAGTATCATTACTTAGTCCACATTGAGTGTCTATAAGTCCTAATTTCCAATATGTCTTCACTTGAGTTCCTTGGGGAAAGATCGAATCTGTAAGGGCTTTTTTTTTTCTCTCTGAAAAATTCCCAATCCTTTCTATTACTTTAAAATTGTCATTTAATTTTTCTTAATTTTTCAGAATAGAAATTTACTCTTTCTCCAAACGTGAACCAGAGTTTATTTCATGGTTGTCATCAGTGACTTTTTTCTATTTGACTACTAGTTTTTCAAGCACTTCCTGTCCATTCGGCTCTCACATCTTTCTCACCCATCCTTTAAGTATTTATTATAATTTGCCAACATTCCTTTCACAGAAATAAGACACAGTGACTAGACATTGTATTGCATAGAAAAAGAGATGATCCTAAAGTAAGGAAAATAAAGTAGTCAATAAACAAACAATTAGTGGTAGCATAATTCATTCGTTGAACACATAAGCCATACAGATGTCAAACATTAATAATAGAAAATATTGTGTGTTTGCGCTTGCAGGGGGAATGTGATACTTAAAAGCACTTTTACAAATGGACTTTAACCAATTTTGTGTTATTCTCTACAAGTAAACAATGCAATCAAGCGTATAATTCAAGGTTTTGTAGGTACTGTATTTTAAAAAGGAAAATTAATTTCATTCTGTTTAGTCCAATATAACCAATCTTAGTACCATTGCAGGATATAACTGTCTTAAATCATTAATAAAATTTCTTTCAATGTTTTTAAAGAGGTACATTCACATGAAATTTCCAACAGGACACAGTCCTGATAGAATGACAATCTAATAACAACACAATATATAGAACAAGAGTTAATGTGAATTAGATTCTCCAAGCAGGATTGTTTAACCAATATAACAAAATAAGTGAATTGCATGGAATTCAAAATGCAGTTTAAGTTATTGTGGCCACTTTCAATGTGAGCGGTGAGTAGCAATGGCTACTGGCGAGCTCAGTGAAACGCAGAACTCTGTTTGTTTGCCTTGATCATTTCAGATTGGTCTCCACATAGTGACCTAAAATATAGTGCAAAACGTCTATAGTTTATAATCATTTCTCTTCGACTCAGGGTCTCTGGCCCAAGGTGACCTAGAGATGCTGACACTGGGATGTTCCCCTTCAGGCTCCTTGTCAGCGAGCTACTGGCTATAAGCGGGGTGCGGAGATCCTTATGTGTCCTACCTTCCCTGTGTTCCTTTCTTTCCTGTAGACCCTACAACCTCCTCTGAGGTCCCATATAACTCCTATGTGCCTTACAGACCCTACCTGCTTATAGTCCTTACCTCTTTATATTCCCAGAGAATATATTCCCCTTCTTCATATGCTTTCTCCATGTGTGCTCAGTAAGGTAGCCAGATTTGGTACATATTCCTCCAGTATTCTTGAAAATTCAGCAATAGAAACTGCTGCTCCCCTCCCCTCTTTTTGAGCCAGAGGCTTGGGAAATAGTCCAGCAGAGTTGCTGCCTGATTATATTAAAGTAACCCACACTCCAGCCCAGATTTAAGGTTCAGGAGAATGCACAAAGGCGTAAAGACCAGATGACATGACTTACAAGCACACGTCTTAGAAATCGGTGTTCTAGGTGTGAGTGAATCTCTCAACAAATATCCCGACTTCGTCTTCCTAGTCATCTTTCCATTAACACTATAAAGGCCAGCATTGGTACTATGACTCTTTTGTTTCTTACTTTTTTGGTCTCATACTTTTTTGTCTCGTACTTTTATAAATAAAATAAGAATGGTAATTACAGTAAGAGGATGAATTAGTGAAAAGCTGCCTTGGGCTTTTCAAAAAGAATACCACTGGAAATTTTATAATTGTGTGTTGGTACCTTCATATCAAACAGACTGAAATTAAGGGATAGGCTCAAGCATAATAACCTCAGTCAGTGCAGAAGTTGAAAAGAAAGCTCCTACCATTTTTTCAAATGGTATAATTTTCAAATTCTTATATTTACAAATTCATACAAATTCAACAGACAGAAAAACAAAATACAAAGAAGGAAAGGGTCTACTGAGCAAAACCTTCCATCCTAGCATTATGGTTGTGTGTAGTTGTGTATACGTACACTCTAATTAGCTCAAGTCCCCTACAGTCCACAGTAATAGCTTTTGTTGTGCAAACATCTCTACTCGCTTCTGCTCCCTTCTCTCTCTTTTTCCCTTTCTCTCTTTCCCTCTTTCTTCTTATGGATGAGGTCCTGTGGATGCTTAGAAACCTCTCTCTGTTTCCATAGGTTGTCTTTGAGATGCTATAGTGAACATGTCTGTCTAATCACGCAGGCATTCAGGACTCTCTCTCGCCTGACCCCAGTCTTGTCCTCCTTTGTAATCATGGAAGAGTCATCTGTGACATTCCTCGTTCCGTGAAACTTGATATGTTTGCATTCCATATTTTTCCTAGGGAAAGAAATCAGCTCTGACAAAGTAATGACCTCCACATAATTGTCCTTAACAAAAAGGTTACAATGTTCTCACCAGCACCAGAGTCAGGAATCAGTGAACATCTTACTTTCCGCTCAGCTCTTTAAAACATAACAAATAATCATGCCTTATTAAGCACCTGCTCAATAAGACTGGAAAATCAGACTATGGAGGCATTAAATCCTGCCCTTTGACCTTGTCTGTCAGACGTCAGAATGATTATTTCCATGGATCTTGGCCTGACATTAGATGCAATTGGCTGATCCTCACAGACTTCAAACTCACTCTCGGATCTCCTGCTAATGTCTGTCTTGTTCTATGTGTTAGATTTCTCATGATTTATTTGCCATGTGGGGAAACAGTATCTCCTTTTATCTTTAAAGGGAACAGCATCTATATGATCCTGTACACTGGTTCTCAAGGGAATGCAGGAAAGAAGCCTGTAACTTAAATAGCTCTTTATCCTTTTGTTCAGTTTATTTTCCTAAAACAGAACTTGGTCCAGTAGAGAAAGGGATGTGTGAGATGAAAGAGTTTGGGCAAAATTAGTTGAGACTTCACACTTATAGGGAATGTTGTAAAATAAGTCATATCCAGGAAAAGAAATGTGAACTTTAATAGCTTTTCCCAAGAGCAGGCTTAACATGTTTGTACTGAAATGTAATCTCTTCTGTATTTGTGTTTTTAAAACATAGTTGTAGCTGCATTACCCTTGAGTTACAAGTTTGATGAACTTCAGAATTGTGAATGATGTTAGCTCAGATTATGCTCAATTCAAGTACAGAGGTAAATTTCTATCAGATCAGAAAGAGGGGTGAAAGCCTTCAGGAGATCATTTACTCCAACAGAAAATAAAAGAACGAACTTCAGATTACTGGATCAGATGTTCTGCTTGAAGCACTGTGCTACAGACGTTGTGAGTGAATGAATGGGAATTTGGCTGAAAAATACGAGCAGAACAGAGATCACAGAATAGAAGAACAGAATGAAGACAGCAGCACTGAATCAATGCATTTTCACTAAGCTTCAGGAAAGTGAACATACTTTCTATTGTAGTAATTCCATTTCTAGCTATGAGCATTAACATGGAGCCCACACTGCTTTCTGCATCAGAAAGGAGTGACATCAAGTCAGTGAGGTTGCCATGTCTTTAGAAGACACTCATAACCCTTTCGATTAAGTTAGTCACATTTCTGCTGTTTGCTATTGTAAATTGAAACTGAGTCACAATTATGAATTTCAGACATCCTGCTCCTACTCATCTTTCATGGCTTAATTTTGAATCAGACTATAAGGATATAGGGTGACATTTGTTAAATAATACAGCGGTTGGCTACTTATCAAACTGCTTCAGAGAAGAGAGAGGAAGGATAAAGGAGATGTATATTTAGAAGACTCTGATGGAGGCCCCACTGGCTGGGGTAAGAAATCACTGAGAATGCAGAACTAACCAGAGCAAGGGAAGGGAAATGAGGCTCGGGTAGTAGAAAAAAAAATCCATGTTCACCTTTTGTTTTATGATTTTTTTTAGGTTTATTTTATTTGTTTTGTTTCTTTCCCTCTCTCTACACACACAAAAAAATGTCAACCCTGAAGCTCAATTTGGAAACACATAATTGTATTCTACTACTAAAAGATAAATTGAAGAAAAGCATTAAAAGTGAAAGTTGAAAATGGAATTTGTTTAATCTGACACACATTGACATTATTGAGATTCACAAAAGGAATTGCAAAATAAAAGGAAATCATTTGGAGAGGAATAAAAACTGTCACTCGGGAGGCAGCAGCAGGCAGATCTTTGAGTTCGAGGACAACATTGTCTACACAGCAAGTTCTAGGACAGCTAGAAAAATTCTTCTCCAAAAATAAAGAAGAAGTAAGTTTACTCCTGGGTTTCTGTACAACTAAACTATAAAGTCGTGCTACAGATTATCAGTACTCTCATACAGTTAACCGGAAGTCCCCACATCCAATATTTACACTGTCAGTGTTAAAGTTTTATCTTAACACAAATATACAGTAGTTACTCAGTTATTCATAGTGTGTTTGCAATCATGGTAGTGACAATAATGATAGGAAAAGTAATAATGATGACAATTAAAAAATAATTAAGGTGTTTGAGACTTGGTTATCCTGTGGATTAAGACACAAAAGGATTTTTAGATGAGTTCTAAGTTATTACCAGGGAAAATAAAACTAGGAGAATATTGCAAGGGATATTAAGTGTAGAAAAATCTAAGGTACACGCTGGGTCCTTAAATCTTCAGTTCAGATAATCTCCATAACTAGGTACAACATGTGGAAAAACACTGTCTAAATAGTTTTATTGTTTTAATTCAGAGAGAACAGAGACTTTTTCATGCAGTCTTAGGCTCATGAAATGTGTGGTGCCCATGTTAAGCAATGCAGTTTCTAGCTGGGACGTATGGACTTGTAGTGGTCAGGTTTGCCAGTCCTTGCCGGGGTAGCCAAGCGATGATTAGCTGAAGTTCGGAGCACCTGCCTATTCTGTATTTCATTTCCTGGGAAAGACAAGCCCTGAATATAAGAACAGTTGAGGTAGACTGCTTTTCAAGTCTGACAAGGGCCTGTTTGACCTTTGTGCTTGCTGGATAGATGGGGCTTTTGCGGTGAAAATGCTTCTTTTCCTCTGGGTGGGTGCAGGTTTACATGACAAGACCCAAGCCTTGGCAAGAGGCCTGGAAGCTGGATATACTCCTGAGGCTGTGCTCATTTATCCACTGTAAACCTGTATAGCGAATATCTACATTTAACCATCCTCATTTTTCTTGTAATTAATTCTTTCTTCAAAACATCCCTTCACCTAATTTTCTGATGTCCATACACTCTTAAAGCTCTCTATTTTAAAAAGAGCATTAAATTCAATACTTTCCTCCCTGTGATATTTTATGTTCGCAGATGTATTTTTATGTGTATCCTCAAGAAGTAATCCTCAAGAATGATTCACAGTGCAGTCAAAGCTGAGCAACTCTGACAAACAGAAATTCACCTGTTGGACTTATTTCCTTTGCTATAGAAACATGGGATGTCTGGAAAATAAGCTGTGATATAGAGTCTATTCCAATATTTTTGCTTAATCTTCATTGATCCAAGACAGGGCTAAGGAGGAAAGGCTTCTTTTTATTGAATGTTTTTAACAACAGCAATTGAACTCGGTGGTGGTGGTACAGGCCTTTAATCCCAGCACGTGGGAGGCAGAGGCAGGCTGATTTCTGGAAGTTGGAGGCCATCTTGGTCTACAAGAGCTAGTTCCAGAACAGCTCCAAAGCTACAGAGAAATCCTGTGTCAGAAAAACAAAACAAACAAACATACAAACAACAAAAAAAAGGAACAGCAGTTGAGTTGCAGAGTGGGTTGGTCTTTTTTATAAAAGTATTAACATTCTAAGAGCAAATCTAGATCTGTCATTGTTCTACAAAACAAAACATAGTCTCTCATTTTGTAAAAAGAAGAATTTCTATCTTTGAAGTCAATTGTAACTGTAGTTGTTTCTCCTTTGTTTTGAGAATAAATGTGGAGTAATGTTGCTGCTTTTGTCCCTCACAGTCCTCCAGTGTCTAGATCTGGTTATTGTTCATAAGCAGCAGTGAATATTTATGATCTTTGAAACACAAGACCTAGCTACCAGCAATCAGCTGCCCTGGAATTAATTTTTGAATACGCAATCTTTATTTGTATGGTATCATTCTTTGTTTGCTTACACTTCTTTCTAAAGAGGTCCTTTAGCAGGTTAGCATACTAAATGTTAATAAAGAAGAACTTGGGAGGTCTGGATCCTGGCAACCACTGGTTTGGGTTTCTCTCTGAAAACTTCAGAAGGAACGTACAGAAACTGTGATCACACTTGCTCAATGATCTCAACTGGAGAGCACAGACAATGCCAATAGCGAAAGTGGCAGAGGTGAGAGATTTTCTTGAGAAGCCTACGTATGACTTAACTGATCTTTCTTATTGTGTGTGGACCACACAATTTAAGACTACCACAAGTATATTACTTTTGGATTGGTTATTCCATCCAATTTACATTTCCCTATGGTTTCTCTTTTAAATAAGTGATATAAGTGAGGTTTTTTTTTTCAGAATTTCCACCACACTGAAATAATATCAGGAAAATATGAAATGCTTTCCTTATGCTATTCTTTAAACTTATCCATAGTCAAGACAAGACAAAAACTAAGGGATATCTCGAATGTATTTTTGTTTTTGATAGTGTTGTTGCTCTTTATTTTTATGCCATTTTGGTAATTTTCCTTAAAAATAGTGATGATCAAAGAAAAATTTCTTATCTAGAGAAATATATATGATTTCTAAAGATGGAAACTAAATATTTTCTATAATTATTATTTAAAATATTTACATATAAATAATTATGGTTTTTAGTAATTTTTAAGAGAGCCTACAAAATGGTGAGATTATTTAGCATAGCATCTTCTATTTTCTATATTTTCTGGAAAATTTCATAAACTCCCAATTCTCAGAGTATGATGTACTTTATATCTCATTCCCTCCAAGTGAGAAGAATGTAGGCTTAGAAAACAGACATAAAGACTCTCTTAGCACTTTTGGTTAGAAAAGCTTTGGGGATGATGGGTTTCTCTCAACAATTCAAAGATGGGTGTCTACGCAACAGAATGTAACTAATTTAAGACCTATGACCTTGTTCTAAAGGAAGGATTTAGTCAATAGGAAATAATCTAATCTCATTTTTCAAACTGGCTCCTATTTTCACAGAGAAAGAAAATCCTATTGACTGACCCTTGACTCCAACTAAGGCATAGTAAAGAATGCAGGCATTTTAATGACATGCCCAGAAAAACACAATTTAGAAGTAATAGAGGGACTCCACTTTCTGCAAACATTGATGCCTGGTAAAAGCAAAATAACTTAAGATCATCCTTATTTTCGCCACTATTCACTAATTGGAGGAGAGTGATAAGAATTACTCTCATTTTAAGTGACATGCCATCCAGGTCTTTTAAAACTGCAATCATAAATGCTTTCAAACTGGGTAGATATTGAAGATCTTCTAGCTTGTAAATGTTTTTAAAAGATTTAAAAAAGTTCCATCTTCACGTAATTTTTATTATGTCTTCAATTTACTAGATTTTCATTTTTCAGTAGGATCTGTGAATTTTAAAATATAGACTGCATATCCTCAGTTTACCTATCGATACTTCTCAATTTCATACATAATGAACTTTCCTGGAAAATATTTTAGCATTCCCTGTTAAGGAAATGCCATACTAACACTTTTATGAATGAAACCTGACAGAGATAAAGTAAGCGGTTTGCCCTTAATCTGTAAGTGTCTATTCCTAGAATAGTTTTCAAGCCGTGTTTCCAAGATAACTTTTCCACTAAACTACACACGAGATGAGCATTGCTAAGCATTTGAGTCCCTCTATTGCTCTAAAGTATAAAACATTTCTTCATAATTTAATGAAAATTTTTATTCAGACAAATAAATGGAAGCAGAAAAGGTTTTATTTTCCTTGTACCTGTGTTTATCTATATTTACAAATACAAATATACACTCGTGTATAAATAAATTTACTTAAAGGAATTTGAATCTAATATTTATGCACTGTGGAAATGGAATCAGATATTGACTTTGGTGAAAACACACTTGCTGCTAATCAAAGTAAACATCTCTGTAAGATGCAGGGTCTGCTGGTGTTCTGCAGGAAGTGTCAGCTGTGAAAGTACTGTTGGAACACTTGGCTAAGCAAACAAGACCAGAGAGCAACTGCAACAGATAAAGACTGAGCCCGAGGGAAAATTAATAACATATTTATGCAAAAGACATTTGAACTTTCTTTTGGAGATCTCTTTAATTATGTAGTAAATTAAATTGTAAACAAAATTTTTACCAATCAGAAGATAATATAAAATCCACCAAAATCTTATTTTTCCTATTATTAGGGATTGATTTTAAAACCAAGAGAAATTTTTGTGAATTTAATTATCTCACACAGAATTATTGTCAAGTTTATTTGGAAAGTGATGTAGTTATTAGAGTTGTTGTAGAAATAAGTTTCAATTGAGTGTCATAAACTATGCTCTAGGAAATAAAATTTCCATTTGTAGAATTCCAAGTTCCTAAAACCTGAGAGCAAGCAACAAGGGGAAGCCAGTTCCCTGTCCTCCCCTCTCATCCCTCCCTTAAACAGTTTCTCCTCTCCTTGCTGGTAAGGTTTCCCATCAACAAATTCTATTTTCTTGCCCAGCTATGTGTACCTCTTAAGTGTTTAGCCTTTACCTATTCCAAAACTTTCTTTTGGAATAATTAATTATTCAGCCCTATGAAGAGTCAGTATTAAGGAGACCCATTGGTGTGAGTCCTGAGACTGTAAGTTAAGGGCAAGAAAAACCCACCCATACAGCTGTTTGTATTCAGTGCATTGAGAGGTTCTTCAGAGCTCTGTGAGGAAAGGGGATCCTGTATTCATTCCACTGTCCTCATAAACAGCCACCACTAAGAAACAGGGCATTGATACTTTATTTCTTGTGAACAATGGGTGACCACTAAACATAGTTTACATTGTCTTATTTAGCAAAATATATCATGCTCAAAATCCAAGTGCTTAATACATAGGGTTAACAGCTGTGTACATAGCAGTGGCACTCAGCCATCTTAATGCCGCATCCCTATAACAGTTCCTCATATTGTGGTGACCCTCAACCATAACTTTATTTTGTTACTGCTCCATAACTGTCATTTTGTTACTGTTATGAATCATGATGTAAATTTCTGATGCATGACTCCCAAGAGGGTCATGATCCACAGGTTCAGTGCTGGAGTACTGGTCTACCATTTGCAGGACCCTGGGTTTCAGTGATGGGGAAGGAGGAGGAAAAAGAAGGCAGCCAGGCAGAAAGCAGATGGCTGCTAGGGCAAGGGGTCAGTAGGCATAAACTGCTTACTGCCCAAGCATGAGCACCTTAGTCCCAACTCAGAAACCCACAGTGAGAGCCACATTTTGGGACAGGCATTTGTCACCCACTGGTTTAGAGGACTGAAGAGTTTCCCAGGAGACAAGATCCTGGGCAGTAAACCCAGGACACCACAAAGCACATTGAAGTGATTTCTCAACTCTCACTGAACATAGGAAATATAAGATAAGGAAGGAGACAACAGAATCGTTATGTCAATCTGAAGGGAGACACGGTTTGTTTACTGCCCTGCACTAAACATATTGTTGGCCATGTTTTTTTAATGCATTTTTACCAACACTAATTTTTTTTTAATTATTTGAGAATTTCATGCAATGTATCCCATCCCAGTTGCTTCCCATCCCTCCCATGTCAAGTCTCCCAAAAGAAGAAAAAACACCAAGTCCATGTGTATAGCCCTTGTACTCAAGGGAGCATAGTCAACAACTGCCCAGTGGCCAGTCCCTTAAAAAATACTGAATCCTTCCCACCCATTCCATCCCTGCCAGAAACTATCAACTGTGAAGAGTTACACCGCTGCATCTCTATCACAATTTTAAAGGACTTTCTTGAATGGCTCCTGTCTAAACTGTTTCTTTTTTGGGTGTGGGGGGAGACAGTAATGGTGGAGGGGTTGCCACCAAAGCCTTCAATGGCTCTCATTCTATATTATCAGACTGCAGTCATTGATACCACTGCAAAAGAAGCTTCTCTACCCCTAATGGCAAGCAGCAGCACAGATCATGATCCTCCACATGGTTTTCACTGGCAGCACGGACCACAAACATTCAGAATATGGACCCCAACATGCTCCCTGGTGGCATCACAGACCACAGACATCACAGCACAGGTGTGCTGCCCCCTGAGACCATGTTGATAATATTCATGGTCCTTGTTACTCCCTGAGGACATGTGG
>JABTXL010002926.1:2104754-2188595 GCA_025134845.1 Neodon shergylaensis | reverse complement strand
ACCATGGCTGTTGGGTGACATAGGGTTAGGTTTATGGAATTTTTAGTAATAGTAAAGTACTTTTGCCAGTCAGTCAATATATTTTAATTTATGGCTTTATTTAATGTATTAGCTAATGTATATCATTTTTGTTAGCCTTAGACACTCGGAAGCATAATATGCCAAAACAAACTTATCTATTTAGACACAACTAATTGGGAAATTGTTGTGAGTATTTATTTGGGTGCTACAATTAAATTTCAATAAGTAGATCAGTTCTCAAACCCCACAAATAAGAAGGATTCATTATAACTCACATAAAAATATTTTGTGTGAAGAAGAGAAAATCTCTAAAGATGGTGTCTGAAGAGTTTAGGGAAGAATTCACAAAAAAAAAGACAATACTAACTAGTTTGAGACCATAAGGGGTGTTTCTGACAGCCAAACACAGGAACTAAGCAATCCAAATGTAAGAAAGATCACATGTACAGTGGGGGCATTGATAAAAGGGAACTTCATGCATTCTCATCATGAAGGATGTGGCCCAAAAGAATTCTGACTCTCATGATTATTGTAGTACCATTTATAACAACTAATGCATGAAATCACCTCGTGTCTCTAATGTGTAAATAGAAATGTGGTAAGTGTACATAATATGCAGCTGTTCTGCCTTTGGAAAAGCCAACCACTTGTGACAACATGCATAAGCCTAATGGGTATTGTGCTGATGGTGAAAATAGGGAACAGGGACAGACACAATACCATTTATAAATGAGATGTAGAAAAGCCAACTCCATAGAAGCAGAAGTAGAATATTGTTACTAGATGTTTGGGTGAAGTGGGAACTTGATGAAAGAAAAAAAAAGTGAGATAGGAGGATAGGAAAATAATTTCAAGAGAACTATTGTACAACATGGTGACTATAGTTAATAATAATGTATTATATATTTGAAAATAGTACTTAGATTTTAAATGTTGCCAACACAGGAAAAACATGCCTGAAAGATAATGGGTATGAAAATTTAGTTTGTTTTAGCCATTCAGTGTTGTATACACACATAATCTAAGTCAAGTTGTATATTATAAATATATAGTGATTTATTTTGTTTCAAACTGTAAATAACTCCTTACAACAAACAGAACAGTTTGATTCAATTCGGCTGTAAAATTCATTGAGTTTGCCGGGCGGTGGTGGTGCACGCCTTTAATCCCAGCACTCGGGAGGCAGAGGCAGGCAGATCTCTGGGAGTTCGAGACCAGCCTGGTCTACAAGAGCTAGTTCCGGGACAGGCACCAAAGCTACAGAGAAACCCTGTCTTGAAAAAACAAATATATATATATATATATATATATATATATATATATTGAGTCGGAGTCAGCAGTCTTCAGTTTGGGAGGTGGGACCAAAATAAGAGTGAGCAAAATATCCCTGCTGTACATGTTCTCTATGGTTTGAGGAATGCAGAGAAGAAAAATGTACAGTAATGTGTAGGGGCTTCACCTTGGAAATATAAGATTGCAGAGGCTGTAATCAGAGGATTAGTCAGTGATGCTGAAAATGAGAACGTTCACATGGCTAAAATGGATGACTTCAAGACCATGAGCAGACAGCCTAAAATTCCAAGGCATGTTTTGAATAATTGAGAATACATTTAGGTATAATACAGGTCAAGGGGAAGTTGAAAAATCAGCACCTGGCAGATTTTTCATTACTTTGGGGGGATGAAAAATGAATCGTATTTGTGTTTTAAAATTCTAATGAGAAATAGAAGAGTCTTTGCCCTTTTTTTAAAATCGCCACATTTTTAATCTTGGACATGCCTAAGCCTGGCTTCTAAATGGGACGGAAAGCTCCTTGTCACGGGTGCTTGTAACACTCTTTCTTTTTTTTTTTTTTTCTGTGTATGTATCTTTATCATCAGTATTACGTTATTATTACTTTTTTTTGTTCTCAAGATTCAGGAATCACAGCTATAAATAAGTAGAGTTTTTACTAAAATAAAGGCATTGTGCAGGAAATAAAATCAGCTTTTGGGAATTCCTCACCATGTTTTAGTTCAGTTGTTCTGAAACAACGAAGACTCTTTTCTAAGAAGGGAGAGTTCCAAGTTTCTGGATGCGCTCACGTGAAAGCGGGATGCACCACATAGAGACGCCGAGTGTCTCCCTTGGTAATTTGTCTGTGGACAATCGGACCTCCTCTTCCTCCCCACAGTGCTGATGGTGAGAGTATGACAGCTAGAACACTCCAATAGCCCTGGGAGATACCGTGGAAAGCTTCAGACTCTGGCAAAGCTGGCCAACGTGAAATTTATCAACTCACCACACCGCTCAGCCCCCTCTCCCCCCAGCAGTCTCCATCCACTCAGGGGAGTGAAATCTCCACACAGATGCTCCCAAATGGAAATTAGCTGGAGAAATTCCTTAGACAAAACTGTTTCTTTGCATTGTTTGTCTTGTGACTCACTGCGTGTTGATCATGTCTCTCCAAATGCCACTCATTTCACCCTTCTTTGCTTTATGTTCTGAACACTTGAAGTTTTCCCTTTCTTTTTGTGAAGGTTACCAATATCATGTTCACAGGTTAGTACATTTGATGGCTAACTGCTTCAGGGCATTTGACCATCTCTCTTTCTTAGACTCCCTTTGAAATTGAATCTTAATCAGAAGGATGTATTATTTGAACCAACACATTTTAGGGGTACCTTTTACATCTGTGAGTACCTTATAAGGGGTCATATTGGTGATGGTTTAGGCCCACAATTGGAATGGATATAGCCTTGGTTAAAAAACAAAGAAGGGAGGAAGAGAGATGTCTCTGATGTTCAGAGCACTTGTGCTTTCAGAGGGCCTAATTCTATACCCGGCAACAATATCAGAATTTTAAAAGAGAATTTGTTACCCAAAGGTTGGTATTTGGGGAGAGAAACATTCATGACTAAGTAGAACAACTTTAAAGCCCTTTCTTCTAAGCAAACAAAATAATTATGAAGCATTGGAGGCACCATTTACTAAAATGGTCCAAAGAAACACATCTGTAAATGTAAAAATAAAGCAATCTTTTAAGTTTGATCTTAGCTAGAAATCTGAGCCTTGTTGTATTAAATGAGCTTTAGATAATGTAAGTGCATGAACAGGTTATGCTTTGATATCCCTTATGTCATGGTTCAATTCTTTGAGGAACTAAAAACAAGCATCCATCTAACAGTGATAAAAGAGAGAAGTGTGATTGTCTGCAATCTGTGCCCATGGCTGTAGACTTCTAACTTCTCCTTCTTGCCTTCAATACACTCGCCAACCCTATAATGTGCATTTGAGAGTGAATCATTTAATTCACACTTTGACTTTACCTATTTCTTCCTCAGCTTCTGGCAGTGGGCAATTTCTTTATCTGGCATGTCCAAAACTTTGATGTTATGACATGAACACATTTTAGAAAGTTCATCATTGACAACTGTACAGTTCAGTACAAAAAAGAAATTTAAAAATATAACAATGTTTTAATTAAGTTTACAAATTTGTGTTTGGCCAAACTCATGGACATTCTCTGTCAAGTCTTTGTGCCAAAAGTTGAACACAGTTGCCAAAGTAGAATCTGTATTCATTGAAGCTAAATCAAACTTGGAACAACTTTTCATTATCTGAAGAAGTATTTATATTTATAATGTATTCTCGTCAGTCTGAGAATTGAGAACTCCGTTTGAAGCCTTTATTTTCTCCCTCATTGTCTTTAGCTTTGACTTCTGTTGATTGTCTTAAATGTCATCTCTTTGTTTCAGCAATTCATCTTCTTGTCCTTGTTCCCTTCCTCTACTCTCAAGATTTTATTTCTCCTGGAATTCTTGTTATGTTAAACAAAACAGCACCTATTAGATGCGATCATATTATGTGTGTGTTTATAATATGGTAGACAGCAACACATGCAACTAATTACCTTCAGTAGATGTAATCATATTCAATTATGATAAGCTTTAGAGAACAAATGTCTTATTTTCCTCCAAATTCTCTATATACTGAAAACCTGTTTCCATCATGAAGACATTTCAGTGTGGGATCTTTGAGAGGTGATTAAGTTCATGAGAACATATCTTTTATGAAGGGGCCTAATGCTTTTATAAAGAGGCCTGAGAGATCCTTTGCCCCATATCATATTATTCATAGGGAGAATATTGGTGCCGATGAGCAAGGACACCTGCCACTACTGGACAAGGATATGCTGGCACTTTTGAGTTGGGCCTTTTCATTCTGCAGAAGTGTGAGAGTTTACTGTGAATTGTTTGCCAGCAGCAGAGTTCATAGAATCTTATTATTGAGAAGCCAAATGAAGTAAGAAAGGATGTACAAACACAATGAATAACTTGTTGGGCATTTGGAAGCTGCTAAATTGTGGAGGAATAGCCAGAAAAGCTACTGTGGAGTGGGTATATGTTAGAAGAAACCATCAGGGATCAGATGGGGAAATGATACCAAAAAGAGTTGGAGTGAAACCTTTTTCAAGTTCTGATTCCAGATCTGAACAAAGAAGCAATTTCTAATCCTTTGCCTGAGCGGATCCATTCATTGGCTCACATACACACAAAGCAGAACGGATCAGAATGGTGAACAAACCCTTTCTGTAGACATGCCACATAACCCTCTATACACAGTTTAGAGCTGAGAATCTGCACCGGAGCAGATTGTTGGCCTATGGGAAGTAGGTCTAGTTCATTGTCTTGGATGTTTTCACTTCTGAAGAAATGTGGGAACATTCCACAGACAGGTCCAAGGGGAAAGTGGAGACATAATTTAATGTACTTGCCTATGGCTTTGCTCAGTTTCTAATAACAGATGATTGTAAAGAACATTAATTCACAATATATGCATTTAATACATTCTTAGTAAATAAATCAATGATGGAGAGAATTTGCAAAAAAAGACTAAAGTGATGATGAAAAATTGCCACATGTCCCCCTACTAGGGATTCATCATTGTAACATTATCAGTAGCCATCTTTATAGCATTTCTTTCTCGAGTTTTGCTCTAGTAAGTCAGTCTCAGAACAAGGCATTCCCTCAAGTCCATTGCTTTAAAAATACTCATTACATGAAATGCCTGACACTTTCTTATGAAATACACTTTTCCATGTGTAATCAGTTGAATTCTTCCTGTCCTGTACCTCAGTCAGATAGGAAAACACACATGAACATGTGCATAGTGTTCTTGGGAAAGGCACAACCTGCTCCCGCTGATGGCACTGCTGACAGGCATCCTGATTAGAAACTTGGCTTCCTGGAAAGAAAGTGATCTATGCCTAGCCTAAGAGTAGAATCAAGTTTTCCAGGCCTCCAGCAGAGGTATTCTATATAATATGCCTTAAAGTAGAATCATAATTCATTTAATGTCTGCGGTTACTATTACTCTTTATTCTAGTCACAAGAGCAATAACTTTTAACTAACAGACTATCTCAGAGTTGGCAAAGAGCCTTTATTTAATATTTATTTGATATTCACTCTGGATAGCACAATTGATCTTACTTACAAAAAATAATGTTAAAACAAAAGCTACTAAGAGAATGGCTGCAACTTCACATATGAAATTGAAAACTGACCAGAAAGTTAACAAATTTTTAAAAATATTTTACCTGGTGCCATAACTATTACCCTGTAAACACCATACCTTGTGTTCTAAATCTGTGCGAATGAAATGGTACAGAAAATCATTGAATTGTATATACATAGAGGGGATGAACATTTATTTTTCCAGGGATAAAGAAGCTGATGTGGGAAATATCTTCTCAGGTAAAAAAAAAAAATATAAATAAAATAAAATGTTTGTGTGTGAGAGTTTTGTTTTTTGTTTTGTCAATTCAATACTAACTAGAGTCATCTGAGAACACAGATGGAATTTCAATTCAGAAATTACATCCATAAGACTGGCCTGTAAATATTGATGTCTGAGTATCCAGGGTGTTGGGTGCTGCCATTCCTGGATCGGTGGTTTGGAAAGCAAAAGAAAGCATCCCAAGCATGCCAGGATGGGCAGTCCTTTGATTCTCATTCCTCCATTGCTTCTTCTTTAGTTCCTACTACGAGGTTCCTGTCTTTAATTCCTGCCCTGACTTGCATTAGTGAAAGTTCATAATCTGGGGTTGCTTCATCAACTTTCTTTTAGTCATAATATTTATCACAGCAATATGAAGAAAACAAATGTAAGAGTCAAATATAAACACATGCTACAACTGAAAAGGTGTCTGCGTGTCTACATTTGTCACCTCGTAGTTAATCTAAACACATCTTCTACCTGAATTGATTTGGTATACATGTTCGTCCAGCAGAGATATTAAGAATGAGCCTTGAGCTGGTGGTGGTGATGATAAGGAAGGTGATGATGATGGTGGTGATGATGAAGTTAATGAGAATGAGGATGGTGAAGATGTTGATGATGATAGTTCATTGTTGGAATCTGGATGAGTTTTTCTAGGCTTTCATATTTTACTGAAAACTAGTAAACCTCCAGAGAAATTCAAGGTTTTCAAGCCCAGATTTGGACTGCCTATGTACCAAACAGATGGACAGAGTAAATACCAGGTTCATGGCTTTTCGAGTGTGACACACACCGGGGGAATATTCTAACTGTGGAAGCTCCCAGTCTCAAAGATTGAGCAGTTATCTTCCAGCTTCTCAGGTGTGTAATTCAGCAATTGTTTTTATTTCAATATGCATACAATTATGCATAATGTACATATAAATTAATGTATTGCATGTATTTAATTTGTGTGTTTTATTCTCCAGTGAACATGACCATTACAATGTAATAACCACATTTTATTTATCCATTCATCAGTTAAAAGGAACTTAAGTTATATTCATGATTTTGGGAATTTGTTGTGAATAATATCAAAGTAATTGTTTAAATTATTATAGTATTTGTGGGCTTTTTGGCAAGCATTATTTTGAAATTATTATTTCTCACTTTTATTCTAGTATGTTTTCTATGTGTTTACATTTTATTCATAGTTTTAGGCAAAAAAAATTCTATCTCATCAACTTTTCCTAATAAAACTTAATTAAATAAACTTTAAGTCAATTGCATAAGTTACTAATATTTTACTTTTCTGACAATTTATTTCATTGAATCCTACTCATGTATATTGTTTCTTTTTTCACTCTTACTTTTTTGCAATTTAATATATCTTTCAGTTTAGTATTTTTTTTTTTTTTTTTGGTTTTTCGAGACAGGGTTTCTCTGTGGTTTTGGAGCCTGTCCTGGAACTAGCTCTTGTAGACCAGGCTGGTCTCGAACTCACAGAGATCCGCCTGCCTCTGCCTCCCGAGTGCTGGGATTAAAGGCGTGCGCCACCACCGCCCGGCTTCAGTTTAGTATTTTTAAGGGACTCCTGAGTATGGGAATGAGTGGGTCTCTGATTCTCGTGTCTTCTTCTGTTAGTAGCTTTGTCCAACCTTCATGTGATGATTTTTGTTTTATCTTATATTTTTGTTTTTATATTAAAAAGCTTCTGACTTGAATGTGTATTGTTTATAACATTTTCTAATTTATATTTTTAAATATTTGCTTCTTATTAAATTATTCTTCAAATTTGTTACATAAACTCTGCTTTTAAATGTTGACATTTAATTATACATATTTCTTAATAATTGTTTAAGAATCAGAGATATATAGCAAACTAATATATGTCTTCCAAAAGTAAAACTTTAAACTATTTTAACACTCTCTAATTTGTATTACTTTATAGTAAGAAATATAATCTGTAGATTTAATCTTCGACATTTTTAGAATTTTCTCTATAGGTTAATATGTTATAAACTTTTTCAAATCTTTTTCGTGTACTTGAAGGTCTGTATCATCTGCTTTTGTTATAGTGACATGTTATATTATGTTCTTGACAGTATTCTGTATTTATTTTATGCTGTAGCAACACTTCTATGTTTAAAGTGCTCTTCTAGCTAATAAAAATTATAATCAACCTATTTTTCTTGAAATTTACCAGTTTTTCTGTGATCTTATGATATATACTTTACATAATTATGAAATATGTGTTTGTATCTCTATCATTATTCACAAATCTAATACCACTGTTTTTACTTACAAAACACATAAAACATCATCACTAGGAAAAATTTTCAAAAAAGCAGAGAATGAATCAGAACTATATAAAAGCTTTCCAATCATTATATAGACAGACAGTTGTTTCAAACATGGTCCCTAGTATTGTATCATTAGATACAATAGTTATGCAAGACTGAAATGACCAAGCTATGTCTAGCCAAAGCTGCAACACTAATATAAGATTTTAATTTCCTTTTTACTTACTTTCTATACATGGTTAATCATTTCATCATCATCATCATCATCATCATCATCATCATTTTGTTTATGTCTTGCTGTGGTCACTCCTTCAGGTAAAGTGTGTGCAGGCCCCTTGGCTACTGGATTTGGTTCCAAAGCCAGATGACTGTGGATCACTACTCTTTCTGTGAGTTTACCCCCTAATAAATAAATCTTTGTTTTACTCCATTCTGGGCTAGTGTGGAACTCTTTTGTAGGCAACAGTTTGGCACCCGTGTGGCCAGAGTCCACACCATTGCCGGAACCTGCCCAAAAGTTCTGTGGCTTTCTCCCAGTGTACCCAGCTGAACATTCATGGAAAAGAAAGAACAGCATCAGAGAGACATTGGATAATAGAAAAAAAACTTCTGAATTAAATCATTTGGTGTAGTTCAAGGATGTGGGGAAATCAGAATGGAAGCCAGAAGTTGTTCTTCATTGGGGAAGGGGTTTCACTTTTGTTTCCACAAGAGAAGAAAAGTACGGATACCATCTAAATTAATAAAGATTCCATTTGAAAAAGAGAAATCTCTTAAGAAAGAGAAATGACAATGCTACAGGTTTTTAGGAAATTGCATAAATGTTGGGGCAGGGTTCTGTTCTTGTCCTTGCAGGAAAATACCAATCTTCAAAAATTCGAGAGACCTTAGATATCTAGAAACCTAAAGAAGAAAAGATAGCTATCCAGAAAGACTCACCAAGCAAAGAGAAGTTTGACTTATGGCACCCATATCCTTTGCAGGGTAGAATTTCACTACCTAAACATACATACATATCTCCTTCCTCTCAGTATAATGATAGTCAGGATTCACTTAAAAATCAAAGCGGACTTGGAGTTGGAGATTGGCTTTCCTTCTTCTCTAAATCCAAACATGTTGTTAAAAGAAAAATTCAGAGTTTCTGTCCAATCTCAGGAGCCAATTGGTATGGGAGAGAAAAAGGAAAAAAATAGGGAAAAAATTTATTTCCCCAAATACCTATTTTTCTCTCTATGGTACCTTTCTTTGAATGTATGTCTATATAAGCAATGCTTAAGTTTTCAGCAATGAACACTAAATTTTCCTGGTGTTAATCACTGAAGTTTCCAGGAAGAGCCACAATTCCACCTGGTTGATATGATGTCATGATGCTGATAGCACCACTTTAAGATCGGTTTTCGGTTGCAAACTGCCCAAGATCATTCCCATTTGACTAGCTGACATGGTACACCTGTACACCTTCTTACAATGTTCTGGCCAGAACTTCAAATAAGAACTTCAGAAAAGAAAAAAAAAAAACAACAACAACAAAAAAACACTTGACTACTACTCAGAGACTTTCTTCAATTGTACCACACAGTAATCTTGAAACTTAACCATCATTTTAGTTTTTAAAGGACCCCATAATACTAACATTGTCCCCATGACAGCTGGAAGTAATTCTAGAAGACAATGTCTCCTCTTCCAACAAAGTTTGTCCTCAGGGTGAGGGATATCTATTAGGGTTTGGTTATACGTGGTGTAGGCTTAGAGGTGGAAATTAAGTAGACTCGTGGATCCCTTTTGAAAAAAAAAAAGAGATTGAATGTGATAGTGGGTAGCTTTATAATAACTCTTTTGTATGGCAACAATCTCTTACACATAATTCCTCACTGTCATTTTTAAATCCTATTTGGAACTCTTCATTTTTTAATTGATGAATGTATATTTCTTAAGTTTGCTATAAATAACATTTTAGACCACACTTACATTGTTTTATTTAATATTTAACACAAAATATTTTTTTTCTGCTCTTTTTTTATTTTCTTAATTTTCCTTGAATAGAAGCCATTTTCTTCTGTTGTTCTAAGGGCTGCTTTGTATTGCCTTTAAGATACATAGCCCTATGTATTCACTGTCCTTGTGTCTCTACACACATTAACATCTGCCTTTGCTCACCAGTTTAATTTCATTTCTTTGGTTCCCTATAATCTACTGCATCATCATTTTTATATTGTCTCATGAAGTGTCTTTGGGGTGAATAGGAAGGGACAACTTAGAACCTTACCAGTTTGCTGAGCTGGTATGAGATTCCAGAATTGGTTCTCTACAGGCTTTGCTATCCTCTGGTGAGATTAACTTGGAAACAAAGATGAATTGTTTAAGCATGTGCAGTTTGGAGCTCCTTCTTTCCCTTACAGGTCCACTCAACAAATCATACATAAGTTTTAATATATTGGAACATTGGAATGTAATCATTTTTATGTTTTTATAAAGTAGTACTTATAATGTATATACTAAACAGTGCTTTACAAATAGGTTCAAAAATTTAAGAATATTAAATGCGAAAGTTTGAATTATTTTGCTTGTTGTTTTGTCCTTATAGAATTACAAATTACAAGAGATCCAAGGTTTGTGAATAAATAGGATTGCTCATTTTTACATGAGACTCAAAAGCTTATTTTTGCTTATTGTCAAGTTGCAGGAGTAAGATTTGGTCCAACGTAAAGTCAAACTTTCTCATGATAATATTTCACATTAGGTCTTACTGAAATAATGTACATTAATAGTTCATAGTGAGAGAAATGTACTGTATTTTTTACTATTTAACCTGGAAAATATGCAAATATGAACAATAAGCCCAATTCAATTATATTTTTGAGACAGCATAAATACAAGAAAAAATGCATGAGAAATAGTGCTATAGAGATTTAGCTGACTCTCCTTCAGAACTGTAATTCAAAGACCAGTTTAATACTTATCTCTGAAGAAAATGCTATAACCCAAGACATAATGTGACCTTAAGATAGACAAGGGAAGTTGCGGACATTTCATCAGATTCAGATAGAATTTATAGTCTGAACATCATCCTAGATAGTGAAGTCCAAGGTAAGACAATAAAAGAAAAGGTAGTAAAGGCCACCTGCCATAGAACAGAAGTAAACAGATACCATAGAGGTGGGCACACTGGGAAAGAGAAAACTGGACTGACAGACCTTTTATTCCTTCTACTACTTATTGAAATAAAATTCCTCCAGAGTGACATGGGTCCTTACTACAAAACAGAATCTTTTTTACATAGACTACAAACTTTTAATATCGTTTAGGTTTGCCTAGCATTCTCTTAGAAGTTGCTGTGTGCCACAGAACTCAAGAAGCATCTGGGGTAGAAAGAAATAGTAACTAAATGTGTGTGTTTACATCGGCTTCCCTTTCAGCTTTCTTACCTTCAAGCAGGGAAGGGGATTCTGATTCCACCTACTGTCATCAGCTCACTTTGAAAACAGCTGAAACCCCTTGACCTTCTTCCATTTTTAATCTTGAGATAAACTGCGAGCAAGCCGTGTGTACTTATCACTTACTGCAAGCTCAGTTTTATCTAGGAAGGAAAGCCAATGGTTGAATACGAAGAAAAGACAAATTGGAAAATTTTCCACTGTAGCATTTGGAATCTGTCTGCTTTTGTAACTTTCTGACTCTTGCTATACTAACAAGCCCAAGATCATCACATATCTGCAGGTCTTTTGGAGGAGGAAATGGGGGGGGGGCATATAAAACACATTTCTTATTAAGAGGACACTTACTTTTTCTATTTTCTTTTTATCCACAAATACATCCTATTTATTTTTACTATTTGTTCTTAGACTAGCCTTCTTTTCATTGTAAAACAGAATTTTCTCTTTAATACAAGAAATCCCTTCTTTCCTAGCTGAAACACTAGAGCAAGGCACCTACTATTCATATATGTAGCAGGAGCTACTGATCACTGACCAGGTCATTTGTGTCAGGGGTACCGGCGTAGTGAAATTCATACATTCCAAATGGTGCCTGGGAACCAGATGGCTGCAATGACTTCTCATTCTCTGTCTTTCTGCTTAGCATCCCCATTTAGTTCTATTTGAAACTTATGTGCCCTTGAAGGTAAATCAAACCAGAGAATACTAGGGCAAAAAAGAAAACAATTCAAATTTTAACCAGGGATTGTCAGAAAATATCTATCAGAACTCGATGTGCCATGAATTTCAAGCTATATAGCCTCCTTCAAAGACTGCTTTTATTAAGCGCCCGTGTATAAAGAAAAATCCATTACATATGATATGCACCTTGTGTCTATCAGTTTGAAGGTTGTTTATAGCGCCGAGCCCACCTGAATCAAAGGGGAGAACACAGAGAAGACAACGAGACCATTTTATAATTGTTCTCTTTAGAACAGATGAATGCTTCAAATAAAAATGGACTTTCATCAATTTACCAATTTGATTTAAAAAGGAGCACATGCGGGAGGAATTTTAGAAAATGCTTCCATTTGGTGGATTTTTTTTCTTAGTCATTTCTTAAATTATGAATCCTAATACTATTGAAGAAATCCCTTTGGTTCTTGCCTCATGGTTCAATTGCTGTTTGTTGCTAGAAATTGAAGTAGATATCTAAAGAAGAGACATCATCTCTAAGAATTTCGGTTTCTGTGACTTGAAAAAGAAAGGAAAACTCATACATTTTAAGCACTTTTATCCATTTCTGTAAAGTAAATGACTAACCTGAAGATGTGCTGTAATTTAGGGCTCGTTTTGACCATTGGCATTTTGTTTCCTATTTGCTTCTGTTTAGTGGGCTCATTATTACACTGTTTATTTTACCTAGAAACCAAAAACAACAGAACAATCTTGACTTTCTATACCGTGAACACCAGATCCATAAATCAGTCTCTTAGCACCCGTCTTTACATTTCAGAGTCCATGACCTCCTGTCCATAACAAGTTTCCCTGCTGTATTTCCTGTTATTTGTAAGTAAAATAGTGACAACATGGAGCTGGAAAACATGGAAATCATGGCGTTATTTTCACCATTTTGTGCTTATTTTTTGTAGGGATTGATAAAATTCTTTATACCATGTGCAAAAAAAAAATACCAACATGTCTTTATCTATAGAATTGTATTAAATGTAGCCTTAGATAATTCTTAAGCAAATTGTTGCCCTATAGCTTGGTTCTCTGTAATTTCAACACATGAATGAAGTGCTCTTATTCTCAAATCTAACTTTTCCTCTGGCCACCGCGAATGTCTGCAACACTATAGCAAACACAGATCACCATGAAGGAGACACAGTTTTTATTTATTTTTCAATAGCAAAACAACCAATAAGAGAGGGACGTAATTATAATATAATTAAATAATTGGAGATAATTGCCCAGTGGTAATTTGTTTCCACATATTAGAAGGTTAGCAGTATGTGGGCAGGAAATAACCCCTTTGCTGATTCTTGACAAGTACTTCCCATGTGGTAAACTGGTTTTAGGTTCTTCTTACATTGCAACACGTGTCCTGAGTATATGAGCTTATACAATGTATTTGTCTGTGTAAACCTCTAACCAAGAACATAGAAAATTGACAAAGCACAAATTTTAGGATATTTGACCAAGTCCTACACATGAATGCTTATTGTGACTTAGAATGAAGTAATATGGAATCCTTCTTTAAGAAAATAATGACCTAAAAAACCACTTAGAAATATTTAGCAAAACACAGATATGGTTTTTCATCCCTTGAGTTACATAAAGAGCACGGATTGTGTTATATATTCACTATGCAAGCCAAGGAAACATGATTCTACTTTTTAACATCAGCCTTGATTCTAAAATCTGCCAACTCATCGTTGTGATTCTTACAGCGTATTAAATGTGTAGTACTGGATTTTTCCTGCCTTAAGCATTTGCATTCACAGTAGGGTGATACCTAGGAAAAGGCTTCCATCCCTTAGGCTGGATCCCTGATGTCACTGGGGTCCCAATGGACACACATCTAAAGTAGCCAAATGTCAGAGGGAAATTCTGTGTTGGAAGAATAAATCAAGTTGCAAGGTCATGTTTCCAAAACCAGAGCTGCAATACAAGCATTCCTGCATGAGCTTCTTTCCTCTCTTTCCTTTTCTCGAACATTCTAGAATTTTCTGTGGAGGGATTGGTACCTTTATTGACTTTTTACCTCTTATCTACCATTTGTCTGTCTCTATTCCTATTACATATATCATCTATTTTCTATTATGAGCTATTCAAATACATAGAATTGTGTTCAGAATACGTTTTCATCCAATAGTCAATGTAGTCAAGTTTCAACATTTCAGTGTGTTGAATTTTGACATGTTTTAAGAAATTAAATGTTCCTGAAAACATAGCTTCCCATATTCTTATCCTCTGCTTTGCATCTTAGTGGAAACCCTGGCTTGATTTAAGTGTTGAACGTCACCAGAAACGTTTTATATGTTTAATACTTACCATATGAATATTTATATATGAGTGCAAACATTCATAAGCTTTTTTAAACTTGATAAATATTGTAAAATTTTGTTTGCATTCCTGAAATGTTTGAGTTTTTTTCCTTTGAAGTTATGTTTCTGAGATCTTTCTGTTGATACACAGCACATCTTTTTTTTAAACGCCTGTATCCACTGTGAGACTGAATTTCAATTTATATGTTCTGTTTGACATGAGCATCAGGATTTTCCTCTCCTTGTTCTTATAATTAATCCTGCAATATACATTCTTGAAAATATCCTCCATCCATTCCCACACATGGAGAAATTATATATTACATGCAGAAATTCAGTCCTAAGATGATTTGCATTTTCATCCATGAACAAGATATGTGTTAAGAACTGATGCATACTGATATAAGTGTATGAGCTCCTGTACTAATGGGAGGACCCTTTATTTATAGCTCTCTCTTCTGGGCAGGGGTTTCTCAATGGATTGTGGCACGCGGTACAAGCAGCAGATGCTCTGAAAGAATTTTCCATTCTCCATTTAATTCTACACTCTAGATTCTTCTTGTTAGAGAGTAGTCAAATATCTTCATGATCCAAACAGTCACCACTACTTTTTCTCAATTCTTCACCATGGATTTTAATTATAACAATGATGTATAAATAGGACCAGGAGACCTGTTACATAGCAAATGTTACCTTCAGCCTGAACTCAGCTTAGATGTTAAAATTCTAACCTTAAATCGATGGTATTATGAAGAAGCAAACACTGTGGTTAACTCATGAGTGACACGTTTATATAATCTTTATCATTAAAAACTCAGGAGTCAGATATCAGGGTAAGAACCTGATAGATCTGAGAAACGGTGGAGCAGCCACCAGTGACTTTCCACTTCTTCCTTCCCTTCTTCCAGATGGAGTGAGATCCTCTCTAAGCCCTGCTTTACTATTTCCTAGGTCGTCTAAAACCTCTGTGGTTAATTTTAGTCAGCTAATGGCCAGTTCTGCCCTCTAATTCAAAACAAACTTTATGTTCAAAATGTAATCAAGATATCACATAACACATGCATGTAGGGTCCTGATAACTGAATTTGTTCCCTTTTAAAAATAGACCAAAGGGTTTGTTTGCCTCTTCCATCACATGAGAATACAATGGAAAGGCACAGAGGCCCTTGCCTGGCACAGGATCTACTAGCATCTTAAATGACGAAGACTTTCCACCACCTGGCCCCTGAGAAAAATTTCTTAGCTAACAAGCTACCTCATTTATGGTAGTTTGTTTTATATAAACTAAGTCAAAGGTCCTACCTATTACTTGTTACTATTAACTAGTTTGAATTTTTCAGGACCTTTGCAAAATTTATACTTTTCCATATAGTATAGCTAGATGTTTGTAGGAATATGGTACAAACATCTACTTGCAAAAATAAAATGCAATTTCTGAGTATGCCAAGTTGAAAATAAATCTGAAAAACTATAGTAAAGTCTCATCTTAACTTCTTTGATAAATATACTAATATAAAACTATATTGACTCATAGATGACATTTTTATACTTTGACTTGTAGAATACCAGTTACTTCTGGTAATTTTGCTCCCTTTAGGAAAAAAATCCAAATATATAGTAATAAAGTTTATAAAATTGTGTCAAGTGGGAGAGACAAGTTTTGTTGTTTTACAAATAATATTATTGCATACTTACAGTTAAAATACCTAATAAAAACTTTCAGGAATATCTTCTCCTATTTTGTTTAATTCAATTTATTATAGAAAATCTGCTTGCCATATTTGGAGTTAAGAAAAAAAGCATTCATACATAAAACACTGTTTATAATAATAGAACAAACACTAAAGCCTATGTTTTATTATAATACAAGCAAAATATACATTTCATAATTTTAATTATGTTATACTACAAGACTACATTTTTTTTAAAGTAGAAAGATTCAAAATTGATTGCTAATCACTGACAACGTTAGAATTAAAATTAACTGTGGATTCTGACAAGCTAATTTTTCTTTCCCAAAAAGTGATGTTTCAAGCTTTTCACAAATATTTTATATTACAAAATAATTAATCCAGAGTTACAAAGACTGTGTATTCTTCTGTACTTAAATTTTTGATTAGCAGAATCTGGGAATTTTAAATTGTATGCTTTTTTAACCTCACATACCAACTGAAAATTGTAATTTGTGATCATCTACTATGAGGAAATATATATTTCTTTCTATATAAAAAAGCCTATCATCCACATCGAAGACCTTTCAGTGAAAACACCCCGTGACAGATGTGGCACTGCAAACGTGACAAATGGGGCGGCAGATGTTATCCTTTGAAGACAGGGGGTTCCCAAGGCCACTTGCATCTGTCTTGGGGAAACGTGTGAGATACACCTTAGATATATGTGTAAGAAAAATCACAGTTTGCCCAGTGGTCTTGTTTACCTTTGTGTTTTCATGTGAATGAAATGACACTAGCTGTCCTGGGAACTCAGTCTGGGTTGAGTCATTCCTGCTCTTCCCTACCTGAATCCCCCAGTGCGGGAGAAATAGAATGTAAGAATATACAAAGAGTCAGGCTATAGAAGACAGGAAAGCTCCCAATGTGTGGCCATATCACAGAGAGCATTTTGGAAGTAAATCTTACTGATTCTGGAATTCTGAATGATACCTGGAGAATTCTTGTGGTTTCTCCAAAGTGCTCAATTTTTCCTATAACTTTCTGCATTTTAAGTAGTTTGACTGTTTCTCCTGAAACAATTCACTCAATGACCTGAATGTAGGATTCTGAGCTCTTTGGGAAAGAAAAAAAAAGGTATTTTACATAAAATTATCCATTTCTAAACAAACTCTTAAAATTCCTAATAAATTAAATGCAAATGAGTTCAGCTGGGCACAGGTACATTTAGCAGCACAAAAGACTGGAATAAAAATTCAGCAAAACACACACAAGAAAGTTAAATACATGTATTGAAGATTAAGAAATATATATATATATATATATATATATATATATATATAAAATGAATACCTAGGTTGTTCTAGAGTCTCTTCTGAAATATCTGGTATCTTTAAATATTCAAAATGTGAGCAATAGTCTGCTTTTTCTTCACTTCAATAAGGGTTCTATTTCTGATGTTAAGGAGGTAAACATTGCATTTGTCAGTTTATATATTTACACTCTTATAAGGGTTCTGGACAAGTAATAAAATGTGGTTTAGATACAATTTGTTTTTTTTTTTAAACCTTAGTCCCCAATTTTATTTTATAACCTTATCTTATGTAATCTTACTAATAGGTTATATAATATATTTTATTCATCATTAGTAGTTTTGTATTCAAAGCAGCAAAAATTTTATTTTAAACCAAGGGTATAAAATAGATTTACAGAATGTTGATAGGAAACAATTACATTTGAGCTAAGTAATTAGCAAATGGTTTCGATATTCTTATCTAGATAAAATTAATTTTCAGAGGTCAGGACAAATATTAGAACCTTGTATAATTCTTAACCCCGTCCATATTTGAGAATTACTTTCTGATACACAACAATCTGAAAGGAATTTTTAAATGAAGCACGACCCCTCGGACTTGCTTTGAGTTTGCCATCAGTTTGTAGGATTCACAGTAAATTAATAAATAAACTCCCTTGTGTGGTATTTGATTACTAGTCTAACCATGGCACAAGAATTTGTATGTATTTCTTCTGGAGATGCAATTCATTCTGGTTCACTTATTAAGACAGTTCCTTCACTTTTCCTTATCCTTAAAGTGAAACGTCTACAGATATTCATTATTATACCAGTCGCTCACAGCTGACTGGGAAGCCTTTGAGATAGGAGCCCAATGCAGATTAAATGAATAGAAGATCCTGATTCTGCACTGGACAAAGAGATTGACTCCCTAACACTGGTCTTTAATCACACAGGCTTCTCACAGACTTCTTTCAGAGCGTGTAGAATGCATGAGAAACAAGTAAGGTCTGTTGGTTTTCTAAAAAGCCACATTCTTTCTGAGGAAGTGACTAATTGTTCATTTCACACTATAAGGAGTGTGAAAAGGCCAAACAGAGGAAGGCTACGGTCTTTGTGCTCAAGGGAGGAAAGGTGAGTTCTGCAGAGACTGGCAGGGAAGCAATGTTCAGAGGGAACATTGAATTTGAAACGTGCTAACAAAATACAAGTGGTATTCACATTAATGCTGTTCATTTTCTTTACAGACTTGCTTTGTGGTAAAACTGCTAAAACAACGCTGCTTGAACTCTAATGTATCACCCCAGAATTTCAGAAAATTTGTGTCAAGAAAAGGATGTCAAAGAGTTAAGTTAACCCTTCCCGTCATCAAAATTCTGCACTTATCTATTCCTTCAACAAATATATAGTCCCACTCCCCCTGTTGGTCATCTACTTAATTATCTCTGCATGTATTACATATTGTTTACTCCTGTTTACTCAACTACGACCAAATAACGATATAAATGCAAACAATACACAGCATATGATAAATACGTAGAAAAAAAGAGAACACAGAAATACATTGATTATAAATAAAATAGTGTCATCCCATAATTCTTTACAAATTTTACTTTCACTTGAGGTTTTGCTTACAGTTTGTTATAATCTAGACTCTTTTTAATGGATATATTACAAGTTGGGAGATAGTTATGCTCCAGTGGAAAGAGTTCCGTTACATTCTATCTAGTTTGTTTTTGGCTTCCTTTCCTTTTGTGTAATATAAGTTTTCCCCAAAGCCAGCATTTATGGCTATCTTACTGTCTGCCCAATAAGTCCCTTCTGTGATATAGTGCACACATCACGCCACGCTTACTATATATAAAATATTTCTCCATCTTATTAAAATGGAAATTGTGCATTCTGCATTCTAGAACACAACATTAACCATTAGGTTCTGTCTGTGAACCTGTTTCTCTTGACCAATCACAAGGACTCTTGTTCGGATCATTAATACCCTTTCATATAATCACTATTGTAGTGCACTAGATGTAGCCGGTGGCCTGAAAGAAGGGACATACTTTTCTAAGTTCTCATACCTGACTCCAAGTGTGGACTGATGGTTCCTTGTGACTAGGATAAGATGATTTAATTCGTGCCTCTCTTCCAATTCCTACAAGATCACCCGTTCTAGAATGGAATGATTTAGCTGCTCATCAAAACATAGCCAACTACACTATAAACTCCATGTTTAATGGGCATGCTTAGGAATAAAGCACCTTCCATTGGACCAGATGATGTTCAGTTAGCTTACTTCTATATATGACTTAAAATTCAAATATAAAACATTTACAAATGTAAGGCTCCAATTTTGAGGACAATGCTTGACTTTGCTGATATAAGTTTTGTTCTCAGAAAACTAGTCCAGATGAATTCCTATCTACCACAGAGTCTCATTAAGATGAAACTCTATGGAAGGCATGCATGGATTGGCAATGAGGGATGTACAAAACAGAAGACAGTATTTTTCAGTCTGGAAAATAATTTTCTCTTTAAATTAAATAGAAAACTATGTAGCCACGGCTCTGTGGAGCTCCTCCAGGTCTCTGTGATGTCGTCGGTTTCGTTTCTTCTTTATTTCCTGCATGTGCTTCCATTTCGGGCCGCCCTTGTTGCGTTGTCTCCGCTTCTCCCTGTACCACATCTGTTCGCAGTACTGGTCCAGGCTGAAGTTTGGGCTGCTAAGGATTTGGATGTAGTCTTTGTATCTCAACCGTGACTCAGCCAATAGATCCTTGACCTGCCCCTCCTGGTGTTCTGCCCTCTGGGTATTTTCCATCTGTTCGTTCTCAATGACATTTAAAGTCAGCTTCACTATGGTGTGGACGAAAGTGTGTTCTTGTGCTTTGCAGTAATACATCCCAGAGTCCTTCTTCTGCAGGCTTCGGATCAGTAGCCCATAGTCCGTTTTGATGATCCTTTCATCGGGTTTCAACTGCAGGTTGGGAAAAAAAAATGTAGGTAATAAATTAGAAACAGAGAGCCACAAGCAAATGAAAACAGACCACGTAGTTTTACTTAGATGAACCTAAAAGATATATTCTTCAACTTTCTGTCATCAAACATGGTCAGCCGTAGCTGAAGATTGTTTAAAAAAAAATTAGCTAAAATAGTAGCCCCCAAGCCATACCCTGAATTCTCTATGTTTGTATCTTATCACATCCAAATGAACTTTGAGATACTTTTCATTTTTCTCTCCAGTGTAGAAATCAGAATGAAATGCGCTTGGAAGCAATGAAGCAGAAGTGGTGTTATCAAATAACCTGTCCAGATATTCCAGATGGAACTTAGTGCCTAAGCTCACAAACAGTTTCAAGGGAGACTTACAGAGTCCCTGTTAACTAGAAGAACTCAAAGTGTTTACCACCTATGGTAGAGAGGAGAACAATGTATTAGCTCTGCCTTCTACATATCACCATATAAATGATCTGCACAGTCTGCGAGAATGAGAACCTGAATTGCAAGAACATGCCTAAGGCTTTGGGCTGTCACTGAGCAGGCCTGTACTGAGAGAGCTAGCCTTGTTTAAAGCTAATTTCCCGGTTATCATTGACTTGTTCAAGTGGTACTTTGGAGTGGAGTATTTGTGGAGATTTTCACCATAGTTTGGAATAGTCTGTCTAGCACAGTAATGTGATTTAAAGTGCGAGAAAGCACAATGAATAAAACAAACCTCCCCTGAAAAGTGATGCTCAACTTTTTGAAGGGGTGATAGTGAGAGACCATTCAAACGTTAAGCTTGCCTGGCTCACAAAGGGTGGGAATAATGAACTATCTTCAATGTAGCAGGGGGATGTTCATCAACACAAGGGTCTTGTTGAAATACGGTGTATTGTTGAGTGGCTAGGCATGAGGTAGAACAATAACAACAACAGCAACAACAAAGAGACCTGGAAGATTTCCCAGCTCACACATCTGTCCCGGAACTGCAGACTTTTGGCTGATGGCAACGAAAGAGACGTAAAGACAGCTAAATTAAATTTATTCACAGTGGGTGGACTATACCTCGCATTCTTATGTGAAAAGTATGTAGGAAAAAAAACCTCTCTTATTCTGGAAATATGAGAAAAGGGAAAGAAACATCTTTGGCTACCAGCCCAGTTAACTAACAAGTATATGGCAAACCACCCTGGGTGCCAGAGAAGAGCAGCTGGCGGGGAACCAGTTGAGGCCAAAGGCAGGTCACAGCTCAGATTCGTGGCTAATGAGGCTGAATCAGTCCTGCCTTGCACTGTCCTGAGCCTGCACCATCAGGCTTTTGCTTGGTTACCTGGCTGTGTCCTTTCCCTGGACCTTTTGGTGAGCTGGATGTGTTTTCTTTTCCGGCTGGATACAATCACAAACCCGCAGCATCTTAAACTGCTGTTGTAATACAAACTAACTAACCTCAAATTAATTTCCATTCTCAAACCATCGAAGCTTCCTGCCTAAAATAAATGTGTATATGTGTTCGTAGACTTCTAAAGGGAAGCTGAACAGCAACAGCAGTCTCATATTTAACACAGAACATATTTGCCTTCCTTTTAAATACTTTTATTATAATTGTTTGAAAATATAAATACAGCTTAGATCTCAACAGACTGGCTCTGTATATCTGAATGCTGGTTTCTCGTCTGATCATTCCTACTTCGATTAACTTATCTTCCCCAGTGTCTCCCGCCTGTCAGTTCCTGGACAGTACACGGTGAGTTTGGAAGTAAAAAGCCTTTTAGCTGCCGTGTTGGAGGAAAAGTTTAATTTCTGCAGTTTCTGTAGTTCTCGTCACTGAAAGTGCCCTGAGGCCATCAGCATGAAACTGCAGTTGTAGTTCGTCTCTCCACATCACAGACCTCTCTGCAGTCTGTGTCTGATGTCGCTTAGGCTACACTCAATGGGACCATTAGACACCATCACAGTTTTGCTGGGTGCTGTCTCTTGTTTTCTTTAATCTTCCAGAAGGAGGAAATTATGACTGTAGCTTCAAAAGCACTGGATAACACCCCAGTGCTGCTTTGTCCTTCTCTTTCTGTATCCTGTTTAGGAAGCTTTGTCCTGAGACTGACTGAGATCCCTGCCTCCTTTTCATGTTAGCTCAATCCTATGGGACTTTTCACTTCATAAACACCTGGGATTCCATTACTAGGGGAAGATCCTTCACCTTTCTTACCATCTATGGAATACTAAATGTTCTTTCGATTTTTACCAATTGTTATAAAATGTGCTTTATTTTATTTTATGCTTTTGTTTTTGAGCTAGATGGATTTACCCAAGGTCTATCAGGTTGCTTAATGAATTTTTGTTTCTTTTCCAAAATTTCCAAATAAAGCTTACTGCAGTGGAATCGTTAGTAGAACAGATTTCTATTTCATACATTTGAGAAAATTCTTACAATTTATGGATAAAAATGTGTGACGCAGAAGTTAAGTAGTAGATTGACTCTCACTGCTTTCCAATATTGTTCTTTAATGCTTTCTTTCTCTGCTGGGAAAGGACACATACTCGGCCTGTGACCCGGAGTGAAAAGGCATCACTAACAGCTGAGAAAATCGAGCCTCTCTCAAAGAGATCATTTCTGGCCACTGATGCACAAATTCATGGAATTTTCTCCAATCTAGAAGTGCTAAGCACAAGCGAACCTAATGCGAAGAACCCAAACTGTCTTCTTTTGAAGACAGCTATCCATTTGCCTAATGTGAGCAAGGATTATATGCTTGCTGTTGTTACGTAAAGCTTCTTAGTGAAAGACAATTCATTTCAAATGAGAAGAACGAAGAAACGGTGAAGGCCATTTAGATACTAAATAGCAGGCGAAGATGAGAGGTGCTCCATTCTTTATTAAGAGCACCTGGAAGATCTAATGCATTCCTGGTGTCTTGGAAGAAATTACAACTTCAGGAATATTCCTTTCTCCAGAAAAAATTGCCAGAGGGGAACTGGTATCAAATAAGGAAAAAAACCCTCATCATTAAAAATATGAAAACCTATAAGCCTGTTGTAAAAAAATGTGTTTGTATTTAAGAAAAAAAACACTAAATACTTTTCTAATTTAATATTGTAGGAAGCAAAAAATATATGCGTATTTTTAAGTTTTTCCAATTATGCTTCTAAATGCTATATAGTAAAACATTTATTAAAATAACAGAAAACCAATAATCATTTTAGGCAAAAAGCAAAAGAAAAATATTACTAAAATAACTGGTTTGTTCTTTAAAGAAATGAAATTTATACCTAACTGTTAGAATAACTTTTTATCTTTGAAAAAATATAAACATAAAAATATAAGGTATAGGTATAAATTAATGTGGGAAATCATTGGTGCCTTATTATGGAAGAAGTTTCTCAGCAGAAGAGTTAAGAAATTGTGTACTTAGAAATAAGTAGATTTACCTTATTCAAATATAACACTTTCGTAGAAAAGTTAGAACTATTAGAAACAAAAGATATATAATTAAGTTACTTAGAATGTGTTACTATTAAATTATTGATTTCTGTAATGTAGAGATGGCTTGAGAAAAGCTTTTTTTGTCTTTTCATTTTTTGAGACAGGGTTTCTCTGTAGCTTTGGCGCCTTTCTTGGAATTAGCTATTGTAGCCGAGGTTGGCCTCGAACTCACAAAGATCTGCCTGCCTCTGCCTCCCAAGTGCTGGGATTAAAGGTGTACACCACCACCTGGCGAGGAAAGTATTTTTAAGTGAATCTGCTAACAACTTCCCAAATGATGGACCCCTAAGATATGTTACTGAGATAATTAATGGAGGCACAGAGCTAAGAAACTTGAGAACATTTGCTTACACCTCCTATTATTGAAGGAAGTAAATTTTAACACGTGTGTGTGTGTTTTCCAGATTGCTGAAAGCTTCTTAAATCTTATGTATAGTAGCTTTGTTCTGTGAGGTGCACATACCTCAAAATGGTGGGACTGATGGACAATCAAACAGTATAATGACCAATGTCTCCAAGTTTTATTTTACTTTTCAGTAATTTGTTCAGTAAATAAACATCTAGATATAAAGGCAATCTTTTTTATTACTAGAAAACATGATTTAAAGAGCGTCTATTTATTCCTGTGGATTCTGTGTGGATGAAAGAGAGACAATGGTCTGATGTTTATTAACAGGAGGAAGCAGGGAAAGTACTCCCAGGGTGGTGATGAGTACCGAAACTGAATAAACCCAAAATATCACTCATGCTTATCTGCACTAAGTGGTATTATGATTCTCACTGTGTTGTTACAAGTTTAAAAGCATTTATTTGCTTTCATAACAGAAACAAAATGAAAGGAAAACAGAGTGTTACAGATGGAAAAGGCAGACGCTGGAAGATGCCTTAGAAACGTTCAGCTCCATCAAGAAAAAACAATATGGCAAATGGCATGAAGGATCACTTCTTTTCTTCGTTAAAGTTATCCCCAAAGTTCAACAGAAGCTTGGGACTGCCAATTACCGTGCTAGCTGCAGCATAAACACCATCAGTTTCAACCAGCCTTATAAGAGAGTCAGCAGGCAACCTTCCCCAAAGCACCCAGCTGCGAAGTGGCTTGGTGAGTAAATGGGCTCCTCCTGGCACCGAATAACCTGGTGACAGCATCTGTAGCCCAGGAGGCCATGATCCATCCTCTGGGCTTTTTATGAGCAGAGGAAAAATTGCAAGTGGCGACCTTATGAGCGAGGACCAGAAGACATCCTGCAGGGCAACATGCTTCAAGTGCAGCCAGGATATTGCCCTGTTCCTCAACTCAGGAAGCAGCACTGTGGGTCCTGGACAATGGGAAACCACCCATTTGTGAAGATAGATGAAAATACCAGTTGAAACATTGCAGGGAACATACTTTCCAACAGAATGCAATAAATACATTATTTCTGCTCCATTGAAATTCATGGAGCATGGTACCATCGTGATATGTGATATAGTGCTGTTAGGTACATTAAAACAACGCATAGGAATTTCAGAAAAATGAAGAATGTAAGTACACCATAAGCAAATACGGCTATCTGCAGCTGCAGGAATACCTCCAGCAGTACCACACTTTTAAGCTAAAGGTCAGATGGATTTGCTATGAAGGACAAATACCTCTCTAATTAGAACTAATAGAAAGAAAAATCAAACCCCAGTAGCCATAAAATCTAAAAGTAGCTTCAATTCATTCATAATTAAAATATGTAAATGTAACTAAATTAAATCTGCACCTTAAAATGCCAACAGTGTTCAATATTTGTTTAATAAAGAAAAGGACTTGTACTTTGAAGTAGAATAATTATTATGATATCTGCTGAAGTTGCCTAAAGAAGGTGAGATAGTCATTCACGGTTCTTGCATGAATGAGTCTGCTAGACATTCTGCAAGATACAGATGAAAGTGACTGACAAACACCCAATACAGGTGAAACTGTCTTTGAAATTTCCTGAATCATGGAAAAGTCTGATAGATACCATGGGCCTGTAGGCTGAAGATGGATACCCCAAGATTACAGAAGAACTTTGGGTTATTGTCCAGGCAGCAAGATGTCTCTTTTAATTCTAGAGTTTTGGAAGGTGCTTACAATGTACTTCCTGTTTACTTAGGTAATATTATGTCCATTTGGAGTCTTTGATGAAGTTGAAGAAAGATAGTTACAAATATAAAAGATATATTAGATATAAAACATTAGACTCACAAAGATAGGAGAGATGATAGAGTATTTTCATTAATGTGCCAAATATAAATAGACTAAATATTATAACTATAATTCTTATTAATAACTTTTGTTGTATGTAATCTTGCTATATTATAGTTAAAACCTTCCTTTTTAATTAGACAAAAAGGGGAGGTAATGTATGATTCCCTTCTGTATGTTGTGAATATATTTTATTGCCATTGATTAATAAAGCTGCTTTTGGCCAATGGCGTAACAGAGTAAAGCCAAGCAGAAAGTCTGAACAGAGAGTAGAAAGAGACAAGGAGATGCCATGTAGCTGCCAAAGGTGACAGATGCCCCGGAACCTTTACTAGTAGGCCACAGTCTTGTAGAAATGGGTTAATTTAAGATGTAAGAGTTAGTTAATAAAAAGCCTGAGCTGATATTTCCAGCATTGTTGTTATTAATATAGTTTCTGTGTAATTATTTGGGTCTTGGGCAGCTGGGAACAAACGAGCAGCCTCTGCCTACAGGATACACTTAAATAAATATTGAGTGTGTATATTCCCTGCCTATGTTAGAATTTATGTTTAATGATATCAAGTTTTGTTGATATGTGATATTGTAGAGAATAGAGTCAACAGACATCCTCAAATTTCCAGTTTTATATATTTACGTATTAAACTTAAGTCAACACAGAGAAAAATGGTCTTTATTCTTTTATTTTTTTCTGTTAATTTTCTTAACACAGACTTATGATTGCAATATGTTATGAATATTTTATGTCACAGAATAATCATATCCACTGGGACCTCAGGAGCATCTTTTAACTCTAAAAACATCTATTCTGAATTATGCATTCAATCTTCCACTCATCACAGTGTCTTTTGTGTAATATAGGAATTGTAAATCCTAATAAAATATCATTAGATTCTTTAATAATTTTATTTATTTATATATGTATGGGTCTGAGTGTATGCTAGGGCACAGAGGTCAGAGTGGGCATTAAATCCCCTGGAATTGTAGTTACAGGTAATTATTAACCACCCAATGTGGGTACAGATTCAGTAATCTGGGCCCTTTGGAAGAGCTGTCAATTTTCTTAACCATTGAATCATCTCTCAAGCCCTGTTACTGGGTTCTTTTTGTTCTTTAGTAATAAACATAACAACAATCAATTCTACAATATAGCTTTTATTTCACAATACTTACAATATTAATCTAAGATTTATAAGACTTCCTAAAATAACCTCATTCAATTCTGTAACATAGATGATTTTTCTGTCATAAAATGTTCATAACATATCTCAGTCTCAAGTCAAGTGTTAAGAAAATTAACAAAATAAAATAAAATAAAACAATTTTCTCTCCTTGACTTAAGATTTATTATGTAAATAAATAAAACTGAAAATCTATACATTTCCAAATTATGTAATTTTATCCACTTTCCTATTATGATATGATTTAATAGAAATTGATATTTCTGGAAATATTTCATTTCGTAACCTAGACTAAACTCAATAGTAGCTGAAATCTAGTGTTGTTACTATGGTTATGGAAAGATCGTGTTCTCATCTTTAATCAGAAATTGTCTTGAAATTCCTTAAAAAATAAAAATTTGAAAAAAATCATGTGAATATTTTAAAAATATGTATCAGTGCTGCACTGGCACTGAATTGGCTTGTTCATAATCCCAAACAATTGCAACCTCTGTTGTTGGTGAGTCTAAACTCTGACCTGGCCTTTCATCAAACAGTGGGGAGAGTGCTCTATGACACTCAGTGTTGTGCAACTTTCATAAGGAATAGCTGACTTCAGTTTGACAGCAGACTCCTTGCTGCTGATGGCTTACCTCCTCACGATGCTCCTCTCCTGACCGCTGGATGTACCACTTAACAGAGGCTTGCTGAGATTTTGGTATACATTCCAGAAAGGTTGAATTAAATTCAATTCCAAAAATCACCTTTTCATCAGCTGTTTCATGACTAATGCCTAGAAAGCAAACATAGCATTGGAGATTAACCTTGACCTGATTTTAAAAGCAATGGGAAAATAGACTGATTCAGAACAGATGTCGCCATGGAAGAACCATACACATTATTAAAGAGAATGGAAATTCATACTATAATACTGTTATGGAGAATCAGATACTATCCAACAAAGGGATGTTTAAACTATACCTCTATCATCATCTTAGTCTTTAATTGCCACATTACAATTATTTTAAAGATGTAAAAATTTGAAATATGTAACAATTAATATTATATCTTCATTAAAAACCTTTTATGTCTTTCAATGTTGTTCATTCTGGAAGAGTAATTTAGTTTTTTATTCATTTAAATAACTTAATTTTTTCATTTTTATTTTTTCTGTATGGGTATTTTGCTTGCCTATATGCATGCATGCATACAATACCCACAGAGGCCAAAGAAGGTGGCAGATAGCCCAGGGCTGGAATTATAGGTGGTTGTTAGCTGCTAAGTGAGTGCTGGGAAATTGTCTCAGAATTTATCTAGAAGAGAAGCCAGTGCTTTTTACTATTAAGTCATCCCTTCAACTCTAGCAATTTAGTTTGAGAAAACACAGACAGACAGATAGACACACACATACACACACACACACACACACACACACAAAGAGGGAGAGAGAGAGAGAGAGAGAGAGAGAGAGAGACAAAGATTCTACTTAAATTGGTACACAGAGTTGACCAGGTAATATTTTAAAAATTTGATATCTGTGATCAGGATAGTAAGTAGAATCGTCGAGGCTTGATGAAATTGTGTGACAAGAGCAAGGTCAGTGGTCTGCTCTAGAATGGAGACCTTGTCTATATTGCCTGCCATTTTGGTTTTGTAAATACTCTATCTATTAGGTACTTAGTACAAGTCATTTAATGAGATGCTAAGGAGTAGTTTCTCAGATATTTTACTAATTCAGCTGCACTATCTAAAATACATTGTATCCAGAGTATTAAAAGGCTATGCCCCTTTTGGAATATAAAATTTGTGCTCAAATTAATCAGTAAAAATGATATCTGCAGCACTTTCTTCCTTTTGTCCCCGGAGCATTGGGCCATAGGTGCTGAATTCCATCTGGACGGGTGAGTGTGTGCTATCCAGGGGCGGTCTGTCCCAGGGGAGACCACAACCCCCCTCCCCCAGCTCCTTCTGCAGGGCCTTCTTTCTTACTCACGACCCAGCCCCCCAGCACCCTCCCCCCAACTCTGCCCTGCTGTAAACTAGGACCGGTGCTCAAGAACAGTTTTAAGCTCCTACACTAAGGCTACCCACGCAGAGTGGTGAGTGCCTGCCTGCCGGGCAGGACTCAAGGTCCCCAGTAAGGGAGCCTGGCACCTCCAGCTTGTGCTCCTGGCTCTCCTGTGCTCTCCTGGACTCCACCCCGCCTGCCACTTTCTTCCTTTTGTCCCCGGAGCATTGGGCCACCAGGCGGCCCTGTTTAGGTGCTGAATTCCATCTGGACGGCCCCTTAGCACCCTCCCCCCAACCCGGCCCTGCTGTAAGCCAGGACCAGTGCTCAAGAACAGTTTTAAGCTCCTACACTGCCTTCTTCTCAATAGCCTGCCTGCAGCAAGCAAGGCAGGCCCTTTGTATACGAGCTACCCAAGCAGCACGGAGACCCAATCCGGGCACCAGGAGAGACATCATTGGGGCATTAGGAGAGCCATCACTGGGGAGTGACATCACTGGGAAGGTACATCAGTGGGCAAGGAGACCTGATCCTGTAAAACAAGACCCATAGGGGAGCATTCGGAGGAAGAGATGGGCAGGCGCCAATGCAAGAATTCACCCAGCAATCTGAAGAACAACATGAAACCACCAGAACCCAGCGACCTCACAACAGGAGGATAGGAACACCTTAACCAAGAAGAAGCAGAAAAATTTGACTTTATGAAAGTGATTGATGCCCTTAAACAGCATGTAAAAAATGCCCTTGTAGAAATGGATGAGAAGTATAACAGAAAGTTTGAAGAATTGAATAAATCAGTGAAGGATACCCTAGGAAACCAAGGAAAAACAATCAAACAGATAATGGAAACAGTTCAAGACTTGAAAACTGAAATGGAGGCAAAGAAGAAAACACAAACAGAGGGCCGCCTGGACATGGAAAATTTAGGTAAACGAATAGAGACTACAGAAACAAGCATAACCAGCAGAATACAAGAGATAGAAGAAAGAATCTCAGATGCTGAATAAAAATATAGATATTTAATAATAACATAAACACTTCTTGTTTAACCTGCACGCCTATGTTTACCTTAGCAATATGCACAGCAGCCAAGCTTATATCAGCCTGCCTGTCCATCAATGGCTAAATAACCAAAGAGCAATATAAAAAATACAATAGAATGTAATTCAGCCATAAAGAAAAAAATCATGTTGTTTTCAGAAACATATATAGCACTGAAGATGAAACCTTTTGTAGAAGAAATGAGACAGACTCAGAGAGAATAATTATTTCATGTTTTCTATCAAATGCAAAATGCAAGAATGAAAATACTTGCAAGTAAAAGGCAGGTTATTTGGAAGCAGAAGCATTTCAGGAGGGGATAAGAGAGGGGTTCAACCCAAGGAAAAACATATAATTATCCTCTTGGCTATGGGAAGTAGACAAAATTGCCAGGGAGAAAATTTGGGATCTTGGGGGTCGGGTGGGATGGGAGTATCGGGGGATGGGGAGAGAAAAGTGAGAAGGGGAGGATGAGGGAAACTTGGGGAAACAGGAGGATTGGGATAAAGGAAGGTTGGATAGGGTAGCACGGAAGCACAATTCTTAGTTAAGGGAGCCACCTTAAGGTTGGCAAGAGACTTGAACCTAGAGTGGCTCCCAGGAGCCCAAGGCGAGGTCCCCAGTTAGTTCCTTGGGCAGCTGAGGATAGGGAACCTGAAATGACCCTATCCTATAGCAAGGCTGACGAATATCTTGCATATCACCATAGAACCTTCATCTGGTGATGGTTGGAGATAGTCACAGAGACCCACACTGGAGCACCGGACTGAGCTCCCAAGTTCTCAATGAGGAGCGGAAGGAGGGAGAACATGAGCAAGGAAGTCAGGACCACGAGGGGTGCACCCAACCACTGAGACTGTGTGGCTGATCTATTGGGAGCTCACCAAGGCCAGCTGGACTGAGACGGAAGAAGCATGGGATAAAACAGGACTCTCTGAATATGGCGAACAAGGGGGGCTGATGAGAAGCCAAGGACAATGGCCCTGGGTTTTGATCCTACTTCAAGTTCTGGCTTTGTGGGAGCCTAGCCAGTTTGGATGTTCACCTTCCTAGACATGGACGGAGGGGGGAGGACCTTGGACTTTCCACAGGGCAGGGAACCCTGACTGCTCTTTGGACTGGAGAGGGAGGGGGAGAGGAGTGGGGGGAGGGGGGAAGGGTGGGAGGAGGGGGAGGGAAATGGGAGGCCGGGAGGAGGCAGGAACGTTTTTTTTTTCTTTTTCTCAATAAAAATTTTAAAAAAATGATATCTGCACAGATTGACTCAAATAATCACTTTCCATCAAATATTCCATTCTACAGATGAACCAATTTAGTATTTTAGGCATCAGCGTAGGACTAAAGTTATGGAACCGGGGGGACCAAAGGCAAAACACTCAAAACAACTAACATAAATACTAGAGAGAAAGGAGGATAGTTTTCAGATAGGATGGCTGGGAAGGTGTCTCTGAGGAATCTCTGTATCAGAATAAAATCCCACAATGTGAAAATGCAGCTGTATGAGCTCCTGAAGCAACTACTCACTGCAAGTTGTAACAAGACAAGTAGACCCAAGGAAGGACATGATTTATCCCTTTCAACATGTGAAAGTACACCAGTGGATGAACAGTGAAGCCATAGGTGAGGAAAGTTTACAAGTGGACTGGGAAGAGACAGCCAAACAGGATCCTATAGGCCAGGCTGGAAGCTGTAATTCCCACTAATTATATAAGAAGATGGGAAAATGTTTCTAGAATGGCAGCACCATATCTGACTGGAGTTTTTTAAATAAATTATTCAGGATATCAGTTGCTGATAGACTCACAAGGGGAACTTCGGCAGCAGGGAGACTTGTAAAGAGTCTATTGGTGAAGAACCACAGCTTCATTGTTACTGGTGGCAATAAGAAGTGGAGTTTGGCCTCAGAGACAGAAAGATTATCAAGAGGTCGGTGATAGACTATGAAAGAAAGAGAGGCACCAGGAAGATTCCTAGGAGCTTTTTACCTCAGTTCAGTGAATGCTGTCATTATTTACTATGACGAGGTGGTCAAAAAACTATGGAAACAAGAAGTCTTTCTCAGTCACTCATTGTAGACGCTAAATGGGCATTCAAGTGCAGTTTTTGAGTAGGACTGCAGGCACTCATGCTTAAAATACAGGACCAGAAATTTAACTATGAATTTGAGAGTTGAGAAGACTCTGTTGCTACAGTAAGGGAAAAGACAAACAAATGTGTGATGAAAAAATGAGTTGGGATGCTTCAAAATTCTAAGTATGTGAGAAAATGCAGAAGATTCTACAAGGTAAGTGGTTGACCAGGAAGATACAATGCTACAGCAGTGCAAGTGTGCCAAATATTATCTCTCTGAGCACAAGTAAGCTTGATTTGTTGGTTCTGATGATTTTCTGATATAAATCAGCTACCATTATTGACTCCACTTAACAGGGATGTAGAGTAAGCTCACAAAACTTCCTAACTGGTAAGCATCCCTCTAGAGAATGAAGTGATTCAAAGAAGAAAGAATTGTAGATTATATAAAAATCAAAAATGAAAATTGTCTATTGGATTTGAAATGTAAGAAGTTGCAGTGGACCTCAACAGGAAGGGGATGGGCAAGATGATGATTTAAAGAGATCTTGTGCAATGGTTTTTAGCAGGAAAGGGATGTGGGGAAGGGAAGGCGATTACTGTGAATGACTCAGGGAACAATGTACTTTTGTTCATTTCCTTTATGCCACCTGTCATCATCTGACATAGAACTTATTTTTCCTGTTTTCCATTTGTCCTTTCCCCTAACAAACAAGTGAATATAAAGTCTAGGAATACATGGATAGTGTTCTGGTCATTCACAATTCACACATCCTCAATTCTCAAAACTGCCCCTGGTGTATCTTTTCATTTATTGTGTAAAGGATTGAATTCATAGCATGCAATGAAGTTCACTAAAGTGAACAATGGACATAACAGTGAGTCACTTTCACATTAGAATAAAAGGATATACACCCTATTCTATGCCACAACTTTCTGCGCAGAAGGACGAACTTATAAGTTAAAAACACTACTGTGTTTTACAATCAAGAAATGACTCCTAGCCCACCGGTTACAAACTGTGAATAGTTAGGTCATTTTTGGTCACTTACAAAAAATATGATGAAAGAGTGTGTCTTCCTTTCCCTATCCAAGTAGTTGTGTGTGCGTGTGTGTGTTAAAGAGAGAGAGAGAGAGAGAGAGAGAGAGAGAGAGAGAGAGAGAGAGAGAGGAGGGTCTCTGTGAGTTAAAGTTCAGCCTGGTTTACAGAAGAAATCAAGCTTCAAGCTTCAGGGCAGTATGCCAAAATACATAGAGACCCTGTCTCCAAAGAACAAAACAAAACAAAAAATATGCATGTATATGTTTGGGGTTGGGAAAATCAGAAGACAATAAATAAAACCTCAAAGCTATAGTTTTTAGAGTTAATTTTTTCCATATTCAAACTCAATCACGAAACCTCCTTTCCAGCATCCTACCTCTTCCCTACTCAGATATTCAAGCTCATCTATTCTGAGGATTGTTTCTTCTGAACAACATAGCCTTTAGCGAACTTTCCATTTACTAAATTTCTGTATTACTAATTGTACCTTATGACATCTCCTCCGAAGGGCATAAGCACTCTAAGGAATTCCTTTGTCTCACAGTACACACAGATCAATTAAGGACATATGCAACTTACTCAATGAGCATTTATTGCTTGAAGGTATGCAAGAGTAAGTGAATGAAAATAAAGTTCAGACCACCTAAAACTTTGTTCTAATAAACACTAATTTTTTTTTTATCAGACCTTCCTGGGAGGTCTTCACGTTTCCTCAGGATTCTCAAATGTTTGGGGCTAAACCCTGTTTTGCCTCTAAAAGAATCCTCCAACTTTAAAAGGATGGATAAGACACTAAAAAGGAACACGTTGTGGCTCAGGAATTTAAAAGACATATGAAACAAATCATGATTTAACAAAGGGTTATTCACTTAGGCAACTAGACAGGGAACTCATTTATAAAACTCCTGTTGCTTTTCCAGAACATAAGCATTATACACAATGAGATAGTTGTATATATGGTTGTTTAGATTCATATAGAAATTTTTAAAAAGGCTCAGGAAGAGGAGGCTTATCATTTTAAATGGTAAGAAATGTGCATCAAGCCCATACTTACTGTCTTCTATGTCCCAGCACTGAGTGATTGGGTCCCCATATTTTACATCCTGGCGTCTAGCTCGCCTATGGAAAGAAAATTAAGCTAATTAGATCTTCAAGTATAATTGGAATATAGAAAGGCTGTGTCTCATCCTAACACTAACTGAGACAAACTGTACTTGACTTACTGTGCAACCTAAATACAGGTCAGGGTTCCCATCAATCAAACATTAATTTAAATTCTTGTGGTAGAAAAGTCCCAACACAACAAATCCTGTTGTGCATTAAGATGATCAGAATTTCATTTAACTACTGCTCTTTTTCTCTAGCTTCACAAGTTATTCAATAGAACAGGTTGAACATGACTAAGATCCAGGTTTATACACAAGACACAGAAAGAACTCTTCTTCCCCTCTTGCCTGCCAAAATCATAATATGCAAAAGTCTTCCAGAGAGTAGGAAAATGCATATAAACAAAAAATTTAATTGTGTCGTTCATTCTATTACACAGTTCATTCAATAAATTAGGGTCAGCCAGAAACAGAACTACAAGTTCAGTATGGCGTGCATGCATATTTGTTATTATTGTCAATAAATAAGTAGCTATCCTGGTAATTATAAAAATAATACAAGAAATTTTGCATCATGTTATACATTTTCCTTAAATTAATACCTATTTAAGAAGAAATGCCACATGTCTACTTAATCTAAGTATATCTTACTCCTTAATATAGTTTCACTGTCTTTGTCTATTTTAAATTTTTAAACAGAAAGTATTTCAATATGCACATAAAAACATTAAAGTTGTACATATTAACATTCTACTACATAATATTTTTATACATAGATATAACTGTGAGATGTTACAATTGGGTTAAATGTATTTATCTCTTTAGATACTGCTTTGAAATAAAAAACTTCAAAATCCCTTCTGGTTTGTTTGAACTGTACAGTCCAGTGTTATTATCTATCCTCCGCATTACAACACAACACACCAGGATTTTTTATTCCTATCTAACATTATTGCTAAATCCCCTAGATCCCTTCTTCCCTGCTACGCTCTGGGGTCCATGTTGTCACTTCAGAGATCAGAGACACAGCAGTAAACTTTCTCAGATGCTTGGAGTGCTCCCCAGGGGCACAGCTGACCAGATGACAACCTTGGAAAAGAGTCATCCATTGTACACATCTGTAGCCTCTGATGGACATTATGTTAGGTGAGGGAGCACATCACAGTGGCATGTCTGTGAGATCAGAGATGCAGTCTTGGGAAACACAGGAAGAAAAAAATTATGATGCTGTAAGGAACATAAGGTCATGAATGTTTTTAAATCTTGGCTTCTTCAGGAACAGGATCAATTAATCAAAGAGAACATTTATTGCCAAGTAATGAACACTCTACTTTTCAGCTTCTAGAAAAGAAATCCCCAAACACTCATTAAGATGACTCTATTCTGGGCAGACAAGTTTTAACAAACTGTTGGCAACTTTTAACTCTGAATAATCATATTTACCCACTTATGCTTAATGTATGGACTTAAAAGAATATAAAATGTGTCTCGGCTTTAACGAATATGTGCAGATGTACAAAAGACCTATAATTGTTGAGTTCTAATGTTTAGAATCGGACGGATTAGTGAAATATTTAACCTAAAATAAATGTACATGGGACAGTGAAACTAACAAATGTTCTTCACTTGGAGCACTAAAGACACCCAAAGTGCCAAGATAGCTTAAAAATGAAGGTAACCGAAAGCATGCTATAATTTGATAACAGTTTTATCTAGGACATATACTTTGAATAACACCTTAGCAAATAATATTACTACCATGTACATACAAAAATATGACACATGGTGGTAAAATATCCATCTAACATGAGTATGATTGACCGGCATTCATATTTTTTTCTAATGTTTTTCTCTTAAAAAATAGTGTCAAAACGTGTATCTCATAACTCTGGATAACTTGTACTTGTGTGTGTGTGGAATAATGCAATAGTTGAGCTTTCCTGGATATAGTCGAGTGTTTATAAAATAAAAAGCTACCAATGTCAAGGCAACAGTTTATTGTTGAAGCTGATCTGAGTGACAGAAATTGACAAATTATAGCTGTTAGAGTAAAAATAAAATTGCATCAAATCACTAGATGTTCTGTGGGCTTTGTCTGCACTTCTGCAAACATGAGTACTATGAACAACTTGCAAAACAATAGATGTGAATATGTGCATCTTTAGAAGTCTGAGAGAAGGAATGTAATAAAACTAGTTAACGAGAACAATTCTGAGAAGTAAACAGAATATCACTAAATAGCTCAGGCTATTCTGGAACTCACAGCAATTCTCCTGCCTCAGTCTCCTGTGTTGTGCAAATGTAGGCATGAACCACTATGGTTGGCTGTTAAAAATGCTATATATAATTTATCAGATTTTTTTAAAATTCCATATTTCACAATTTCAGGACATCTGTTCAGTCTTCCAATTTTAATATAAAGTGACTGAATATTTTAATTATAATATTCCTTCCACAGGCCAAGTTTTCTATTTGCCTTTAAATGAAATTATGAGAGAAATCATGTGGGAGGGAGGGGCGTCCTGACCTTTTGGAAGTGGGTGCGTATCTTGAGCAAGCATTTCCATCCCAAGCACAGTAGGGGTCTCTGGCAAGACAGCAATCTGCGCAGGCTTTCCCATAAGTGTCACATCTGTGCAAGGAGAGCTGAACCAATCCATCCCAGGAACCAACGTACAACTGTTGCTGCAAATCAAGAAGAAGTGAATCAGAGCCATCGCTCACATTAGTCTTGAGAATCTCCCTTTTCTAAGTACCATACAGTAGCTCTAAACCCATTTGTAAGTGTCCTGTTATCTGTAACGCTGATGCAGAATTGTGAGGAAGGATAAAACAAGCAAACTTTGCCTACCCCTAGACAGACTCTGATTTGAAGATTTCAATATGAAATCCACCACTATTATGAATTATTAGCTTTAGATGTGCTACATTCATTTATGCTGTGAAATATTTTTAATGATGCAAAGATGTGTTGCATTCTTTTATGTTACATTTGTTTAACTGTAAAATTGTGTTTGCTTTGGCTTCCTAAAATACCTGATTGGTCTAATAAAGAGCTGAATGACCAATAGCTATGCAGGATAGAGAAAGGATAGGCAGGGTGCATGCAGGGAGAATAAATAAGAGGAGATAAGACAGGAAAGAGAGAGAAGGAGGAGGAATGAGAAAAGGAGAAGAGGACGATGCCAGGGCTAGCCACACAGCCTCAGAGCCACACAGTTAGCCATGGAGTAAGAAGTAAAGAAAGATATATAGATAGGATAAAGAAAGGTAAAAATCTCAGAGGCAAAATGTAGCTAAAGAGAAAAGAGATAATTTCATTTAGAAAAGCTGACTAGAAACAAGCCAAGCTAAGGCTAGGCATTCATAAGGAAGAATAATTCTCGGGGCATTTATTTGGGAGGTGGGTGTTGGGCCCCTAAAGAGTAAAATTAAACAAACAAAATAACAACAACAACAAAAAAAAAACTCCAAAAACTAAAAAAGCTACTAACAACTACAGACAATATTCTAGAAAGCTGACATAGGCTAAGCAATAATTTAAGCTAATAAGCTGCTAGATTATGGAATTAAGACATTATTTCTTTCTCAGTAGTAGAAGTTGTACTTTGGTAGATGCTAATAAGCATAGGTATTACAGGCAAAATTGATGGCATGCCTCTGCCATGGCTCTCAACAGGAGAAATGTCTAAAGGAGACTCCTGGCACTATTTTCTTTAAGATGAACTGACCCCTGAAAAATACAGGTTATAATTGGTGATTAAATGTTTGGTGTCTACATCTTAAGGTAGACTTGAACGATGCTATATCATAAAGCAAAGGATACTGGAAACAGCAAATAAATTACACTTGAAAAGTTAGTTCTGAAATTCCTGCAGTACTCCCCATATACATCCATCTGAGCATCTGCAGCAGAGGAGATGAAGACAGAGGCATAGTGTCGATGATAAGTCTCAGCCTACGATTCTCAAGAACTTATAACTCTAGTGGACCATTCTCAGCTTTGAAATAAGGAGGGACCTCACAGAAACAGACTGTAGCATAAAAGGCATAGAGTTTACCAACTTATGGAAATCTACTTTATTGCCTGTTAAATTCTGTTAAGTCTTCCTTGTCATTAAACACAAAGCATTCTGTTATCTTCTTTCCCACAATTCTCTGACATGCTTATGGCAAATGGCTACACTTTCCTCATCACTCTCATTATCTTTACTAACTTCTTTTCCATCCATGAAGCTCTAACATTTTTCAGCCTCTTCCCTCTGCTGTGGCCTTTGTTTGCTCTGAATCATCATTTGCATAAATTGTTTGCAAGGTTCTAACTACTTTTCTAATGCCAGCTTTTCTTCATAACCACCACCTCTGCAGAAGACCCACTCCCTTTTCCACAGACAGATCTTTCTAAAAAGATGATCTTCTTCTGACATTCTCTCGCTTAAAAACCATAAGAGCTTTTGTTCTTAAGCTGTTAAACATCATGGGGGACAGGTAGAGCCTGACATACTCATGCTTCCTTCTCCAGAGTCATTTCTAACTTCCTTTCACCTTAAGTACGTATGTTTTGGATCAACTTTTATACACACTTGATAGAAACAGGTGTAGACCTTCATTTTCACATTCTTATTTGCTCATTCTACCTAGTGAACTGTATCATTCATTTCTCAGTCTGTCTCTTTCTTCTCCTCCCAACCCCTGGTCTTCCTGGCTCACTTTCAAGTTACTTTCTGTCCTTTGTCTTTGTGGTATATGCTTCAATTATTACTCTATATTGTCAGTGTGCTTCCCCATGTCAGCTCTGTCCAGCTAATCTCCCGTTTAGCGCTACACCCCTCATTCTTTTCTGTATCTTCGATGCACAATAGCAGAGGTTCAAGTACTAAAAGTTATTGAATGTTTAATTCAATGAAAAGAACTCAGAAGCAAACCTATTTAGACTTTCCTCTAATGGAACTACTAAGTTTAATTGTAGCAATGCCCTACTGTGGAACCTATATTATTAAATGACTGTCTTAAATCTTGAGGGTTTTTGTAGTGTAGGAATAGAATGGTAAGACTAAATCTAGTCAATGTAGATTATACTATAACTGTAAAATCATATTATATATATTTATGATTACTAAAATTGAACATTAACACTTACATCACTTTGCTTAAAATGTTGGCATATTTCGTTCTAATTAAACTTACAGCAGGATGGGGATATCCGACCATGGTAGAAGTGGGAAAGTGCTTGTCTAGTATTTACAATGACCTAGTGTCAATACTCAGCACTGAAAAACAGGAATCCAGCTTTTTCTCATGCCTATCAATAAACACAGTACTTAGGAGGTAGTGTCTGAATTAGATAATAAGATCTTGTTCCAACCCCCCCCCCCGCAAAAAGTACTCATTAACTTTCTTAATAAGTGTAAAGCCCTAGGTTTGATTCCAAGCATCACTAAACAAGTATAATTAAATAAACATTAAAGTCATAACAAACAAGAGAGAAAATTGGTTCTGAGAGTTTGCTATTGAGTAAAGTGTTGAAGGTTGATTCTTCTGTGTTGTGTACCATGGTTCATGTTTGAAATTCTAGGTTCCCTAATTAAAAACTCCCTTTCAAGGCTTGTGATTGGAATCTTAAATATGTGTCTTATGATGTGAGCAGAAATACAATTTCAGGAGAACAGATACACACTCATTTTTTTCAGAGGCAAAGAGAGTACACACTATTTACTATCCCATTAATACTTTTCTCTCCATTCTACCAAGGCAAGGCTGAAATAGTGACTTTTGATCAATCAGAGGAGAAACAGGCAACTTTTAACTTTCTGCATTATTAATGACTTAACTTCCAGTCTCCAATTTCAATAGACTCTGCAAATGAGCTTTGATTCAGGGAACTTCAGACATCTGAAGTTAATTGGTAAACAGAAATTACAAAGTACCTGCTTCAGAGACAACTCCATGTTCAAGATGGCTGTTGGGTGCTGCAAACAGAAGCAAATGTCAGTAAATACATTTAGAGCGTTATATTAGTCAGTATGCTGCTTTTTGTCAAACTTGGCTGTCCAGACTCTCAATGAGAGGAGAACATGGCCTTACTACTTGCTGTTTTCTTGTAGTGTGTATTGATTCTACCTTACTAGACACGAGGAAAATGCTTGAAGTATTTTATCAGAGAGAACCTAGCCGGCTGTATGAGGAAATGCTGTGTTGAAATGCCTCCTAGTTATTAGCAAGTTTTCCCTGTGTTCTGAACCTGCGTATCTTCATGTTGGCATATAATTCATACGAGTGCCGATAAGAAGATCTCCATCCTTATTTATTCCTCCATTTTGATGTTACTTGTATCAAAGATTCAAAACTTGTTTAGGGAGCAGCGTTTGCAAAGTTAAAGTTCTGCTGTTGAAGATAGTTCTTATGTGACCCCTCAAGGTGTCATTATTTGCGGCTTCATGATAAATTATAAAAATATAGACAGACAGACAAATAGATAGATGGATGGGAGGATAAGAGGAAGAGGAGGAAGAAGAGGGGGAGAAGAACAACTTTGATCACGGAGCTAACAGTCAATTCTTGCCTCTAAGATCCATTGGAGAGATTTGTTATCTTACAATTACGTGCCTGTTCATGATAGAAATTCCCCGAACCTCTGTTCATTCACCCTTATGTTTGACATCCACTTTTCCCTTAGGAGCCACCCAGGATTTTGTTTTGGAAGAGGCCAGATAGCAGGTCTTGTTCTTGTTAACTTCTTGACCACTATTATCATCAGAATGTAAACAGGATCCTGGAAACCTCAGCATGATGATTAACTTTAGCCCTTCACAGAGGAGGACTCCCTCTTTCCGGGCAATGGGTGTTTACATGGAAACAGTTTTTAATAAACTTCTTTAAGAAAACAAAAACATAAAAGAACATATTTCTAAGAAATATAACATTATTTCTAATGCCTTCTTTTTCATGAAATAATTCTAAGTACCACAGAGTAGCTACAAGGAATTGCGGTCACACTACAATGTATTTATTGTTAAAAGCATAATTTAAAACAAAGAACTCTTCCTCCAGGCCTCCTAATTCCCTTCAAGAGGCGAGAGGATTGTGGCACCCATAACTTGCTATCATTGAATTTTTTTCCAGTACAGTAAATCAGGACTCTTATACATGATTCATAAACCTTTCCAGTTCTCTCAAATTCATTTGGGGGAAAGTTGCAAAGTAACATTCATAAAGTAGAAAAGCATCTGGGTAATAGGAGATCCCAGGCTTTGACTCAATGTGGCCACTTGACTGACTAAATGCTTGGAGAATGCAGAAAGGAGACGCAACCAAGCAGCTTCTTTCTGTCAGTGGCATTTAGCAGCAGAAGTGAGTGCCTTTCACACTTGCTTATGTCCTGTTCCAATGCTTGGCCAGAGAAACAGTGGAAGTACATTTCAGTGACTTCTCCAGGGAAAAAGAGAGAGAAAAGACAAAGTGTGCCTCACTGCGCAGTCTCAGCCTCTGTCCTGAGCCCTGAGCCCCTCTCACCTTGAACACCTGAAGCTCCTCCAGGACTACCTCTTCCATGTTCCACTTCTCCTTGGAAATGCTGACAACTTTGAGGACTGTTCCAATGTCTGAAAAAAGACACGGACTCCTAACACCACTGTTTAGCTTTCAATATTGAGTTGAATGAATATGTCTAGAAATCTTGAGCTTTTCCCTCTCATTTGCCCAAATAAAGCAGTGGGGAATGAAGCCTGCTGTGAATGTCGTTTCCCTTCTAGAGCAGATTCTTATAAATAGATTAAAAGTAAAATACATAGTATTTTTGTAACTGCATATATATTACTAATTTATTATTGTTTGAAATAACAAGTAAAATATATTTTATTTTTTAAATGTTAAACTGCTAAAAAAAAATTACATGAAACTATTTTCTCTTCAGTAAGATTTACATAGTGATTATATCTGTTCAATTATAAGCACTAAGCCGGGCGATGGTGGCGCACGCCTTTAATCCCAGCACTCGGGAGGCAGAGGCAGGCGGATCTCTGTGAGTTCGAGACCAGCCTGGTCTACAGAGCTAGTTCCAGGACAGGCTCCAAAGCCACAGAGAAACCCTGTCTCGAAAAACCAAAAAAAAAAAAAAATTATAAGCACCAAGAAAAAGATATATATATATATATATAATTTTCTAAAATGCTAAAAAATGGACCAGAAAACATTGGAGACCTTTTCATGGGGAAGCTTACTAATCCTTCAAATACAGTGTGCTTTCAGAATAATTGTTAATGAGATTAAAATTTAAAGTTGATTCAAGTTATTTCGACTCAAACTTAAAAGAAGCTATAACTTTAATGAAATATAATAAAAATGATGTTTAGAAAAGGTATCTTAGATAATCATATAGTGAATGAAATGTGTCTCTGTAGCATACCAGTTTAAAAAGATAATGTAACGTTCACTACGAACATAAAAAGAGAGTTAGCATTTTGCAATTAATCTATTGAAAATATGTCTTTAAAATTCTGATCGGGGAACTTGAAAATAGGGACATATAGTAATTTCAGAATGTATAGAAAGTGCCAAGATTATTTAATTTTCAAAAAGTGACTCTAAGATGTTCAAAACTGCTAAATACATTTTTACAATACATAACATACTTTTTAAAGTCCCCTTATTTTTCTCAGGAAAGGATAGGTAGTACCATCTAGTGGCTGAGTGCTCTTTATGGTACTGAATTGCTAAGGACCTATGAATGAGCTTTGGATGACCAGTGCAAATTAAATTTAGCTCATGAGAATTAATAATGTACTAATTAAAGTTCTGACCCTTAAATAGTCATCTTGGCAGTCTCGGAAATGGAGCATCCCCTAGATTATATGGGGTTTGCACTTGCCATCTGAAACATAATCAGGCTTGACAGCTGGTGACAAAGGCCCTAGCTATGCCATGATCTTTCTAAATAAGCTTAATTTCTGGAAAACTAGTGTAGTGCTTAGATGTTAAATAATTCTAACTGTTTCACATCATTGAGAATTTGTTCTAATAAATATCCAGCATTTAAAATTCACTAATTTCCTATTGCAAAAATGCTCAGTTCATTAGGTAGCATGTATATTACAATAACAAGTTCTGAGGGAACATGCTGTCTTTACTGCCACTAAAATGATGTTATTACATAATGTTTTTCCTAATTTTGAGAATCACCAAATAAGCAATAATACTTTGTGTGAAAATGTATGTATATAAAAATATACATATAAATGTATAAATGTATTTGTGATCATCATTTGAATGCACAGGCTAAACAATTTTAGGAAACATTGTATTAACTGATCTTTACTTGATTTTGGCTGACAAATATTTTGGAAGTTTTTGTTTTCTTCATCCATGAGTGATCACTTCAGTTTCTTTGACTGTAAGTGTGGTTTGAGGGTACCTGTTCCGAGAAACATGACATCATACTGTCCGTCTTCAGCAACAACGTGATCCACCACTATCTGCGTCAGTCTGTAGTCCACATTGATTCTCTTGAAGGTAGGTGCTCCTGCCACTGGGTACACCGACTTATACATCACAGGGTGGCGCCTTATGAAGCTTACGACATCATCAGGGAAATCTCGGGTAGATTTAATCAGTGGATCATAGGTTTTGCTTGGACACTGAAAAGAAATGCGTGCAGGAATAAGGCACCTGAGAGCTGCATGCTGTGGATCATAGCAAATAGATGAGCGAGTGGAGGACTCACACCAAAGAGCAACAAATGCAGTCTACCTCCAATGGAGGGAAATCTGAGTTTCTTCATGTAAACATCCATGATTAGGTGACGTTACCTGAATTTTCTAAACTTTCCCCGGTGTAATTTTACTTTCTGAAAAAGATTATGGTTTTGAACAGAAATTAATTTTTCTAATCGGGCATTATGATACATCCCTGTAGTTCCAGAACAGGGTCAGTGCAGGAGCATACAGGCTCAGAGGCAGCCAAGACTAATGCAAATAGGTCAGCCCATCTTTTATGATAAAATATCTCATGACCCAGCCCCAAATTTTCCAATGGTGGTACTAGAAACTTATATGGAAAAACTGTCATGAAAATTATCTATGAATTCAAGAATGTGATGGAAAACTTTATTTTTATATTTAAACAAAGTTAGGACTCCATTCCGATTTAAGTACATTTATTAAAAAGTAGAAGGAACAAATCAACATGTCACAAAATTCACTCCAGAAGAGCTTTAATGGTTTGAAATTACAGTTATACACTTCTGCACTGCAGCTGTGGAAATTAAACTGTGTCCCATCCTGCATACTCTTCCCCTAAGCCTGGGCTCTGTGAATATATACCCCAGGCCACTTCCCACCTTTGCCTAAAACCGCTTCCTGGGAGCTCATATTGAAAAAAGAGTTAACATAAACTGCCCTCTGGTGGTCAAACTTAATTTATATCAATCACAACTTGATATAAATTCACTGAATTTGATGTGCAGTTATCCAGACTAGGGAAGGAATGACATTACTATTTGAACATTTTACAAGGTATGTGCCTTTTCATAGCAGGAATTTAATTTACGTTTCAAAAGCTGTATCCTAGAAAGTTGCCTTTAGTAGGAAAATATTATCACATTTTAAATCTTAATGGACAATTTTTTAAAAATAGAAACTATATTTAATCAATGCAAGTTTATAGAATAAAATGAAAGATATCAGAGAAAACATCTATTAAAAGTATTTTAGAATTATCAAAGTAAAATAAAACTAAAATGAAACAAAAATTTTAAAGTTTTATAAAAAAGATGACACAGAATAAAATTCCCACTGGTGAAAAGCATTTAAATTAGACATTAATTGTTATCATACCAGTTCTTCAAAGTCTCATCCTCGACCAAGAGGGGCATTATTAGCTAATGTTCATGAAGTAACTGATCATAAATAGCATTTAACTCCAAATTTCATACCAATAAAATCATAATGACCCATTATGAAAGACAGTGTCTACCCAAGAAGTTGAACTAAAAGACCCGTTAATGATTTTCTAATTAATTTGAGAGTCTCTATCTTTTACAAAAGTTTTTCATGTCTTCCACTAAGAAACTGATCCTTTGCTGATGTCTAGCCATTTGTCCCGGGCTCTCACGAAAGGGATATGTCCTGCATCGTCAGCCATTTGCGCTGCCGCTGGAAGACGGTCTGAAAATCAAAGTCTGTGTGTCCCTAACTGCCTTCTGCATTTTCCCTTCACCCAAGGAGAATCTGTCAACTGCACTGTGGAAGGAGCCCTATATTAAGTAGACTAAGTCAGACCTAAACCGGAGATAGGCATAGATAATACCGAGCTTTTGGCCGATTAGAGATGCACATTTGAGTTTTACACAGTGGCCATTTCTGAAGGGTCTCATATCTCTTAACATCTTCAGTTCAATCTGATTGATTTATTGTTAAAAGCAAGATTTTGCCTACATCGCATGTTGGAAAGAGCCCTTCAGCTTAACTTTGCATCTGTAGTTACACAGTAGCCACAGTTTCAAAGTACATAATTCACAAATGAAGATGCCCAGCTGCTATGCAGGGAAAACATTAAAGAAAGTCACATAGAGGAAAACAAACAAATTGTAAAGAAATACCACATCTAAGAAAAGCCATATTTGGTTATTAATTTTCCTTTAAGGATTCCCACTGAAGCCGTGTATCCTAGGTGTTACTGTGGGATATGCATATAGTCTTTTAAATTCGCAACCATTGACATCATTCATCAAACTATCCCACCCCACTCAGTTTAAACATCGAGAGAAGAAAAAGATTGAACAGAAAGCTCTCAGTCAGGCTTTAAAACGCCAAAACATTGCTGGATATGTGCCCAGAGCTGAAGAGAGAAGACAGTCTGCCTAGACAAACCCGGAGATGCTAGGGTGTGGCCCTCAGCATCCTGCCCTGTTGGCTTGGCTGTGTGAGGCAGCTGCAGTTGACTAGGTGTGACCCTGTAATGATTTGCAGGTCTGGGTGTTTGTGTAGGGCTTTCAGGAGGGCAGCGGGAAGCGGTGGATAAGAAGAAAAGAAAAATGGTTTTTTGAGAGACCGTTGTTGTGGCAAGGCACCAGACAGCTGTGAAGTTTCTCTGCTCAACGCTGTCAGCTGCTTTCTGAGCTCTCCAGGTCCCGTTTTCCTCTTAAGGTAATCAGAGGAATGAGGAGCGTGAGGGAAGTCATGGCTCAAGGAGAGACCAAACCGGGGGAAATAAACAGGACGATTTATGTGTGATAAGTAAAAGAAATACGGTTTTTATTTTAATTTGAAAATGCACATTTTGTAGGTGGAATTTTATCCCCCTGATTATTCCTCTAAAGATCAGTCTGAAATAGATCTGTAAAGAAAAACCCTGTATTAGGAACTAGAGATGGGGAGGGGAGATCTGCATAACATATAGCCGTTAGGGTGTAGTAACAAAAAAAGACCCTTTATTAGTGATTGTGGGGGGAGAGATCTGCCTAATACATAGTCATTAAGGTATAATAAACTATGCAAAAATTAATCCAAAGAACTTGAACTTTCTGAACCCTGCTCCCTGTCCATCAGATACCCTTTCCCTTACAGCAATTCTCATGAGAGAAAAAATCAAAATATTATTGCATATAGTGGGTAGTTTGAAAACTGGGGACCCCGGTTGAGAAACCAAAGTTGTGCCTTTTAAACAGCTGAAAACCAGGGTGAAAAGTGAATGCATGTTTAAAATAAGTGGACTCTCACTGTTTCTGGAGAAGTAGCCTAGATCTAGTTAGTCATGGGGTGGTTGTGATGTCTGTTGTGTCAGACTCACCAGAAGGTTCAGGTTTAGAGTGATGTGTTTCTTGAGGTACAGTGCTGTTGCCAACTTTGAAACCAAGAAATTCACAGAATTCTCATAGTATGTGCAGTACCCATAATTGAACAGTGTCCACTTGGAAAACTAAAGCTATGAAAATCAATGATATTACCTCTGACTCCATTTAGTCTCAAACAAAAAAACACAAGATTAGTCGGAAGAATCATTTGTTTTGATAATTAAAACACAGCCAAGTAAGTTGACGGTAAACACAGTAGTCATTCAGAAGGAATCAAAGGTGAATTACTATTTTTACAAAATTTGAAAACTGGCTGGAAACCGTTTCTGGGTAGTGGATCACACCTTTCTTACAAACATCTCCATTGTAAAAGTCAATGCCCTTTTCAGCTTTGGACAGAAGAATGCTTTAAAACTGAAATCTCTTCTCAGTCAACACTGGGCTGCATCTTACATTAATATACAAATTATAAAAATTCCTTATCAGGAGTTGGGGAATAGTTCAATCCATAGCATGCTAGCCACACAAATGTGGGGAACCTGAATTCCAATCCCGGGTAGCCAGTTTTGTTTGAACACACCTGTAATGCCAGCATTGGAGGTACAGAGAGGAGGATACCTAGGGCTTGCTGGCAAGATACAAGACAGTACTGGGAATTTTGTGATCTCCTCCAGATTCACCGAGAAAGCCTTCCTCCAAAATGATAATATACAGAGAGTGATAGAGAAAGATACCCAACACCAGCTTCAGGATTCCAGATGTACATACACACATGTATACACATAACACATACAAAATAAACACAGCAGACACACACACACAACTTCCTTGTGAACACAGAATAAAACTGTAAAATAAACTTCCTTATTTGCTAAAATTGTATTAAATTATTTCTAATAGATCAAATCTCAAAATTGAAATCATCCTTTACAGATCTTCCTGAGATTGAGGTATTTTTCAGACTATTGTTTTTATCCTGTGTCCAGTTTGGTTTTCATGTCTGATTTGTACCATTCTTTGTTTTACTTTTGTTTTGATATTTTATTTCAGTCAGAACCTCCCAGCACCAAACAAACAGAAAAGGAAAGATCCTACAAATTCACCTGAATAAAACATGGTTTGCTAGCTGCTCTTTCTAGACACCAGAGGGCAGAAGAATCATGGAGGGAAAATCTCTGTGACTCTGCAGGTTTATTAACTTAAAGCATCGTGGAATAGGAATTGAGATTTGGCATTGGTCCACAGTGGTACAACATCCTACCTAAACCGAGGAAATTAAACAAGATAAAATGACCCGTGCCTGTAAGCATTTAACTAAGGTCCCTCTTGGGATTTAAACTCAGTGTTCAATCATAAAAGTAATATGGATATAGAATATACAAAACCAAACACTATAACCAATGCACAAGAAGCAAATTTTGTACTCAGCAAATCTTTCACTGATGTTAGAAGTATTTCCCTATATTAAAATAAAAATATCAAGTGTTGCAAGGCTACAGAGCTTCATTATACTTGTCTAGAGGACAGACCAGGCCGAGGAGAAACAATTCAAGATTCCAGTTGTAAGTATTTATGAAAATGTCAGTCATAAGCAATGTTCAGTTGCAATTTTTATAAAATGTCTGAATTGGAGGAAGACCATAGCTGTATAGTTTTGTACTTTTAATAAGCACAGATAGGAGAGTATGGCAGAAAATGTTATAAAATAAATATAGTTTCAGATAGAGTATGTTGGCATATATTTGTGAGGGAAATGTTAAGAACGGGGTAAATATTATATCATAGGACAAGGGAAGGACTAACCATAAAATTCTGCCCAGCCAGCCCTTTCAGTCTGCTGCTTGAGTAATATGAGATTGGGTATACTATTTAATTATTTTGGACACTAATTTCCTCCAGTGTAATATGAGGGTGAGTTATGATGTCTCTATCACTCATTCTAACTCGTACATTCTCAAATTTTACAAGGGTGGTCACTTGATAGTCTGTGAAACCTAATTTCACTGATTTTACGAATGTGGTTATTTAAAGTGATAAAGTTCATTTGGTAAAAAGCACTTGTGTAATACATTTTCACATCAACTACATGATATTCCCAACTCAACATCAGCATTACAATTTAAATTAATTTTCAATAAATATTTGCAACGTAGAAACAGGATGATCATTAAAAACAAATAAAATAGTAAAGAATCATTGAAAAATAACTGAGCAAATAAGGACAAAAATTTAAAAACGTAGGCATTCTTTTAGCCATTTCAAAATTTGGTCATAACTATTTTGAGGGTACAGCAGCAGATATCAGCATATTTGACATATTTTGTTTTCTCTTTTATCACTGATGAAAAACACAAACCTATGCATCTTCTGGTTTGTGGGACTCATTAATTGCCATTTTGGGGAATGACTGTGTGCTTACAAGTGTCATGTAATGAGTATTCTTTAAGGCTTCCACAGTATTTACGGCTTTTTCAGGTGGTAACTGAGAAAACAGTGACAGCAAACCTCACCGCAGTCTTATTCACTTCTGTTATAACTACAAGGCAATGTTGGTCTGGAGTTATTTTGATAACTGTGTTCAATGAATGTGTATGGTAAGATTCAGTGGCTGCGCCTGTGTATCAAAATTATTTATTGTATTTAATGTAGATTGCCCCAGTTCCAAACCCTTCCACTTATAATACCCAGATGATTGGGAGGGGGGGGACACAGCCAAAAACAAAACTGTAATGGCTTGAATTAAATCAGTACCTGAAAGTAGTGTAATCATTTCTAGTTTTATTGCAATTCTATTCTAAGAAACAAAGATGTAGGACAACTAAGTGTTCCCTGATAGATGAACAGATAATAAGTATGTGCGTGCACACACACACACACACACACACACCCCACTGGAATATGATGAGCTATTAAAAAGTAAAGAAATTCTACCATATGTAACATGAAAGAGCTTTTAGGGTATTGCTTGGTAAAGCAATCCATTCACAGATGTCTGGAATTTACTTATATGAAGTATTGATGTAGTTAAAGTCACAGAACCAAAGAACAATATGGTGGCTATCAAGGGATAGGTAGAAGAGTAAAGAGAGAGTTGGAAACAATGGATACATCATCTCAGCCAAGATGAATGAGCTCTATATACTTGCTATGCAACCTTGAGCTCTACACTGCGTGGTCATGTATTGCAAATTGTCAGGGCTCACAGATGTGAATCCATTCCACCCTGACTAAAGGTCAGAGAGTTTGAGCTTATTTTTGCTCTTTCAAAGTTGTTGACAACAGGTGTGGCTACAAACAAGAGATCCTGACCTAGGGTGTGGTTAATTAGTGTTTTGAGTATAGAGCTGAATCCACTCCACCTTGCTATTCCTGCTCCTTCAAAGAAGTTTGGCTTTGGTAGGAGGTTCCAGGGAGTAGCTGCCTGTAGGATACTTGGTGTATTCCTTCTATGAGGTTAACAAAATCTGTGTCCTCCCTTTTCCCTTTGGAGTGAAGTACATAATCATGTGGAGTGATTGAGTTGAGTATTCACTGAATGTCCCTCCTGGTGTTATTCTGACTTTTATGTCTCTTACATCTCTCCCCCTTGTGCTTAATAATTCTAATCCTCACACTCCTATCCTGGAATGTGCAAATTTCATCCAGGCTGGACTCCAATAGATGTTGGCCCAACTTGCAGTTTACGACAGATGGCCCCCAATGTTTGGCTTACAACAGCAATTTAAATAAGAAGTTATATCCCAGGCGAGGTGGGACTTTTTCAGTGACGTGGTTGCCTAAGAGTCACCCTGGCTCCTGAAGGAAATCTCTCACTCATGTAAGTGCACCAGTAAGCCCATTGATCCAATCTAGCTGTAGATATAATAATTTTTTTTTTGTCTCTCAAGGGGCTCTTTCTGGTGTTTTCACATTTCCCCAGAAAAAGTCACCCTCTTTCCAAATAAATAAATAAACAAACAGCAACATAATACAAATATAAAATTATCCACAGAAATAACAAATACCCTCCCAATTAAGTTAGTTAATTAAAATAAAAGAATAATGAATGTCTATTGGTTAAGACAAAATATCCTGGAAAAATTTCATATTGAGAAATAATAATAATAATAGAAATAGCTGCATGATAATACATACAAGTTTAATTACACTATGTAACATGAAATCAAGAAGATAAGAAAGCCCAACTACCAATTATTTCATCTTAATAATCAGCACAAAAGGGCAATATAAAGTAGAATTTAAAGGGATAAAATTCCTCTTGATGATTATTTTAGATGTCTTGGTGGAAATATTTAGTTATCCGTAAGTAGACATATAGGACATTCACCTTTTTGATACTAAGGTTTGAGATAACTCTTGTTTATAAAGCATATACAAAAGTGGGCTCTTCAGTTATTTGTTGGTACATGTGTGTGCTCATGTCTATGTTAACATGTATATCTGTTCACCTGCATATGAAGCTCAGGGTCAATATGGGTGTCTTCAATTGCTTTATGCCTTATTTTTCAAGACAATGTCTCTCGTTGATCCTGAAGCTCAGGAATTTGGCTAGATTGGCTGGCCAGAAAGCCCAAGGGGTCTTCCTATCTTTGCTCCCTCAGCAGTGGGAGGCATTACAGACATGCACTGCAGCATCCAGTTTTGTTTTGATTTTTTTTTTCCTGAGACAGGGTGATTCTTGGTAGCCCTGGCTGTCCTGGAACTCACTCTGTAGACCAGACTGGCTTTGAACTCAGAACTCAGAGATCTGACTGCTTCTGCCTCCCAAGTGCTGGGATTAAAGGCGTGCATCATCATGGTTGGTGCATCATCCAGTTTTTTATCTGGTATTCAGGGATTTGTCCACAGACCCTCTCGCTTTCACAGTTACTGGGAACCATCTCCTAAGCCCATTTTTTTTAAAGCAAATGCATAAATTATAAAATACATTTTACTTTTGCTCATCTGTCTTTATTTATGGTTTGCAGCATTTGAAAATAAATGTAGACTAAGATGAGTTCTCCTCCTCTCCTCCACCTCCCCACTTTTACCAGTAGCCTCTTTTTCTAAGCTGCTTAGGGGCTGGCCTCAAATTCACAATCTTCTTACTACATCCTTAAGGCTATTGTGATTACAGGTATATGTCCTAAAATTTTATTGTACCCCAAGTTGTTTAGAATTTCTTCTACTCTAAGACTTGTATATTATTTAAAAGTTCAGCACAGTAAAGAAAAAAAAACTGATGTGTATCAAGAACTTTTAATGGAAGAATCAGACACTAAGAAATCCTAGAGGCATATGTATGATATATGCAGAGATGAAGAAACAAAACAATTATTCATTTGACATTTTCATGTGATTTACAATTTTGCATTCTGGACAACTAAATTGACATAGCCAAGCTAAATTCTGTAATAACATCACAATACAAACAACAGAACATAGTCCACTGTGTTTCTTAAAACTTGTCATTCAAAAACTTTTAATTTTACTTGCATAATAGAAATATTAATGCATCACTATAAACAAATACATTATTTCAAAATCAACAGCAAGCACATGTGGCTTTAAAAAATGTCAGTGTTGGTAATAGGAGAATTAGGAGTTGAGTGTGAAATGAAAAAAATAATTCAGTTATTCAGTTGGGTACATACCGTTCCGGGTCGGGGATAAGGTATCCTTCCCTCATACTGGACCCAGCGATGGTCTGCACTTTCCTTATGAGCATAGGGGCCATTAAAAACAGCTCTGATATCAGCCATACTGTAGACACACACAGCAGAGCCCTTGAAGATGGAGCTGAAAAAAAGGAACGTGATCCAGTCATTCACCCTGTGCACTCGTAACCGCACCCAAGAGCTTTGTGGAGAGCAGACGGCACATTCTAGTTGGCATTGCCAAAATATGTGTCTATGTCTTGAAGGAGATTGTAGGCAAGTAATTTTGATTGGCATGTGAGGTTGATAACTGTCTTACAGGTGGGTAATGGAAGCGTGTAGCAAGAAGGGTGCGGAAGTGGATCATCATGGATCCTCAGGGGACAGGTGACAACAGTGGTTCTCAACCTTCCTAACGCTGCGACACTTTAATACAGTTCCTCATGCTGTGGTGACCCCCACCATAAAATTATCTTCATTGTTACTTCATAACTGTCATTTTGCTACTGTTATGAATAACAACGTAAATATCTGATATGCAGGCTATCTGATACGTGATCCAAGAGAAGTCACAACGAACATGTTGAGGACCAATGATGCAGAAAAACTGTAGGCTAGAAATGATTAAATATGATGCTCACTTACATATTGTTTAGTTTTTTAAATCATTATAATACTTACAAAGATATTAAAATGTAATAAGTTATTTATCTGTATTTAAAACAGTAATCATTTTAAAAAACCATACCATTTATCTAAGGTTGTCAGACTCATTGCATGTGTGTTTGCTGACTTAAACATTTTTTTGGCCTTTGTCATTCCACTAAAAGTGTGCGCATATCCAAAGTTTGGATAACGAATTTGTTGTTCACATCATTTTGTAAAAACCATTTTTAAGGCAGAAATAAACTTTCATTGCTTGAACTGGGCTTATGAATTGCAGTCGTCTACTTAATACTTATTGAGGCCATAATCATGTGGTTTCAGCAAACATACTAAGAAGCTAAAATTTTCCCAGGAATTCTAAAACTGTACAAGACAGAGATGACAACTGTTAGCACCCTTCAGGGATTTCTTTTTTGCTTTATTCCTGGAAAGTAAAATAAATTTTCTTTGAGGCTTACTCTTAAAACTAAGATGGACCTTTCTGACCGAATGACGTCATTCCTGTTTTACACAAACTAATGATTCTTCAGCATTTGGAAGCTCAGTCATTAATAGTCTTGGAATGGTGTCAATGGGAAACATCAGAAGGTAATGGTAAGCAAGCAGATAGGAGAAAAGTGATATTGTGATAATAATCACATATCTGCCTATTATATTTTAAAGAATAATATACCATTATCAAAGGGTAATTATGTCTTTTTGCTAGACAAAAGATATGACATGCATTCTAAAATGACCTCAGTCTTCAAGGCAACATTAAAAATAAAACAAGAAAGAACACCAGGAACAAAGAGCTGTTTTGTAACTTTACACCCTGGGTGGGCAGAAATTTGATAGGAAAAAAAATGAAAGAAGTATCTCGGGGCTCTGTCTCCCTGGCACATATCTCCATCTGTGTGTGGAACACACATCAACTTCAAAGAAGAATTTTGCATGGAAAGGGGCCAAGAAAACTAGAGCTGAGATACTTGAGCCACTGCAGGCAATTGCTTCTATGCATTTTTTTATATTCTTTGCACATTAATAGAAAAATGGATTCCCAAACAGCAGCTCTTGGGGTGTCTTCATAATATCCACATTAAAATATTTTCCTCTTAGGTCCAACAATTGATCAAATATTCTTTGTTTGCTGATATATTTTGAATCCACCAAAAATTCAAGCCTATAAGGGGCTCACCATGGAGAGAAAAAAAACGATAAATTTATTCAAATAGAAATGCCAGAGTCATTTCTTTCATTGTCGATAAAAATCCCTCCAAGTCCTCCAATACTAATGTCTAAGCACATTGATAAAGAGTTAAGGGAAAATACATGCAAAAGTGAGAAGTATTCTAGACATACTGTGAAAAGGTCTGTGTCCCTTAAACAGAGTCAAAAGTAAGTCAATGAATAAAATAGGATGAAGAGAAAAGAGGCCACACCTTTATAAAGAGTTTGTAGATGCCACTACAAACTCTTGGAAGTCATGTAATCTCAACGATATTACAAGGCAGCACTATGTAGAAACCAGACAAGAACATAAGTATGAAAATAAGGACAAGCTTCAGCCTAGCCTTATTGATAGGAATTGACCACTAATCTTAGAGAGCAGTTCAATGGACTGCTCAGAGAAGCCACGTCTACTCGTTAGGGTGACAAGGGGGTTGTGATATAGATGGTTTGAAGTCAACAGTGCTCTGTCCTTTGATGAATTAAAGCCTCATCAATTAACTCAGTCCCTCATTCATATAATTCTTCCTCTATGGTTACACATATGGAAAGCACTAATTATGAATATTACTTGTATATGTTTTTTACCTAACCATTTTATACTGTGATTTCATATTAGAGATATGCTTGTTAATGTGTGCAGTGGCATGAGCACAGGTGAGTCACTGATGCATCATGTATAGCAAAAAAAAAAAAAGCCTGAAAGCAGCAGGAATGTACTGGGGGCTGGGTGAACGTTATCTGTGGTAATTAGGATAGAGCTACCATGCTGTTATGAAAAGAACTAATATGAATACATTTCTAAGATACTAAAACCTGGTCCAATGATAAAAATATTTATGCTACACAACTATGAAGTAAAATTGAAAAGGTCATACAGCTATTGTAATAGTTTGAACATAAGGTACCCGTAACAGACTCATTTTCTTTTAAATAACTGTTCCCAAGTAAGTAGTGCTATTCTTTGAGGTTGGGAGGTGGGACCTTGCTGAGAAAGTAGGTCTCTGGGGAGTAGACCTGGATGATTATAGTTCCACTCTGCTTCTGGCCCTTGTCTTGCTTTGCTTCATAATTTCCTCAAGTGTGAGCAAGCCCCTGGGGCGCGTCATAATGAATTACATCTTGGAAGGGTGAGTCATTTCGCTTAAAAATTGCTTCTTTTGAGTGTTTGGTCACTGATAACTAGAGTAGCTTCTAATGCGGGGCTAGAGATGAAGCATCGTGGGCGGGTATTAGCAAGCAAATGCCTGTGAAACAAACTAGTTGACAACTGTTTGGCTCCTATACATAAAAAAAAAATTTCAAGGACAAAAGCATTCTCTTTGGGGCTGGAGAGATGGCTCAGGGGATTATATTTAGGTTTCCAACACTCAATGCAGGCAGTTCACAACTACCTGTTAATCCAACTACAAAGTATCTATCGTATCTGATGCCATATTCTGGCCTCTATGGGCATCTGCACCCACTTGCACTTACACACACACAAACACAAACACATGATAATAAAATATATAAATAAGAAAGCTCTTTCTTAAAGCTTGAAGTAAGAAAGTACAGAATGGACTGGCATCAGACTGGCTAGATATGAGAGTTTGACACGGCCACAAAGATCCTCATTATTCTGCACAGACAAACATACACAAATCAAATAGGTAGCATTCACCAGGCTAACATAGTCAACTATTCAAACAAAAGGCTTATTACTCAGATGAATGTATTTAATAGATACAATCAAATTCCATGATCAGTTAATTTTAGTGAGATGATCTTTGATAATCTGGGTGAACCTGATTGAATAAATTCACAAACATTATAAAACCCAGCTAAAATATGCTCAGATTCTATCACTGAAGTAGTTTGTGCTATGCTGAGAATTCAGCTCCCTACCTTTTCCCAATAGCTTGACTTTTGGTTTTTTGGAATTGCCTAGCAATATTCCTTAGAATAAATCTCTTCATATGTTAGACAAAAAAAGACTTGTGTTCAACCTACCTGGTTGTGGTAAAGACTCCATACACTACAGGATTTCTTTCATCTCTCGTAGGGAGTAAATAAATGTCTTCTGTTAATGGAAAAATAATTATGCACCATATATTTTTGTTTTGCAGTAGTACATTTGCTTTTTAATAATATATAAAAGTTCAAGAACTCTAAGCAACACGCAACATAAAGATGAATCACTACAGTATTAAGGACTTAAGGGTAAAAGCTTTCTCACGAGCTATGTGGCATAACCTCTTAGTGGGATGTGTCAATCAAGTGTGAATGGGATGACTCAGTTGGCAGTCTCCATGACTATTTCCAATTAAGGGTTTGTGATTCCATATAAAATGGAAACCAGAGACCAAAGGAACATTTTACCCAACAGTTTAAAAACATGTTATGCTGCAATGGGTTGAGCCTCGTCTGTCAATGTGAAAATACGCACATGTGCAGTGGATACAGCACTAAAATGGCTTTTTAATTGATTTTTATTGAGCTCTACATTTTCTCTGCTCCCCTCCCTGCCTCTCCCCTCCTCTTCAAGCCTCTCCCAAGGTCCCCATGCTCCCAATTTACTCAGGAGTAAAATGTTTTGCAGAATTATGTGAGCTATTGTAGCGAGCTGCGTGGTGTCACACCTGATGGAGATGTATAATCAACTCCTGAGATGGCTAAGGCCTGACCTATGCTATGATCACGCAATGATTATCAGCTGCCTGCATATGCGTGACCCTATGGGCAGTGCCCACCTGGCAGTTCGGGGTTGGCAGCCCATGCCTACTTAAGGGCTGGGAGAGGTTTGCCCGGAGAGAGAGGAGAGAGGGTTGAGAGAGAAGAGAGAGAGAAAGAGAAGGAGAAGGAGATAGATTGCTGTGAATAAAGTCCTGAAAACTGCTGCAAGAAGAGCTCCGGGTGTTGCATTTTTCCTTGCTGGTCGAGGGTGGACGCGACAAGCTATGGGTGTGTTTATTTTCAATATGAGTAAAGCATATAACACTGAGGAAATAAGTAGAGGACGTAACCATTCTGCACACTCGAAAATAAAATTAGAAGATTAAAAACTAATGATGTTGACTTTATGTGTAACTAACATATTTTCAGAACTAGATTTTAGAGGACTAAAAAAGAAGAAATGAAAAGAAATCTGTCTGCCATCTCTCTAAATACGTTTTGAGTGGATGACCACGGTGAACAAATCTTCCACACTCCCCAGCAGAGGGCATCCTAGGAACAAGGAATCCACCCAGAGTCCTTCCACCTGGAGGAAGTTGCTCCCACCAAGGAAAGAGGGAAGAATGGATAGACTTTCTAGCCTCTTGGTCTACTTCTTCTAATTACTGTAATTAATTATACTTCCTTTATTAAATTTGAGGTTCTTTTGAATACAGAAATACTTCGAATATTGTGACTCCAGACCGAGGGCAAAACATAAGCTTTGCATGTGTGAATGTCATTTAGTAACAACAATTCCTCCCGGCTGCACTTAATTGTGAATGGATGTATCTGCCTGATGACGCTAGAATAAACACATGCTGAATTACTTGATTAAGTCCTAAGACTTTTCTAAGAACAAGGGACATGTGACTTACGCAGTTCATCAAAATGAGTATCGGCCCCATCGCTTCCGGGAATTGAGCAAATCAGTCTCGCCTTAAGAAAAGTTGTCCATTTGTTTATCAGACTTCGTTGCCCGCCTACATCGTTCTAAAAGAAAGGGAAACAAAAAGGTTACAAAGTTACCAAGAGGAATCTACAACTAATTAAACCTGGTCGGGTTTACAGGTGGTACCTTAGGAACACTACCTTTTTAAAAGGCAAGCAATCTGAGTATTTCCTTCAACTACTCAATCATGGAAAAGTTAGTTTGTACTCAACCAGAAATGTTTCCTTATGGTTAAATGAAAGCAATGCGAACATTTTAACCCTGGTATGCACGCAGAGTGCAGTAATTAAAGCAGCCTGGGGCCAAATGCTGTGTCTGCCAAGTTTTTGTTCATGACCTATAAAATGCTAGCACATCTCTAGTTTGTCAATGATAAAATATGATTAATGTCTTGAAATTCAGTTATTTTGACGATCAAATGGAAAGTTTTGTGTAATGTGTTTAGTATAGTGCCAGGCAACTTGGGTTCAATAGCTGTTAGAATGACCTATATATCATATTGGTACTTAAGAACCATGTTTTCATATTTTCAAAATAGGCTTAATTATAGAATAAAATTGGTCTTCCTCAAACTAGTTAGTATTAATTAAACATCGAGGAACCATAAGCATACACATACATGCATATGAAAATAATTTTCACTATTAACCTACATTTTCATGCATTACTTCTCAGAAGCTTTTTATTTAAAATAGTTTTAAACATTGAGCAAAACATAGACATCCACTTCAAATAAACAGAATAACCAGAGTGTCCCTTTATACATTAAATTTATAAGAATATAAAAAATGTTTTCAAATAAGCTAGTTTTTTCCTGTGCTCATAAAGAATAGAATGCAAATGATTCTCGGAATGCATACAATAATGAGATTATTTCAATCAAAATTATTCTTTGATACATTTTTCCATTAATCTACTTACATTTAACAATGCCATATAAATCTTTTGTCTTTTCTCATCCCAAATTCTAGAAAGTTAATGAAAAATTTAACTGACAAGTTTGGTATTTAACTATCAAGTACATACCTTCTCTACTTAATGTCTTTAATCTAGACTAAATTGAAGGAGACCATTCTAAATAAGAAAATCGAGTCCATATACAATATATCTATACACATGTACCCATATATACTATGTTCTTCAAAAAAGGAAGGGGACACAGAAGGAAGACCAATGAGCCTCCTGTTTTCAGAGACCATACACCGAGTGCCACTATATGCAACTCACTGTGACTCAAATCTTTCATTTCTTCCTATTGAACAGGGATATCTTTTGATCAGCCAAAAGAAGTATTCTTTTATTGATTTATTTTAGATTTATAAGATACAACCATATAAATTAAAGGATAATTTTAAACTTTAAAGGCATCAATCTTGAATGAAATACTTCATGTACTTAGTCAACAAATCATAACATCTAACAGATTTTTGTCTCACTCGTTTTTCTTTTTAAAAATTTAACACTGGGTCTCATTTTGTGGCCCTGGCTGGCCTGGAACTCACTGTGTAGATCATCGTGGCTTGAGCTAGCGGATAGCCACCTTCTTCTGCCTTCTGAGTGCAGGGATTAAATGTGTATCACTGCCCAGCAACTATCTCTTTCTTTAAACCTTAATGATTCTAAGGCATTATGAAGAATAGAATAGATCTGTAATACACACGAGCTTTTGGTTACATATATAAATATCTAATCATACGTATATGCACAGACACAATAAAAATACAATTGTATACACAGGAAGCCCTTAAATTCAGGGGAGACAGAGGAGGAAGGCTTTAGGTGATTTCGTTGTTGTTGTTGTTTGCCACCCATGCAGTTCAGATTTTCTGCATTTGATAATAATAAAATCTGCAATAGCATTAAATTTCCAGGTAGTTTAAGCTAGCACTAGAAACTTCTTAGTGCCTTCGCTGAATAGAATATTTTTTTTTTGGTACCTGTCCCGAAACTAGCTCTTTTAGACCAAGCTTGTCTCGAACTCACAGAGACCCGCCTGCCTCTGCCTCATGAGAGCGGGGTTAAAGTCGTGTGCCACCACTGCCCGGCGATTAGAATATTGTGTACAGTACCGCCAATCGGGTGCTTACTTAATAAATATATGTTTAATCGTTAAGAAATAACTAGTTTTACAAAGAAAATAGGCGAAATTCTTTAGAAAGATATGGAGAGCCACGGATGGAACCTCTGCTGGAGTTTCTGCACACGGGGAAAATGAAGAGAGGTGTTTGGGCTGCGGCAGATTCGATTCTCTGTCCTGTTAGTGACACGCAGCGCCAGGGCACATGTGGAAAGATGAGTTGAAGAAATGACCCGGGGGGCTGGAAATTAGGGGAAAAGTACAACAGATAGAGCAATGCAAAGCATACTGAGAGAACCAAGACAAAGCTTGCTTCAATGAAAACTGGGATCAATTAAACTCGTAAAGGAAAATGTTGGAAAAGTAAATTAGGGAAAGACCAAGAGAGGCTTTCATAGAAGGCCAAGGTGCCTGGATGCTATTAAGTATACAGTGAGGAAGTACTCAAGGATTGCAATTAGAAATGAAATGTAAAAATCATATTTGTCTTTAAGAAAACCACACAGCAGACTACATAATGCCTCTCAACTAACAGGCATGTCTATAACTGCTCTTAAATTTCTACTGCATATATTTACTCTCTGAGTATCATTGCTCAAACAGTATACTACCTATTTGATGATTCTGATGCCTCTGAAGATGTAAAGGCAGACTTATCTAAATATGGCTTTTTGAATGATCATATCTCAGAGTATCATTCTTTTCTAATCCTGGTGTATCAAATGTCAACAAGTGCCCATATTCAAACATTTTCCCTATTCTACTTTCAATTCTTATCTATGGTAAAAATGAAAAAATTCTAACCTACTAGCTCAAATTTTGTTGATTAAAAGGGGAATGTTTATTGTTTAATCTGATGAATAAAAACGTGCACGTTTTTAAATGGAGCAATCTTGCCTTGTCTCTCTAACCAGTAATCCTGTCAAGTTTCTTAAAGAGCTCATGATAAAAACAAACAAACAAAACAATCCAAGTGGAAGCTTCCTGCTCTCAACAGTGCAGCGACCACAGCTTTGGCACAATGCTCTCAGTAAACACTGGAGGACTGATCGTTGACTCTCGGAGAATCCTGGAGCACAGCTAGGCAAGTCCAGTGCACTAGACTTTATATTTCTTCTGCAAGGAAGCATCAGTCTGACTTTGTTGCCCAGATTTCCACCCTTGTGTTTGTTTGCAAATCAACAAAATCCCCTTTGAGAACTTTTAGCCCAGAAGAAGGCTGAGAAAAGGTAATCACTCTTGTCCTAAATTGTCACAAGTCTGCTCTTCTTTGTGAAGCTCTACAGAAGCCAGCAGTCTTACCAACACAAAAGATTTATTATTGAGATGTCAGACTGGGCAGCTCCTGGTCACCAGTCGCTTCTGTGTGCCTCCACTCTATTTATCAGGAGTGCTTTGTTGTTAGGCCCTCTGCACAGAGATGCACATGAAAGTAACAAAGAGATGAGGGTAAACAAACCTGAACTCTTGTGCTCCCCAGGGTGATGAAGGACAGTGCCTGTGTGCTGTTGTTTGCTTGTGGTTTGACAACAGATTAGGAATTGGTTTTGTCTAGTAGATCAGTCATGATATACCTTAATGGATAGAAATCCTTTCTTCTGTGCGAGCAAATTTAGGTTTATATCAACATTAAACTGCCATGCAGAGTCGCTCAGGGCCATCACACATGAGCTTTTACTGAGTGTGTCTTGTGACCTAAGGCTCACAACACTGGGTTCAGATGCTAACCATAGTTTTATCTGTGTAAAGAGGTTTAAAGATCTCTCTGTACTTTATATTGTCACTTTCACCTATGCTTAGAAAAAAAAAGATATAAGGAAATATATCAATTGACATTTAATTGTATTGCTAAATTATTGAAATCAATAAAAATCAGGAATGTAATTGAGAATATATAGAAATTGTATGTTCAAGGCATAGAGATGTGCTGAGTTAGGAGAATGTTTGCATAGTATATAAGAAGATTGTGCAATCTTAAAAATCATGAGTTCAAGAAGTCACATGTGTTATACAGGCAAATGGCTAGTTTTCTTCTCTGCCCTTTTTTCTTAGTGGCTTGCGTATGTATATTTTTATTTTGACTTCTAAGATATCTCAACTGTCAGCTGTTAGTAGGTGGAAATAAAGGTTCTTGGCTGTCAAGCTACCTGGAACTTACTTGAGATCCTAAGAATCAGAAAAGCCTCCAGTGTCTTTGGAAGCAGTGGCGAGTAGGTCTCAGTAGATCTGATGTTGGTCAAGGGAAGGGGAGGCACACGTCTGTATACCTGCATTCTCTCAAGTAAATAAATGAGGCTGTGTTTCATGTGGCATGTCACCCATTTCTGTGTCAGTTACTGAGGCTTCACCTTGGTTTCTACGACTCACCTGATAGGATTACCAAGTATGATATCAGGTATAGAGTAACTGAAGCAGTCTTAATAAAATTGCAATTATCGCAGTATAACATAGTGGTGAGAACAGTTTTGTTATTCTCACATGCACCAGTCACAAGAAACACAGTCACAACTCGCTGGGGACTGAGAGTAGTAAACAGGAAGAGAAACATTGATTTCTCATTTGTTTGGGGGAAGGGCAGAGCTTTTCTATTGTACATCATTCAATGTACAAAAGTATCCTCATTAAAATTCTCTTTTGTGTACATTGATAACTTTTTTCAACATTTCTTTTTTTTTGTTTTATTTCTGGGAGAGTGGGTCATGGGGGACACAGAATGAACGTGAAGTTCAGATGACAACATGAAGAAGACAGTTCTCTCCTTTGAACCCTGGATTCTCAAACTTGATGGCAAAGTCCCTGTATCTGCTGGGCCCTTTCATCCACTGTAAAACACTGGTATATTTTAATGTACATGGTATATGGCAATGAGGCTTTGGTGACCTTATTCTAGGTTTCACTTTATTTCTCTGATGTTATGATTACAGTTTAAATCTTCCGAGTCCAGCATCTTGTATTGGAATTTTCCTTACCATTTTTATTTACTTACATAGAATCATGTAGACGTGTTTTAAGTTTCCAAAAACCAGATTCTGTCCCTATAAATACCTCAGTGCAGCCTGAGAAAGCACAGAGAGGAGCCGGCATGGCAGTTGAGAGGAGCCAGCATGGCAGTTGAGAGGAGCCAGCATGGCAGTTGCTTTGTAGGCACCATCATCTTCTTGAACAGTGGCATTCTTTAGATTATTCAATAGCATATGTCAACACAGAATTAATGAAAGCCTGCTAGGTGCAACTTTTCATGGCAGATGGCACATAAGATAAAGAATATGACATACTGAATTAGAGAATCCATTGTCAAAATCATAAAGGTACTGATTCCCCAATTCTTCATGCTATCTTTTTAACAATGATCTGCTGATGGGCCTGTGTATTGGCCTCCAAGAGACAACATCAATGATAGAATAATATTTTCATTTATTGAAAAAAATGCTATGAACTTTACATCACAGTTCAAAACAAGGAGAGTTTTGCTAATTCCAGGTATAATACAAGAACAAATATTACTGATGACAGCAACTAGAGAGAAGAGAACAGAGAAGATGTCTATTTTTAAGTGCTTCAGAAAATTCCCCTCTTTGTCCAAAAATACAAATGAATGGCAGTGGATAAACACTGAAATTTTAACCAAAGGTAAATACATAACTCTAACTCTTATTGTCCTAATTTCTTGGAGTATCCTTAGACCTCCAAAGAGGTCTAAGGATTGGGAAAATCTGAATTCCCTCAAAGTAAGTCCATTAACACTGAGCAATGTTTCTGTTATTTTTGCTTGTTTGTTTGAGACATCATCTTATGTAGCTCAGGCAGGCCTGGAACTCACTATGCGTCAGAGAATGACTTTGAACTTCTGCCCCTGTCTCTATCTCCCAAAATCTGGGGTTACAGGCATGCACCACCATACCTAGTTTTATACCATGTTGGGTATAAAATGTCCACAGAGATTTTCAAGGAAAAGTTTTCTTTCTGTTTTAATTTTCTTATTCATTTCCTAAATAATATTTATAGGCAACTGCTTGAGATTTGCCATTGCAGAACATCAGTGCAAAAAGGAGAAAATATTTCTCAAGCTACTTTAGAAACTCAGGAGAGTATTAGAGATGCGGAATGTGGATGACACATTATGCTAAAGAACTTCGCTTCTAAGCACCAGCAGGTTAAGTTCAGCACACGTAGGCATGCTCTCAGGTACTATCAAGGCCTCCTAATTTTCCCTTTACAAGCTACAGCCAGCATCATAAATCCCTTCCGAGGAATTTCTCTGACGGGAAAAGCAGATGGAAGTGCCACAGAAGCACATCTGTAACTGTGGGCACTAAATCTCTCACTTAGGTTGTAAGGGACGCACCAAAAGTAAGCACGCAAACCACAGCCCAGCAGAGATCAATAAATACAGAGAGTGTCATCAGCCTTAAAAACAAATCTTCAAAGGCAGCGATTGTCCAAATAGGGCCATATATCAAAATAGACAGCGCGAGTGGAATTGAAGCAAACAGCTATTAATGAGACCCCTAGGCAAGTTATGTGAAAGGACCATCCAAATTGAATTCCTGGCGTGGACACAAGGAAATGCTCAAAACAAAAAGGGAACTGGCATAGCCCGCAGCTGGAACCTAGAGTGGGCTGCATAAGTAAGCCTGCCACAATGCTTCCAAAAATGAAGGGAATCCACGTGTAATCAAAATAGCCTTGAGGTGCAAAGCTGCCAGCTAGCCTCGCTAAGGGACTGGCACTTCTACACATTAATAACGGCATGCACGCACGCTCATGTACACACACACACACACACACACGAGTGCAGGGAGAGTGTATATAGAGGTACGATGGTTTCTGAAAGTACTGAACTACAAAGTAAATAGGCAGAAGTCTCTCCATCATTTACCACATCATCTGTGCCTGATCATCCAGTCAGTGTGTAATTTCTCACCACGGAGATAGAAATAATCTACCACGAATGACAGAAATTCACCGGGGTGTAAGATGGCCCACTTAGTACTTCAAAATATTGACAGTTCAACAAGACTGAACAATTAAATAGAACTCAACAAGGATTTTAAAAATCATTTAAGTCTCAGCATCCTGTTTTAAATTCGAAAGGCTTGCTAAATAGTTGGACTAGAAAGTTATGATGTTACAAAAAGATAAATCTTTAGGGGATATGCCCTTGATGATGGAAATCATTCTTAATTTGAAAGAAAGTCTTAATATAATGGTATTCTTCTGAGCTATTATGGATTAATAGTGTCATATGAAATTAACATACCAGTTAATTGATACCTCTCCTTTCCACATATCTTAGCCAAAATTCATAGTTCTTATTAATAAATATTTATCAAATATGGTTTCACGGTAGTTTGATTGTGTTCAGAAATACTACGCATTTATAAATATAAGTATTTTAAAAATAAGAACAAAGCAGAGAGCTGGAAAGATGACTCGGTGGTTAAAGCATTTGCCGCTCTCCCAGAGGACCAGAATTTGATCCCAGCACCCATCTCAGGTGGCCCACAACACCCTGAGTTCCAGCACCAGGGGACTCAATGTACTTCTGGTCTCCATGTGTTACAGCAGATATGTGGCATACACTCACACAGAAACACATTTATTTATTTATTTATTTAGTTTTAGTTTTTTGAGACAGGGTTTCTCTGTGGCTTTAGAAGCCTGTCCTGGAACTAGCTCTGTAGACCAGGCTGGTCTCAAACTCACAGAGATCCGCCTGCCTCTGCCTCCCGAGTGCTGGGATTAAAGGCGTGTACCACCATCGCCAGGCCAGAAACACATTTAAACATAAATAAGAATAAAATGAAACTTTAAAAAAAAAAGGGAGCAAAATAGCAGTAGTTTCTGCATTTACAATTAACAAAATAGCAGCGGGACCTTATGTCACACATCTGAATCTCAGCACTCAGAAAGTAGAGATAAAAGGCTTGAGAGATTTTAAGGTCAGTGTGGATTGTACAGTGAGTTTCAGGCCAGCCTGGAAATACTATCTTCAATTCAACAAAACAAATGGAAACATAATACAATTCCATTGCTTGCCAAAATACTTCAGTAGTTAACCCACAGGATACCACTGCCACCTTCTTCAGCTCATAAGAGATATTAAGTTGAATAGGTTTTGAAACTATGTATATATATATATAATATATAAATACATATTATTTATCATATACATAATGTGATATGTATATATCATATTATACTTATCATATACATAATGTGAGTGTGTATTTTCAAGTACTATGGGCAGAGTTTACGTTCATTACATGTAAGTCTCCTATATTAGATTGCTACATGTTCGCTCATACCCATAAATCCATGTCAATCATCCATTGAGCATATGCCACATGTAAATCCAATGCTCTTACTTAAGCTTTACATTTTTTGATACAGTAGTCATAGAAGATATGGGTGTTTGCATTGTGTACGTTGAAAATGGAGAAAGAGAGAAGGTAGGAGGTATATACTGAGTTGAATGTTTCTATCCCCTGGGCAGAGGCCATCAGTTATATGTTGACTGTCAAATTCTGGAGTTTTTTGGTCTGTAGCATCATTGAAAACTGCTTTGATTTCCCTGTTCTTTCTTTTCTCTTCTCCTCCCATTTATCCACATATTCTCTTCCCTCTCTGTTCTGTTTTATTTGCCTGCATCAGTGTCTGAAGGACGCAGATTATGGATGCGTGGTTCCCCCACAACAACTGAGTTTTTATCAGGACATCATTCCACTGACTCGTGATAACTCTCAAACCTATCCTACCATACCATTGAACAAATTCTTCTCCAATTGCTTTTGTGGACATTTATATCTTATTTAAAATTGCTATTGTCCCTCTGGATTCTGTCTGTGTTTCATCTTGCTACAAATATTTCTGAACACTTTCAGTTACTTCCATGACTCGAAAGCCGACATATACTGCACATTTCACACTCGAGAGCTGAGATGCCACAGAGCCCTGGGCTCACACTTTTAAGTAGGTTAATATGCTAACACATTCCAGAGCCACATCAGCTGCAGAATCCCAATATAACATCTATGCTGTTTCCTCCCTCATCAGGGAATGCACCAGTTCTGAATTGTCAAGACCCCTGCCTTGTCTCCTAAAACCCAGTTACCAAGAATATAGGAGTGCTTATACGTATGACAAGTGTCATCTAGGATGGTGTTTCCTATGAGGTAGTTATTACGTGATGAGGTCAATACCAATTTGGGAATGGGAAAAAGTATGCACTGTGAATTCAGTTCTTCATCTTCAAAGCCATATTTCAACATGTGACCCAACATGTGACTGCATTAATACTGCAGATAAGAACATGACCATGGTCATGAATTGTACTAATATGTACTGATCTCCCAACGAGATACCTATTTGCTCTTTAGATATGTACAAATAGATTCTCATTGAAATATCTCCTAAATAATCTTTTATGTCTTCATTCATACTATGTTGTGTAAAACAGACTTCCTAATCACAAGTTTTTCTCAATCCAGATGCATTCTTCCAATGTGGGCTAAATATATACATCTTGCCCCTCTGTACCTCAAATATTGAATAACTCACTATTGCCTAGGGTCATGTTCTCACTTGCTAACATGGAAACAAGACTTCTTATCACCTAATTTACAACAAAGACATTGGTCCCCTGACACATGCTTTGAATTTTTAATACAAGATTTCAGCATCCTATGAGCAAGATCTGCCCGGACAAATCCCACATGGAATGCTTGTCCTCTCTTCCTCCATGTAGTGCAGTCCTGTTCACACTAGAGAATTCATTTCAATCATTCCCTTCATATGATGCTTTCAAATGTCACTGATAGCTTAGAGGTCTCATATGTCCTAGTTATATCATCACACTTTATGAGTGTCTTTAATATCCTTTCCCTCAGTGTAATTTAGATTAAAAAAAAAAAGAATAACAGCTTAGTATCAGCAGTGTCTGTGTGTTCTAGGGAAGTCATATTTTGATGCTATTGGTGAAATATTCAAATATAAGGCATAAATGGATTATAATATTGAACATATCAGCCCTTCCCTTGGACAATCTTTAATCTCTGTGGGTGTTCAGAAAGAGAGAGAGAGCGAGAGAGAAGAGAAGAGAGAGTAAGAGAGTAAAAGGGTAGTCTATTACCAAAACCTCTTACCAATAATTTTATGACAAATATGTCAAGAAAACAGATTTTCCAGGTAAATATAACACCAATTTTTAAAGTTGAATATTAAAGGAGGCAGAAATTTTTTAAACTGTCAACAGTTCCATTCCGTGTCAAATTATTAATTAAATATGAAAGCAAACAATGGCAGCAAGAACAAAACCTTTGTGTTTCCAAATACAGACTGTGGGAAAATGTGAGCTGAACTGGCAGGCTAACGGAATGCCACTATAACAGAATAAAACCTGGGAAAGTCAGAGGGGCTTCCACAGCCTACTAGGAGATCTTCCTTCTATACTAATTTCTTACAATTATCACACTCAATTTTGTTTCACAATAAAGATATGTTGTTTTCTTATTGCTTGACAAAAAAAGTAGAGAAATAAATATCAAGACATTTTTGAAGTAAGGGAAATAAAACAAAAAGAATAAATTGCAAATAATGCCAGAATTCTTTTATGTGAAAGCAACGTAAAAAGTAATGGTGACTATGAGTTGGATGTGCAGTAATTAAATTGTGAACAAAGAATTTAGAACCAGATTTCACGGACATTTGACCAATAGATTATGGCTATATAGTGAGCAGTTTTAAGATGTCACACAGTTAAAAGAACAATTAAGAGACTCATCTCTTTTCACACTAAGTGAAAAGTCTCTCTTTTGTTTCTCATCCATCACATCTTTATTTGATCTCATGATTTGATAAAACACAATCTTACTGTGTATTCTCAGAGGTTTTTGAGTTGGGTAAACTCCTTTCCTGCTTGTTTTCTGTCTTTTCATTTTTGCAAGAATTTTCTCACAGCTTAAAAAGAACATTCCATGGGTAATGGTTGAAATTCTAACTACAGTTTTTACATAGATATTTATAGTTATGACAAAGGCTGAGGTATTCATCTACTTTTATGATTCATTTATACCAGAATAAAATCTTTACTTTGTTAAAAATAAATTTCAGTCTAATGGATTATAGCCACTAAGTAATAAGCATTGAACTCCCCACAAACAGCGCACTTGTCATACACTGTTTTCAAAAGGACTCATGAAACGCATTTACTGCTTGTAATCCCCCTTTGACACATTTAACAAACCTCACTTATACAAAGTGTCAGTCTACTGCATGGCTCTCGGGGTCATTATACCATTGTTATGTGGCATGCTTCAGTACACTGACATACTAAGAGCACTCTGGGCATGGCCATTCATTCCTAGCAGGAGGCTTAAAAAGACGACTACAGATTTTTGGACTCTGAGAGAATGAGGATGCCTTTTAAACAATCTGTCCCCTCTGGGGTAAAAAGGATCAGTGGGAGGAACAGCATTATTGGTTAGGATGGTACGTAAAGAATGGTCTGGCCTCAAAAGTCGGCTTCATTCAAAAGGTATGTTGTCATTAGCAATTTCAAGTGTGGTGATGGTTTGTATTCCTGCCCCTAGAACGGTTCAGAAGCCTGAGGGTACAGAATGCAGCAAAAAGTGACAAGCTTAGATGGAAGAAAATGAAAAGTTTGTTTAAGACCAGAGAAAGATTGCTGAAGAAGGTATTTATTAACTTAACAGCTCTTGTTCATCACTGATTTATGTCTCGTCGGGAAAGTTCTTCCAGCAGAGGGAAATCCAGGAAGAATGCATACATTCAGACATCAAAAGTTTGGCTCTAGTACTTTCTCTATTCTGTAAAGTCCATAGCCAATCAACTAAAAGCCTTGATGGAACAAAATGTAACTCTCCAAAGCTGTTTATGTGGTCAGTATAATTTATATAAAATGGCAATATTCAGATTCAATTGGGGTTTTTTAAATAAACATTTTATGCTTTTAGTTATCTTTTATTCTTCATTTTTCTCTCAGAACTTAATCTAGATTAATAGCATAGGAAGTATTTAATATAATAAAATAGAATTGTATTTCAAACTCAATTGGTCCAAACAAAAGGCATGGTTGTTATATGTGTGGTGTATATTTGTAAAAATACAGACATGATTTTGTTAGTGTGTAAGTTACTCTAGTGATTATTCAAATTAAGTTGAGATGATCTAATGTAACATGGAAACATTTTCCCTCTGGGGATCACGACAGTGAGTGGTCTTATTGGTTAGAGCATTGAACATCAGCAGAGAACCAACAATCTGCAAGACCAGGGAGGCAGATAAGAACCAAAAATCAGATTGGAAAATAACTTGCTTTTACTTGTCAAAGATGCATCTCAAAAATCACCCATGTATAGGACTATGAAGTGTGAACTGATTTTCAACTTTATCAATAATGCATGGCCTCCTTCCCTTCAATACTGAAGACACATTACTTCATGCACAAAGACATGGTTCTTAAGAAAAATAAATGAATCTTGCCTTACAAACTCTCCCAACTCTTGAAAGAATGCTTCTGTCAGATGTACTGCCTTCCTGGGATGATTCCCGAAAGAAGAAATATATTTTATCATCATCTGGATTATAGGTGTCTGGAATGGGGAATGTTCCAATAAACTTTGCTCCTGTTTGGAAAATAAAGAGAGTTGAAAGTTAAAACAATAAGATAATCCAGCCAGAATCAACTCTGGGACCACTATATGTGAAAAATTAGCAGAATTTTCAGAAAGTGATCTGAGAGTAGCATTCAGGAAACAAGATGTGCAGATCAACATGGTCAGTGTGGGTGTATGTGGTAGCCGAAAGAGAGGCTGAGCACATCTGCAAACAATTCCAGGAGTGGCTGAGAAAGTGTCTGGGGGATCCAACTATCCGTGATTTCTACTAAATCAGTCTCCAGCCATATAATCACAGGGATATATATTCTGAGAAATGCTTTATTCAATGATTTCATTATTACTCTGCAAACACCATAGAAGTTAATTACAGAATTACAGGAATATAACAGGCCATGATGTCAGTTGGCAATACAATCTTAAGAGACCGCATTGTATGTAGAGTATACACGGTCCATTGTTGACCAAATGAAGTGCAGACGACTCACCTTCAAAGTCTTTTTCCGTCTAACAATTCTGTGATTTTATGTCCTCGTTATCACGAGACTACTCCTTTATAGTAACCATGTGATTTCAGTAAACTTAGGGAAACCTGAAATCTCATCAATCATGAAAACTGTGGTTTTCTTTATTACACTGTGTGAAATTCATGGGAGGTGAAGTGAAAATAACCAATACTGCTTAGGTCCTTTCCAGCACATGCCCTGGAGATCCTCTTTCTGGGTTTATATCTTAATGGTGATATCAGGCAATTTTGTAGACATGGTCTTAGTCAAAAGACCAAGAGCCTAGTTATGTGTTGGTTTTTTTTTAACATATAATAGGAGGCTTCTAATGTTATTTGTCTGGTAGAATCTATTAGTAGGTTAGTATATATAAAAGCACTGAGCAAATGCGAGTGCGTGATGTTCAATCAACATGAGTTGTAGTTAGTCCTAGCAGTGCTACCTTGTATTAGCAGGTACTCTGGAGCCAAAGGCTGGAACATCACAAGTACAAGGCATCCATAGTGATTTATGTGCCTACTTTTGCTATTTAGTGAGAATCTGTCTCCAAAATAGAAAACACAAAAAGGACTGGAGACACCTCTGTAGTAATGCAGGGTTGACGCAGGCATTAAGTTTGGGTCCCATCACCAGGAGAGATCTCATCAATAAGGCAGTTTTTAAACAAAATCGCAAAGCAAGGAAAAGGTCAGTCTGATTTGTTAAGGTGACAATAGTGAGGATGGTGACTGCCCTGTTATGAGCCCCTGTGGCTGGGACACCTAAGCGCATCATGTACTTGTAGAAATGACATAAAGTTATTCAAAGTTAACAAAGCCTGCCTGTCCTGACCCAGAAAGCCATCCCTCATATATGGCCCGTGACAAAGTATTGCAGCACAAAAGGAAAAAAAAAAAACAACAAAACCCTTTGTACTACTTCCAAGTCAGATAAAGTTTCCTAATGACTTGCATAGATAAAAAATTGGTCAGTTCATGTTGTTGTTTGGTGTAACTGTAAGGCTGCCTGATAACACATCTTTCCTTTGTTCAGAAACAATGTTTTGAATAAAAGCAAAGAAAATGAATACGGCTCTTGAGAAACAGAGGAAGCAGTTGAGTTCAACAGAATATGTAAGGCACCTGTGGCAATCAAGACACTAAACGTTCAGGGTACGGAAGAAAGGAGATAGAACATTACATTGTTCTGGATCCTTTCTGCCCAAGGCTATGATTTCCATGCATCTTGGGAGTTCTGAAAAGAACCATCCTCCAGAAAATGGATGGCAAGTGATCAAAGGTCCCATAAAGTAGGCTTCATAGCAGTCTTCTGTATACAGTATGGCACATACCTCTAATCCCAGCACTTTGTACGTAGAGGCGGGTCAGGATTTCAAGACCAAATATTGGCTCAAAACAAAACACACAGGCACACATTCAGGTCAACGCAATCATGTGTACATCATTGTGTGCTCATGGAGCAATGAGTAGTTTTCAGCCCAGCCTTTCCTAATCATCTATTAGTCTCCTATTCCATCTCTTTATTTAGGCAAAGAGAAGAGAGAAGTGCCTGCACAAACATCTCCTTATTCCATATTCTTTCCCAGTGGATTCTTAAATTCCTCAAAATCCACCTTTGGTCAAGACTCAGAAAAATACCTGAAAGTTATTTTTAGAGAAACACACAAGACTTGGAAATTTTACTCTTCAAATTATCTTAAATTGGCAAGGCTTCGTCATCTTGATTTCCACTCAGGACTTGGACCTCCCCACTACTAGACACACATTCTAGATGCTGATGAATCACAATTGATTTTAGACCCTGAGAAAAGTAAAACCAGTCCCTTTTACTAGCAAATGAACTTGTTATTTAAATATATATTTTATATATGTACACAATATAAATGTATATAAGTTTACTTTAAAGACACATCACAGATAGGTATCATTCAGGGCATCTCCAATTTCAACACAGAGGAGGTGGAGGTCGTTTCTGCATTAATTGCAAGTTTCAGGTCAATTTAATTACAAAAGCCCTGTTTAAAACAAGCACTCAAACAAACAAACAGGTACTGGAAATCATCATAGTGTTTTCCTCTATCTGTGGGATTATATGTATGAAAATAAATAATTACTTGTAATCCCAAGGACTTCTAAGATAAAATGGTGATTAATCAATAAGAACTGACTTCAGTTTTCATTTGGAGTAGGTAAATATTTGCATATATAATGACATGTCTATGAGAACCAGTTCTCACGTTCCAGTTGCTTTAAAAGAAGTATCAATAGTCGGCAGTAGTGGCATATGGCTTTAATCCCAGCACGCTGGAAGCAGAGACAGATGGATCTCTGTGGGATCGATACCAGCCAGGTCTACAGATTGAGTTCCAGGACAACCAGATTGTTTTGCAGAGAAACTCTGCATCAAAAATAAGAATATAATAATAAAAAGAGCACCAATACTGAAAATGATAGCAGTCTTATAGACATAGAACTTGAGATTGATAACACTCTAAAGAATGCTTTAATAGTCTCTAATACAATGCTGCCAAACTAGATGAAAATCTTCAGTTATAGTTTAGAATCGTGGACATTAAAAGAAAACAAGCCATTGTGAGATGCTTTTAATTATGTGTGTTCACAAGTCATTAAAGTGGATATGACTACTCTGCAGATGGAGGAAGAGAATAGCTCCACCTATTGTTAGCCCATGGCTAATGATGAAGATGTATGACTGGATGACAGAGACCAAGGATTGAATCAGTAAATATTTAGTACTTAGAGTGAGCTCAGGGGGCTAAGACAAATGATTTGGAAATCCGTGGAATATGATTGGCCCTCTTCATTTAGATAAGGACAGGATTTTAAACAAGACATTAGTGGGAACATTGTTGCAAAGCAGACAAAGTTACACATGCATCGTGATAACTCCTGAAATGATGTTATGTTTTCGTATCTATGTAACTGACATGTTTATTTCTTAATTTTAATTACATTCTATTTCATTCTATTCTAATTTATTATGTGCATGGGCATTTTGCTAGCAGATATCTGTGCACCATTTGTATGCATACTGCACACAGGGGCCAGAAGATGTCTTGGGTGCCCTGGAAATGAAGTTACCTTTGGTTGTGAGTTATTTAATATGTACTGCTAGGATTTGAACCCGGATTCTCTGAAAGAGCAGTCAATGATCTTTATTGCTGTGCCATCTCTCTAATTCATTAGCATCAATTTACAATGAAAAATTTCGAGTCATGAGATATTACTTCACATTCTTTCCAGGTGTGGTGCTATGTACTTTTAATCCCAGTAGTCATATATGGGAGATGTGGAGGTAGGGAGAGACAAAAGGCTCTCTGTAAGTTTGGGGCCAATATGGCCTACATAGAGTTTCAAGACAGCCAGGGCTGCATAGTGAGACTCTGTATCAAAACAAAACAAAACAAAATAAGAACAAACTAAACAAACAAAACACCTCTGAAAATTTACAATCCTTTCTCTAGAAAGATGATGAAGACTCCATAATTACAAACAGAAAAATGCCAAATAATAGGAAACTGAAAATGAAAGGAGGAAAATGTTTATAAAATATCCTTCAAGCCAGGCACACTTACTCAAACCTGTAACCCCAGCACTTTGGATGATGGTGCAAGAGCCAGCAATGAGTTCAAGGCAATCTTAGCTCACATAGTAAGTCCTAAGCTAATCTCGGCTATAGAGTGAGCCCCTCTAGTGAAAAATAAATAAATTACTTAATTCTAAAAAGTTTTTGAAGAGGGGCCTATGGGAATGCGGGAGAATGATTTCCTGAGCTGATCTGAGCCAGTCGATGGTCATTTTTTTTACAGAACCTAATCGTATGTAAAGCAGAGTAAAAAGCAGAGGAAGTTCTAAAGGAAGTACAGGCATCTGGGACATGTTGAGGTGGGCTGCAGGCATGCCCAGGGCAACCTTTGTGAAAATGAAAATCAGCATGTAGCTTCTGCCAGAGAGCACCCCAGAGATGACCAACAGGTAGAGTGTGACAGCAGCCCACACTTCAGGAATGTGTATGACACCAATGGAGGAGATTAGGATAGCATTGCAAGGACTGATGCTTTAACTGTGAGATAACATATAACACGAAACACGCATGACTCTGTTAGTCAGTCATCACTGATTTTTACTTCGTTTTTAAATGTGGTTCTTTTATAGGTCTTGGAAGAAGATTGTTTTTGAGGGGAATGGTGGGAAAGTCTAAGCCAAATGTTTATTATATGAAGAAATCTAATTACAGAAAAGTTTGAGTATCAAGTAGTACTCTGTTCTGTGATTTAAACAATAAACATCCTTACAGGCTAAAAATAAATACAAGTTTTGAGAATAGGGCCTTTCTTTCCTGTAGATTACACTGAGGTTCTGTCTTAGAGCACTGTTGTTAGCATTTTATGATAGAAATTCTTTCCTGATTGGCTGCCAAATTTGGGTTAAAAATAGCTATCATTTAATTAGTGCAAGGCTGTTGAATTCAATGATTTAAAATCATAGCAATAGACACCTGGGCTTTATTATAGCACAGGCCCACCCTCTGGCATTTAAAACATATGGCCTCACAGGGACAGTTTGAAACTATGCATTTTCACAACTGAACTTCTAGCATGACACCCCAAGATGATGCCAATTGAAGATGAAAAAACCTCAGTCTGCAGGCCACAACATTTTTCTTTCTCCCACAGGCCTCTTTTGCACAGGGTGATCACACCTACCCCCGTATTTAGTACTTAAGTTGACAGTGATTTTTCAAATTGCCTTTTGTTTCTTCTTGTGTCTTCTTCCAGTTGTTTTAACTTCTCCTTCCATGTGGGAGAATTTACAGACAACAGAGAGTCTCAACAGAAACTTTAAATCAAAACCCCCTCTAATATGGTAAAAATGAAAATTTAAAACAAAAGTTCCCAGCTACTCCAGAAAGCAAACAAAAACACATGCATCCAAGGTTCATTAGTTGTTTCTATCTTCCAAGTGGTCACATTCTTTCATTCCACCCTGAGATTCTAACTAAAGCTCAACCTTGTTTGAGCAACCACCCTGTCTTATCCTTGAATCCCTGTCTTGGTATTTAAAGATTATGATGTATTTAAAGGTTGTGTTGATGGGGAATGTGTCAGTTTGGATTTTATCTAGAACAGCCCAAAGGCTTTCGGTTTTTATTCTGTATTCTGATAGCTCATGTAAGAGGGAGCTTCAGATGGCAATGAAGAACTCAGCTCTGAGGAGTCATGCCTCTTGAGTCACAAAAAAGGGCTTGATCCTCAGAGAGTAGCGGTCCTACATGAGTCTTAACAGACAAAGAGAGAGATTAGCTGTTCTCATTCTGGCTCCTGCCAACTGGGGCACAGGACACAACATGGCATGCATTTAAGGACGTCAAACTCCCAAAGCTGTCTAGCAACTAAAATCTACTGAAGAAAATCCATGATAATTATGCTAGCAACAATTGTTCAGCATATATCTTCACAACTAAATACACAGTGAAGATTCCAATTCCTCTTTATATTTTACTTACTTTAAATGTTGTACCAGGTTTAAAAGAATTTAACTTATCACGTGCCTGTAAAAATGTGGGAATTTGAACTGAAAATGGAAGCAAGCACAAAAGGCAAACCTTGAAATATGAAGTAAATGATACGCTAATATAATGACACGAACAGAAGTGGAAGCCGCAGTTAGCACGGAGCTGACTACTTGATAATAGATTATTCATATCTTCCTTCAACCCAACAATACACTTGTAAACTTCAACACCAAGTTTTATATCCACATACACTGCAAATAATGAAGAAAATTCACAAATACATTGTAGTATGTAATTGTAGAATATTGTATTGTACAAACACTAATAAGCAATGATAATTTTAACCAGACATTTCAAAGACATCTGTGCCCTGATGGAAAGATTTTATGTTTGGACTCCTCAAAATGATTTTGTTCTCCAGCTGATATGGACATTGAACTGATGGTATATGGTTGAAAAAATAAGAAAGCAAATTTATTAGTGCTAGGGGTTGAGCCTAGACTCCTGTGTATGGAGGATCTTCTGCTACTGAGGTGCATGCCCTGCTCTGTCTGATTTTTATTAATGCTACTTTCAATTGAAATCTCTACTGGTGGCCCGTGTTTCTCATACTGGTGTCTGAATCTGATATAGGGCAGTCCATGTCTCTAGCTTTTCTGTGCCAGATCCAGAGTTAAATCAGAAATGATTTTCATTCCCGTATCTACTACAAAAAGTCAATGTCCTAATTTAGAACAAACTAAATTAGACCTGGATGCAACCCTCTGCCCATTGCTTCTCAATTTGTGACGTATAAGGCTAAGAAAATGGTTTCTAATTTAACATCCATTCCATCAACTAGTGCCAGTTCATCTGTGTTCTGGTCTTTGCACTCCTACCTCAGCCAGAAAACCCCACTAACCTTTGTCTTTGAGCCATGTTCTCAGTGTGTGTACAAAATTGCCATTTTTCATGACAGAGGATAGAAATGTTTCTTGAAAGCCAATATTTTGCCTTCACCCATCAGTTCTTTCCTCATTATTAGGAATGTTCCATAGTTTCTGCAATTTCTTCCTTTGCTCTGACCTGAGTTTCCTGGACCAAGGGATCCTGACTGGATCTCAGGAAGCAATGGACTGATTTCACTCCGCTTTTCTTCCCTCAGCAAATGTTTGACCTGCTGTTCAGTTCAGCCCACACTCTGGTGGTCTCCCCCACTGCTGGTCTAAACACATGCTCCCTGTCCGTTTTAACCTTAGCTGCCAGACCCACATCCTCAATTTGCTTTAGCCCCACATGCAACTGGGATGTGAAGACACTATAAAAACATGGGCTCCTGCTTGTGCATCCAAGTCTCTGTCATACATACTGGAATCAGTTTATCATTCAGAGCTGGACAGATATATTCTAGTTTCAATTTTACTTGAACTTTCTAGCCATGTATCCAAGTATATGACTTCTAATATCTCCCTGGAAGTAAGAAGCAAATAATAATTTTCTCAAGACTATGTCATTAAACAGAATTACACTGTAAAAGTGCCCAAGATCATGTCTAACACGTATGGTATCTAAAAAAATGAAAAGGGAGAGATGAAAGTGAGGCAAAATAGTAAACAATCAAATAGGGCAATAAAATCTCTGTGAGGCAATGAAGCTTATTGGAGGATGGTGGCCATGGAAAGATCAAGGTTAATAGCAGGTTTAAAGGAAGTAGAGTTGCTTACTGACAGATTAGATAAAGGAACTGAAGGGGAGAAAAGGATCACAGATAAGCACAAGGCAAATAGGTGGAGGAAGTTAAGAAAACCAAGACAGATAACATCAGGAAGCTGGCACTGAGGGGCAGTTCAAATGGTAAAGCACTGTATTAAAATATTACTTGCAGATTTTTAGATAAATTAAAGTGAAAGGTCATTGAAGAACCAAAACCCAGAGCAAGTATGATGGTTAATCTGGATTGATATCTTGGTGGGATAAAAATATAGTTCCAGGAAACAGCACATAATACAATGGAGATCATTAGGCAGGATAGACGAGAAAGAAGGAAAAAAGTAGTGAGGTAGTAAATAGTTGAAATGTTGAAGAGTCATGGGGAGAAGCAAAGAATTAGGCTTTCTGTCCTGCCTCCTATTTCTCCCACTTTCAGGAGTGATGATTAGCATGGTGGGTATTCTATTAAATTCAGCTCTAAACTTTGCATGTGTGTGAGCCTTGCACGGGAGTCCCTGAAAATAACTTGCCTGATGTCTTATAAGTAAACAAAAGTTTAAATTCAGAGAAACTTTGGACCAAGTCCTCACATAAGTGATAATAATCAAGATTCAAGAGCAGGTGCTTATGTTAGAAGAAAACAGGGTCGTTTGTTTGGTTTTCTGTGGTGGGTGGATGTGTAAGGTGATGCACTGAAGAATGGAAGGGTGACAGAAGCATCTGGAAATGTCCTAGCAAACCAAGTCTTTTGGTCACTTTGATTATTAACCAGCAAATATTGTCTTGATTAACTTCTCATGAGTGTTAGCTATCCTAATTCTTAATAACTTAGCTAAATGTATTCCACTGAAACTTCTACCATACATCTTTCTACTGTCTTCATTGTCTTAACTTCTTTGGCCTCTGTCTTAAACAACCTGTACACTTTGGATTCTCCTATTCACAAACAAATTTTGTCCCTCTTACATCTTCTTGACAGCAAACTTTCACGTTCTGCTAACTATTGCTACCTCTGTTTCTATTCCCTCTCATCTGTGTTTTTTCTCTCAGTGGACTGATCTTCATACCCACACCACTGTCTTTTGGTCTTTAGTGTATTACTAATTAATGTTAAGAAGACACACACACAAACACTTTCCTGATTAAATAGTAGACATCAATAACTTGTCTTGAATTCACAAAATATTTCAGCTTCCTTGTTCACTACCCTGATACCCCATGATTAGCACACATTCCTTGTCCCTGGGGTCAGCCACCTTCGCCTGTCTGTCTATGTAGGACCATTGTGTGGAGAAACACTCTGTTTGAAAAAGACTTGGAAGTTGCTTATTGGAGAAGTGTCAGGCCATTTGAAAGGTGTCCCATTGTGTATTTCTAGTCAAACAGCAATAACAATAATAGCATCTAGGCAAATGAAAATGGCATAGATAGACTTCTTTATGGACACGTCATGATGAAGAATGACTAGACTATCTCCTAGCAAACTTTCTATTTGAAGACATTTGCCATTCCTAAGTAGATGTAATTTTATTTCAAACCCTGAGAATATTTACCTAAGCAGGTGTCAAAGGTGGCAATCTACGAAGTTACTCTCAAATTGAGTAATTCCAAAACCCATTAGCTTTTAGGAAATTTTTCTTTTGGCCACTTTGCAAATCACTTGACCGTGTAAACAAACTGATTTACAGGTTTTGACAGAAGGAATGTTTTAAAAAGTGTCTTTCCTTTTGTTTATATTGTCACTGTTCAAAAATCACTCAGAGATAGGAAGATAGCCGCTGAGAATGTCCGGCTTGGCTTCCTTAGCTAGACTCAATACTTTTGGAATGATAAATGTGATCTGACTGTTTAAATAAAATTGTGGGCTATTTCCCCCTACACATGAAGAATAGTAAGCCAGTGGGTGAAATAGTTGTAATAGTTCCTAAAGTAGCCACATAAATTATTCAGGGTTTTTTTCCTGCTTTTAAAGCCACAAATAGCTTATAAAACTTGAATAAAATTACAATTAGACAAATCAATATCATTATCAATATTTTAACATTTTGGAGTGCTATTATAAATCAAAACATAAGTTTTAGCAGCAGAAACAAGCTTTTAACTATTAACCTTGTCTAGGCTGACACGTGATAAGAAAGGGAGAATGCTAATTACTGTATACAGAGTGCATATAGTTATTAAAACATATATAATTTTAGGTGGCAATTAAAACACAGAAAAGGATTTAGCATGCTATCTATTCCTTTCCATTGAGATAATTAAAACACAGAGCACAGGTTGCCAGCATCAAGCCCAGTTCTTTTGCTGATGGATTGTGAGGCCATGATCAAATCACTCAACTTTTCACATCTACACTTTACACATTTTTAAAAAATAAAGTGTTAAAATGATAGTCTCTCAAATGTCATTGTGAACCTTTAAAAAATAACACATTTATTATAACTCAAGGACTGCCAAGGATGTAGTACGTGGTAAATACCACCTACTCACACACACACATACACAACAGACACACTTTCATATTTGTCTAATTTGTGGTGAAATTGTTTCAAATGTATTTTTAAATGCCATATGAATTCAACTCTCCCTAAACATATCTGAATGCATAATAATGAGCTCCTAATTTTTCCAAAAACAAAGTCAGAACAAACAGAAGAGAAACATCACTAACCATTGAGCCAGTAGTGTTCTGAAATGTCAGTTCTGATGTAATGGTGGTCCTGGGTCAGCCCAAGGGACCTCGTGAATGCAGTGTCCTTGCCAAGGAAATCAGATGCTGTTCCAGAGTAGAGGTACTCGTCTGCAAGGAGGAAAGCAAACAGGACGGCTAAGACATAGAAGCGGAGATCCACACAGGATACAGCGGGCCACAAAACACACAAGTGGACAGATTAACACTAGAACTCGTGCTTCGTACATTTTTCAGATGTTGAAGAACATGCTCAGGTGGAGAGGTAACTCAACTAACTGATAAGCAGAGGCTGAATATCCCAAAAGACCAAGAACTTCTGATTTAATAGGGGTTCATGCCTCGACTTCTCTTTGGATATACTCCAGCATTTATCTATAATAAACAGCTAAATATCATATTCAGGAGTTCATTTTTGTAGCAACTGTCACAGTATTAAAAATTAAATGCCAAAATAAGAACGGATGGCCCAATTAGTATTTACTTAAGCAACACAACCTCAGCAACCACAGCTTTTCCTTGTCCAGCCTCTGCTGAAAGGGAGTTTTCAACACTGACGTCATTCCTTGTAATTATAACATGTTGCATTCCTTGAGATGACCATGTCTTTAAAGCTCTGATAAACAAAGGGAAGATTGTCCGCTTGCTGCATCCTAAACTTTTGGTTCTATATGAAATGAAGTGAGTGTTTCATTAAGGGGAGGAAAAGGAATAATAGAAACAAGAGGAAAAGAGGGGAGAGGGGAAAGTTTAGTATAGGAGATGCAATCAGGGAGAGGCTGCAGAAGGTGAGGAGGAGGAGGAGAGAGGAAGCACAGAAACAGAGGAGTAGAAGAAAGAACAGGAACCGAGGGAGAGAGATAAGGAGGGGCAAGTGTGAGTGGGTTTAAGGGTCAATGTCCTCTGTTTGTACTACTTGTCGGAGCACTGGGGAGGAGGCAGGAAGGAGGCTGTCCCTGCAGCTGATATGTTGTACTACTGAGAGCTAAAACCCTGCTATTTCAGGAGACTTTTACAGGAAATTTCTTCAGGTTATACCCAAAATATAGTAAAAATGGCTCATCTGTATAGATCATTTGAGTTTCTTATGTAACCCTACAATGGATAAAAACAATATCGTCATGGAAATGTGACTTGTTTTTCAAAGCAGTCTTCAAAAGCCTCTCTGTATGCGAAATGACGGAAATACTTTCAAGATCCTTTGCTTGAGGTGTTCTTGGGACAATTCAACCTACTGTCAGTGGCCAAAGGCTAAAGAAAAAAGGCAAAACAAAACAAAAAGCTCAAGTGAAACCCAAGGACATAAGGTTGGCGCAGGGAGCACATCATCTCCACCACTGGACACTTTTCCAACATGTCAGATAAATGTCAATTTTTATTGTGAAATAAAAAATTTAAAATAAGGAGGAAAAATGATAATGTCAATATGGATCTGAAGAGAAACCTAAGAGAAAAGGAAACAATATAATAATTTGTCGTTTGATATATATATATATATAGTTATAGTTATAATTATACTTCAAGCATAGAAATATTTCTCAGACAAAGTGTGTTTTAGTCATAATTTTAAACTGAATATTCAGGTTTAAAAACAGTCATGATTGTTTCTAGAGTATACACAGATCACAGATTTCTAAGAGGAGTAAACCATATCCACAGTGTGTTTTTGTTTTTGTTTTTAAGGCTGCATCAGTACGGCTTAACAGATGAAAATCATCATGACATCTATTGAGAAGAAATGAACATGGGTTGCATAATTTCAAAACACTCATTCACTTCAGAGCAAAATTCCTGGTTGTAACCATGTGGAAAATAAAATGCCATGGTGCTTCACTCTTATCATCTACTCAGACATTTGATAGAGGAGGTATATGAGAAGAGACTAAAGCCATGAACCAAACAGAGAAAGGCTTATATAGTGTTTAAGATTTACGGATCCTGCTGATGTTCTTCAGAGCATGGTTCAAATCATACAGCATCTTTTCTATGAGAAGTTAAGATATATACAAAACCATACAGGGCTACATGTGTGAGAGAGAAAAAGAATAAAAAAAGAAGAAAGAAAGAGAGAAAGAAAGAAAGAAAGAAAGAAAGAAAGAAAGAAAGGAAGGAAGGAAGGAAGGAAGGAAAGAAAAGAAAAGAAAAGAAAAGAAAAGAAAAGAAAAGAAAAGAAA